>OX422211.1:635881716-636370663 GCA_949130495.1 Sambucus nigra | reverse complement strand
ACTGCTCTAGATGAGCCGACAAGGCATCTGCTGAAGAGATGGGGATGGCAGTATCATCACTCTTTTTCTTCTTCCTCTGATCCTCAGGGGCATGTTCGGTTGAAGCCCTCTTCTTTATGGCTTGGGGCTTTGAGGCAGAGGGAGCTGGTCTCGTCAAACTAGGTGCAGCCATTTCCCAGAGTTCGTCTGAGATATCCTTTGGGCGCTCTGCAAAAATTAATAGATCTAAGTTGGAAGATCAGACATAAATAAACTCAGAGGTTTAACTTCAAATATAAAGCGCTTACCAACCTCGTAAAGAGGGCTTCCACCTAGACCTGTCTCAGAGAGGTAGTGGGGGGTCATCAAGTGTTTAAACTTAACGAACAGACCATGTAGCCCCTGATCTTGAAGGGCTTTCACCTTCTGAAGGTTTTGCGGGCTCAGGCCAGGGTCGGCCCTCGCAGACATTGTAACCTTACCCCACCTCAGGGGCATCCTCGGCTCTATAATGGACGAGGGAGCACATGGGATAAATTCCCATGGTCCAGAAGCAAAAAAGTATCAAGGCTTCCCATTATGGTTGGAAGTCTGAGTTATTTGAAACATCTTTTTTTCAGGCTTCCGAGGTACAAAATTATAGTATCTCGGATGATTTTTGGCTGAGGAAGGGACAGAGCAACCTACAAAAACCTGAAGTGGGAGGTCTGAGTGGTGGACAGCCTTCCATAAGACTATGGCCCCTATTATGACCCTCCAGGCATTAGGGGATAGTTGAGAGGGGGACAAATTGATATAGGAAAGGATAGATTTGATAATGGGATGGATGGGCAGACGAAACCCCAACTTGAACATCTGCTCGTATAAGCAGATCTCACCGTCTCGGCCATGATAAGCCCTATCTTCCCTCAGAGGTCTTCTTAGCTTTATGGAGGGACTAATGGAGTACAGATATCTAAAGCAAAGGAGGTCTACCTCAGTTACAGTACTCTCGATCTTGGCCGCCGCAGAGACGTCGACATCACTTTCAACATCATCATCATCTGGCTCAACGTCGGCCGGAGCAGATGTTGATGGGTTACCCGGGAACCTCTGAGCGAACTCGGCACCGATGAAGGCCGATAGAGGAATGGCGTCAAGTGGTGGTGGAATGGCCACACTCGGCTCAACGATCTCAAACTCTGGGGAAGAGGCTGAGGTGATCGATTTATTATGGGATGAGGCCCGGCTAGAGACCTCGGCCTGATCAGGGGCTTGATCTTCCCGAGTTGAGAAGTCCATGGCCTCCTGGAAGGAATCCACAGACATGGGGTCTGAGGTGGAAGACTCAGACATCGATATTGGATCGGCAGGAACCTCTGCCTGATTGAAAGACTCCGAGGGATCAGGATATACCACCTTCAGGGGTGGTGGAAAGATGGGTCTAATAGGGAATTCTTGTGACCTATGAGCCTCCTCCTGTGCTCTTTATATTTGTCTGATTTTTTCTAAAGTCTTCTCTCTAAGGGAAGGGAACTCCTCAAGAAGTTGGTAGAGGGGTCTGAGCATCAGAGGCATACACTACACTTGGGGAGACTTCCTAAACTACAAATAAGATTGGCAAATAAAATAAAGGTGTCCAAAGATCAAATTACCCAAACCTAAAAATAACAGTTCGCCTGAAACTATGGTGGACTCACCGGAAAACTCAGAATCTCACCGGAAAACACAAATAGAAAGGAAAAAGCAGAGAAAATGGAGGCAAATGAGGGGAAGAAGATACCTGAAGATGAAATGACAAGGGAAAGCGAAGAAAACTCGAGAAAGCACCACCAAAGACCTCTGCAGAGGAATCGTGAAGAGCGCCTTTAGAGAGAGAAATTGTTGGAGTGCAATTGTGCAAGAGAGAGAATTGAGGATGGAGGGATAAATGAGGGTTCAAAACCCTTAAATATTCAGGCGCGATTCCCAAGTCTCATCATTTCCTTGGGAGCCCCAAAGGCGGATGATAGCACACGCTTTCCAATCAAGCCACACTTCAATATTAGACAGGTGTCAAACAAACATTGGCTCATATTAGAAAGGCCTCGGAGATGTGAAAATCCCACAGTCACCTGCTCTTACATGTAACTAAGGGCTGGGGGTGATTGATATGCCCCAAGTGTGACCTCGGCTCGGAGACACCAACCTCGGCCGAGATCATGGCCGACACTGGACAAGCCTTGGGCATGCGGCATCAGACCTCGACCGTAGCAAGGTCGGCCCAGGCCGACACTACCACCAGCCTATAGAAGGGACATCGCACGCATCACAAGGATTAGCAGCACTCTCGTATACCTGGGAATGGTAGCCTCGGCCAGATGTAGGCCGATATCGCAAGAAGCCTTTTTACCAATGTCATCATCAAGATATCAGTTAATGCTCCAAACACACCAGCTCAACCTCGGCTCTGGCCGACCTTGTCCATTATCTCGGCTAGGATTAAGCCGAGGCCCCTATGGCTCATCTCGGATTGAACGAGCAACTAGACTTGTTAACCTCGGCCTCTCCCTGGCCGAGGTCATGCACCAAGCACGGTAGCCGAGCATCTATTGACATTTGGATAAGGGCACGTGGACACATATCAGTTATAACAAGATTATTCCCCACACGTGGGGAGAATATTTCATCATCATTCCCTACAAGTGACAGTGATAGATGGCTTCCCCATATTGGTGAGGTAAACACACACATGCACATTACATGCATGGGGGGGGGGTACATTACACCCCCTAGGTACTATATATAGAGGTCATCCTCTATCTTGCAAAGGATCCGAAATTGGTAACCCTAGATGAAACTCTGTCTAAAACACACAGTAGAGAGAGAAAGTGAGCTTATGTGCATTGTATCCAAGGCCATTAGTGCCCATACTTAGTGGATCACACACACACAGTGGATGTAGGCCTAATTGGCTGAACCACTATACATCATTATCTTATTCCTCTTATACTCATCTCCTTCTACACACTTACACACTTATACACTTACATCTCAATGGCTGCCATGGTCACTATTGTTTGAGCTCATCATCACTTATCTGGTGGTGCTAAATCTCAGCATCATCAAGCTCATCATCATTATTCTTTTTACATGCAAAGGGATTAGATTCATTGAATGTTACATGTATAGATTCTTGAACTACTATAGTCCTTTTATTGAAAATTATATAAGCTTTACTATTTATACATAACTAAGAAAGAATCCTTCATCCTATTTAGCATCAAATTTACCTAAACTATCTATCATTTAACAGAAACGATTTACAATCAAAGACTTTAAAATAACTAATGTTAGGTCTTTTATCTTTCCAAAGATCATACCGAGTTTTACTTAATCCTTTTCTAATGATAACACAATTTATTACTTAGCAAGAGGTGTTAATGGATTCAGACCAAAAATAATCTGATGACTCGTTTCATTTATCATTGTTCTATCCAATTCTTGAAGTGGAATATTTCTCCTTTCAACTACACCATTTTGTTGAGGAGTTCTAGGTGCTAAACAATTATGTCCATAACCAATAATTAATTTATAAAAGATAAAATTTTATGATGAATTTCAACTTGGTAAACAAACTAAAACATCATTTAAGATTGAAAAGGGTATTTCTTTATGTAGACGTTTAGAGTTATTAACAATTTATTTATTTGGCCCTAATAATGTAGCTAGCTTAGGTGGTAAATATTATGCTTTTGTGATAGGTGATGATTATTTTAGATTTACTTGGCTATTATTTCCTGCATTTAAAAATGAGACACGTCACATTTTTTCTAAATTCCGTATAAATATTCAAAATGAAAAGGGTTAAAATATTACATTTGTTAGAAGGGATAGAGACACATAATTTGATAATAAATTGTGACAACCCGCCTAATAAGATACCGGGCGATCCCTCCTATATCAAATTTTAACAGGAGTCTCATATGGATCATTCTTAGCATCACTGTCGAAAATTCAATTAATTACTAATAACCTATTAGGCTGGCGTCAAAAACTTTTACTTAACTACTCTTTTTAAACAATTATAAATAAAACACCCACACAGTTCATGCGTAAATGAAACTGAAAGGAAAAATGAAATGAAATAAAATAACCGAACACTCGATTCAAATTATACAACCATATCGAATGATGTTCTAAAAGAATAAATAAATGCAGTTGGGCCTTTGGCCCGATTATATATACAGTACCTCCTATCTAGAGTACAAGAATGGAAGCGGCTATCCAAAAACCTGCACGCATCCACAGCTGCTGCAGATGACGTCTGACTCGAAAGAAGTGCCATCTAGGCGTCCTTGTGTCTGGACACCTATATATATATATATATATATATATATATATATATATATAACAAGAAAGGGAAAGTAGATACACGGGTCAAAGCCCGAGTTGTGAAAATATTCTGCAAGTGCATAAATGCTTTATTATTTAGAAAAAGCTTTTCTCATATTTAAGTTTGGTATCGCACTCCCATGTGATACCCCTCACCTCTCCTCTCATAGTGCACTCCTAGCGCATCCCTCTAAACATCCTAGTCAAGCTACCCTGCTAAACTAGTCTATTACCCAACTACTATCTACCTTAGATAGTCCAAGTGCTAAGGGCTAAACTTCCTTCCATTCTCAACACTGCACTAAGTTCGTGCATAGGGTGTCTCGCGAAGCGAAATCCAAACAAGGAACCCCCCCCCCCCCCCCCGATACACTACTACTTGGCAGGGTTAATGGTAGAGATCCATTAGGCCCGTAGCACAAAACAATATATAAATACATACTTATATTTATATATATATCACATTCTTTCTTATATATATGTATATACTTTACAATATACATCCGGATAGTATCTCTCAGACTGAGATTTACCAATTCAATTATATCTTTATAATGCACATCCGGATCTACCTCCTGGACTGAGGATTCATATACAAAGTATTTATCAATAATTATCATTTTCATTTCAAAACTTTCAATTTCCCTTCTCATATCTAGGAGATGTATTTTAAAGCCAATTCATTAGCATGAATTGCTTTAACACATCAAATAACCTTTTAAAAGCCAATTTTATTATCATAAAAATGCTTTTCCTTTTTAAATCATCCCATTTCCCTTCCTATATCCAGGAAATGTAAGTAAAAGCCATTTTTATTATCATAAAAATGCTTTTATCATAACATATGCTTCCACATCCCTTCTTCCATCCGGGAGTGTTACCGAAGCCAAACATTTAACCCATTTCCCTTCTTCCATCTGGGAAATGTAAATTAAAGCCAATCCATTATCATGAATTGCTTTAACAAATCTAAGACCGCCCCTCCGGGTTTTCCCACTAGACGCGCCCCTAAATGGCTATCATCTTCCAGGGCTTATCAAACAAGACAACCTGGGAACCTACCAACGTCAGGAAGCGGCCATATGCATGCGGGAAAGTCATGACCACACCCAGAATCACCTAACCAGAGCAGTAAATACAATCGCTCATATGGCCTAGAGGACTATATCCACCATGCATTCATTAGTCAGGGGGCTTCACCATACGCACGCAACTTCCCTTATGATAGCGATTTAGAGAGATGTGTATCCATAAATTATTATTTATGAAAATCATTTGTCTTTCCATTTTCAAAATATTCATATTTACATTTTCAAAATCATTTACATCATCTCATATATATATACCTAATCACATAGTATATATATATATATATATATATATATATATATATATATATATATATATATATATATATATATATATATATATAGAATAATGCTCCAGTGCAGACTAGTCCGCATTTTAAGAATGCGGACCAGACATGTGTTACCTAACGGTGCGCCTAGAAATTATCGCCTAAATTATAGGCACACTCTCTCTCTTTTTTGGGCTCACCGCCAGGTGACACATGTCCGGTCCGAATTCTTAAAATGCGGACTAGTCCACACAAGAGCAGGACTGTATATATATATATCATATATATATATATATATATATATATATATCATATATTCATCCTCGAATATATACATATGGCCATAATTGCCAACTACATCTAGCGATGACCATTAATCCCAAAGATTCTCTCAAAGAATCATAATCATGCATTCATATATGCATGACACTAAACCCAAAGTATTTTCTTACTTTTATAAATGATACATTCCTTAATCCCACCTAGGGAATTATTGGATAACTCCGATTATACTAATTCACTCTAAGTGAATATATATCTATACTCCCAATTTATCCTAACTATCTCGTAGGATATACCCAATCTACCGTCGATTATAATTACGCTTCCTTTACGCATAATTATATAGGCCTAAAAGCCCACCAAAACATCCTAGGGAGTTATCTCACCCAACCAACCTTAAATTTTAGGGGGTTATGGATTTCATTTCCATAATCCCAAGGACTACATCTAGTCCAATTAATCATTTAGAGGTCCCACCATAATTTAGGAACCTTAAACCATTTAATTCTACAATTATTCTATTTTCCTAAAAAATATAACTTAAGGGTTATGCCTTTAAAACCCTCACCTTGCCCCTCAATTCCCTTAATTAGAGGACCAGATAGTCCTAAAAGGTCCCTTATGTTATCACATAATTAACCTCGAAGCAATTAGAATTGGAATTCAACCCATCCAACTCAACCTAGAAAAATTGTCCAATTTCAGAAGGGGTCGATCGATCGACCCGTGGCTGTCGATCGATCGAAGGCTTTGATAGATCGAACCCCCATGATCGATCGATCGATCATGACGGGCAGCTTCTTCTCCGAGAAGCTGTTTCAGCCATGGAAGCTTCCCCCAAGCTTCCATCTCCTCACCTAATGGCCAACAACTCCAACCAACAACAAATACACTTATAATACGGGTTCTAAACGTCCTAGAACCCGAAATCACCAATTAATTTCAATTAATTTCTAAGTTTCTCCAAATATCCAATTTTAGGGGTTTATTCGTTTTAACTCCCGAAAACCCGTTTTATCCACGAAAACCCCACCCAAAATCTTTAGGGTTTAGTTATACCAAACTACGGAATGAGATATTTATGCAAAAATTTAAATAAAGCAAGTAAACACTTGCCTCGTGGATAAAATTCGACGTCCTGGAGCCGAATCCCACAGAGTTTAGCCGGAACCTCCCCCTTTTTCCTCTTTTTCTCTCCTCCTCCCTCTCTTCTTTATTTCTTTCTTCTTTTCTCCCCCTTCTCCCTCTTTATATAGGAAGAAAAGGGTTATACCCCTTAAAACCCAAAAACGACTCGTTTACTCAATTACGAGCCCGTTTAACTCCAAAATTCCCCGAAACTCAATTTCGACAATCGGACACTCTTTTTCGTCTATCTCAGACATTTCGAGACTCATGGCGCAGTCGAAATTCCCATCCGAGGTACTTGAACGAAAATCACTATTCTAACCCAAATCACTTAATGCGGGTTTTCTAATCAAAATCTTACCTCTTTTGTCACTTTACTCCACGGCAACATATACTTAATATACTTCGACCTATTTAGTCCCAAAAGTAATTACAACATCCATCGAAAATCATCCAATCCTAGAAAATCCCGAAAATCACTATTTCGAGAAATTCTCTAAATAGCCAATTTATATCCAATCATGGAATTTAATAGTCTCCAAAAAGGGCGGGTTGTTGCATACTCCCCCTCCTTACAACGGAATTTTGTCCTCGAAATTCAGACACAACCTACACCACCAATACTAGGATCACTCCAAATCCTAATACCTCAAAGGGGAACGATACTAACCCAATGATTCCCAACCTTACACTATATGGCTACCGCGATTATAAAGTGACTCCAATGGCGTCACATTGCACCCATCATCTATATTGCCTCTCGGCATCCATTTTAACTTTATATACTACTCCCATCCTATTTTAGGCGGTATATAAAAACCATCTCGCCAAGGTGCCCATACACTTTTCTAACTTGTGCACGTCTGCACAAACCTTGCGAACGTCAGACACGTAACACTCCCTCCCAATAAGGGTCTCCTTTCCTCGGTGTAATACTCACATATGGGTTCTCCCAACCCACGAAATTACATTCTCCTAACTTCGGCGCCACTAACTCTATCGAACCTACATCCTAATACTACTACTGTCTATACGCTACCCTACCTACGCAAAATGGGTATAATCCTAAATATATCCCTAGTGTCCAAGGCCTTTCTTAACTCTCCGACATTTGCTTGGTTTCATGCGTGGGACGTCTCACAAAAGCGAAATCCAGACAAGGAACCCTCCCGTTACACTACTCCCTCACGTTGTCGGTCATCGACATATAGCGACCTAAGGCACACCAGCGGGACGTCTTAAATCCTAACACGCTATCCTACGAACGCATTCCTACTATTCTATCATTCTGCCCATACGA
The DNA here is from genome assembly GCA_949130495.1 of Sambucus nigra. NCBI lineage: Eukaryota > Viridiplantae > Streptophyta > Magnoliopsida > Dipsacales > Adoxaceae > Sambucus > Sambucus nigra. The sequence continues at coordinate 636,362,264 of OX422211.1, read as the reverse complement.
AAGGAAACCTAACTAACTGAAGTGCTAACTTTCTGTAAAGCACTACGAACCCAAATCATATTTCATCGAAATTTTCCTTTTCATTAAGGCATGGATATAATCGTCAATCCATTTCTCTAAGTTCGACTCCACCCACGCACTTGTGGTGAAACGACTACTTTAGTGCTCTCCCATAGCACAATATTTCCACGAATATACCATCAGCATATAGCTCATAGTCTATAGTGGTTCACCCACACTATAAGACTTTTCAATAAAACCCACATCCTTGCATCCTATAACATCTCTCCACTCCCGACGTCGTTAAGATTCATGTGTGGAGCATCTCGCAAAAGCGAAATCCAAACAAGGAACCCCTCCACACACTCCTGCTTAACTTTATCGGTCATGGAGGTCCGTTATATGAAACATGCAATCGGGATACCCAATCCCCTCACTCATCAAAATGTGGTATGAACTCCCGACTCTATCTAGGAGCCACCCCACTAAGCGCATCGCACTGCACTCAGTCTCTACGCAATCAATAATGAGCTTAAACTCACAGCTCAACAATAATCCGTGCACACCTTAACTCATATCCATAAGGTCGCCACATACTCCAAATCACGATAATGAAACCTCTGCTCATCGAAGTTCCATCAATACACACAATAAAGGTGAACTCAGCCTGTATCCAGGTGAGACACCGCAACAACAACCCGTTCCACCCTGGAACTGCAGACACGATAGTCTTGCCATTCTTAGCCTGCTATCGCTCCGATAATACCACAATCTTTACCATACTCGTATAGACATATAAGACGAGTATCACAAACCAAATATATATATATATATACATATATATTCAATATATCAACACCCGCCTTTATGGCGAATGAAGGAAAATAAAATTCCGCTATCGCGGAAAACACATAAACATACATGTTATAGTGTTATCGATATCACTACACAACTCAAATTACACACACGAGTCTAGGGCTATCGAATACCGCTCCTTACAATCATCTTACTAGTCCTCTTAATTTCTTTGTTAAAAGGAAACTCCATTACCGGTTTCAACATTCTCCGTAAGTATTAGAAACACTTCTCTAGTGAGCCTATCCTTCCTGGAAAGGACTCATTATTCATTGTACCTACCTCACCTGGGTACAAGGTTTACTTCTCCATAACACTCTTTATTCACTGTCGGCTTCTGGCCGAACTTTAAGTGAATAATTCCCAAAACAACATTCTTTTCATTCCTACTAAATTATGGGGACTCGCGGTTTAAAACTATCCGTAAGATCCCTTTCGAATCCTCACATTCACTGGGAAATTTCAACTTTAGTACCACTTTCCACCATAGCAGTACTTGGATGCTCAGAGCTACTATACTTTAGTAGTCGTTGCAACGATCCCTAATAATGGCCATAAGGAGAATGACCTCTATTATGGTCCATATTCCTGACTTCTACCAGCTGCTCACTAAGCCTCACCTCCTGCTGCCATCCAAGACTTGCACATGAATCTCGAACGAGCACACAAAAGATTTCTATAATCTTCTAACATGGCAGGAGAACAAAATCTCACAAGAGAAATAAAAAATCCTAATCCTGAGGCTCTATAAGAAATCGAGAGCAACGCTGAAAGCGTAGTACGTCGGCACAGATTCCTAAGGACACTAGAACCTGATGCTCTGATACCATCTGTGACAACCCGCCTAATAAGATATCGGGCGATCACTCCTGTATCAAATTTTAACAAGAGTCTCATATGGATCATTCTCAGCATCACTGTCGAAAATCAATTTAATTACTAATAACCTATTAGACTGGCGTCAAAAACTTTTACTTAACTACTCTTTTTAAACAATTATAAATAAAACATCCACACAGTTCATGCGTAAATGAAACTGAAAGGAAAAATGAAATGAAATAAAATAACTGAACACTCGGTTCAAATTATACAACCATATCGAATGATCTTCTAAAAGAATAAATAAATGCAGTTGGGCCTTTGGCCCGATTATATATACAGTACCTCCTATCTAGAGTACAAGAATGGAAGCGGCTATCCAAAAACCTGCACGCATCCACAGCTGCTGCAGCTGACGTCTGACTCGAAAGAAGTACCATCCAAGCATCCCTGTGTCTGGACACCTATATAATATATATATATATATATATATATATATATATATATATATATATATATATATATATATATATAACAAGAAAGGGAAAGTAGATAAACGGGTCAGAGCCCGAGTTGTGAAAATATTTAGCAAGTGCATAAATGCTTTATTATTTAGAAAAAGGTTTTCTCATATTTAAGTTTGGTATCGCACTCCCATGAGATACCCCTCACCTCTCCTCTAATAGTGCACTCCTAGCGCATCACTCTAAACATCCTAGTCAAGCTACCCTGCTAAACTAGTCTATTACCCAACTACTATCTACCCTAGATAGTCCAAGTGCTAAGGGCTAAACTTCCCTCCATTCTCAACACTGCACTAAGTTCGTGCGTGGGGTGTCTCACGAAGCGAAATCCAAACAAGGAACCCCCCGATACACTACTACTTGGTAGGGTTAATGGTAGAGATCCATTAGGCCCGTAGCACAAAACAATATATAAATACATACTTATATTTATATATACATCACATTCTTTCTTATTTATATGTATATACTTTACAATATACATCCGGATACTATCTCCCAGACTGAGATTTACCAATTCAATTATATCTTTATAATACACATCCGGATCTACATCCCGGACTGAGGATTCATATACAAAGTATTTATCAATACTTATCATTTTCATTTCAAAACTTTTAATTTCCCATCTCATATCCAGGAAATGTATTTAAAAGCCAATTCATTAGCATGAATTGCTTTAACACATCAAATAACCTTTTAAAAGCCAATTTTATTATCATAAAAATGCTTTTCCTTTTTAAATCATCCCATTTCCCTTCCTATATCCAGGAAATGTAATTAAAAGCCATTTTTATTATCATAGAAATGCTTTTATCATAACATATGCTTCCACATCCCTTCTTCCATCCGAGAGTGTTACCGAAGCCAAACATTTAACCCATTTCCCTTCTTCCATCCGGGAAATGTAAATTAAAGCCAATCCATTATCATGAATTGCTTTAACAAATCTAAGACCGCCCCTCCGGGTTTCCCCACTGGATGCGCCCCTAAATGGCTATCATCTTCCAGGGCCTATCAAACAAGACAACCTGGAAACCTACCAACGTTGGGAAGCGGCCATATGCCTGCGGGATAGTCATGACCACACCCAGAATCACCTAACCAGCGCAGTAAATACAATCGCTCATATGGCCTAGAGGACTATATCCACCCTACATTCACTAGTCATGGGGCTTCACCATACGCACGCAACTTCCCTTACGATAGCGATTTAGAGAGGTGTGTATCCATGAATTATTATTTATGAAAATCATTTGTCTTTCCATTTTGAAAATATTCATATTTACATTTTCAAAATCATTTACATCATCTCATATATATATATATATGCCTAATCACATAGTATATATATATATATATCATATATTCATCCTCGAATATATACATATGGCCATAATTGCCAACTACGTCTAGCGATGACCATTAATCCCAAAGATTCTCTCAAAGAATCATAATTATGCATTCATATATACATGACACTAAACCCAAAGTATTTTATGTCTTTTATAAACGATACATTCCTTAATCCCACCTAGGGATTTATTGGATAACTCCAATTATACTAATTCACTCTAAGTGAATATATATCTATACTCCCAATTTATCCTAACTATCTCGTAGGATATACCCAATCTACCGTCGATTGTAATTACGCTTCCTTTACGCATAATTATATAGGCCTAAAAGCCCACCAAAACATCCTAGGGAGTTATCTCACCCAACCAACCTTAAATTTTAGGGGGTTATAGATTTCATTTCCATAAACCCAAGGACTACATCTAGTCCAATTAATCATTTAGAGGTCCCACCATAATTTAGGAACCTTAAACCATTAAATTCTACAATTATTCTATTTTTCTCGAAAATATAACTTAAGGGTTATGCCTTTAAAACCCTCACCTTGCCCCCCAATTCCATTAATTAGAGGACCATATAGTCCTAAAAGGTCCCTTATGTTATCACATAATTAACCTCGAAGCAATTAGAATTGGAATTCACCCCATCCAACTCACCCTAGAAAAATTGTCCAATTTCAGAAGGGGTCGATCGATCGACCCATGGCTGTCGATCGATCAAACCCCCATGATCGATCGATCGATTATGACGGACAGCTTCTTCTCCGAGAAGCTGTTTCAGCCATGGAAGCTTCCCCCAAGCTTCCATCTCCTCACCTAACGGCCTACAACTCCAACCAACAACAAATACACGTATAATACGGGTTCTAAACGTCCTAGAACCTGAAATCACCAATTAATTTCAATTAATTTCTAAGTTTCTCCAAATATCCAATTTTAGGGGCTTATTCATTTTAACTCCCGAAAACCCGTTTTATCCACGAAAACCCCACCCAAAATCTTTAGGGTTTAGTTATACCAAACTACGGTATGAGATATTTATGCAAAAATTTAAATAAAGCAAGTAAACACTTGCCTCGTGGATAAAATCCGACGTCCTTGAGCCGAATCCCGCAGAGTTGGGCCGGAACCTCCCCCTTTTTCCTCTTTTTCTCTCCTCCTCTCTCTCTTCTTTCTTTCTTTCTTTCTTATTTTCTCCCCCTTCTCCATCTTTATATAGGAAGAAAAGGGTTATACCCCTTAAAACCCAAAAATGAGTCGTTTACTCAATTACGAGCCCGTTTAACTCCAAAATTCCCCGAAACTCAATTTCGACAATCGGACACTCTTTTCCGACACTCTCGGACATTTCGAGACTCATGGTGCAGTCGAAATTCACATCCGAGGTACTTGATCGCAAATCACTATTCTAACCCAAATCACTTAATGCGGGTTTTCTAATCAAAATCTTACCTCTTTTGTCACTTTACTCCACGGCGACATATACTTAATATACTTCGACCTATTTAGTCCCAAAAGTAATTACAACATCCATCGAAAATCATCCAATCCTAGAAAATCCCAAAATTCACTATTTTGAGAAATTCTATAAATAGCCAATTTATATCCAATCATGGAATTTAATAGTCTCCAAAAAGGGCGGGTTGTTACATAAATATGTTGAATTATATTAATCCTCTTACTAATTCATTTTTAGACCATGAATGAATTAAATACATGTTAGTATGTCCTAATGTTTTATGTCATAACCAACTAGATTCATTTATGACTTATAGACTATTAACATTTTATTAGGCTAAATAATCAAAATTAAGAGTGTACACATTTTCATGTCTAGACGATGCAACACACTATCATTTTTAGAATCCTTAATTAGACAACGATTGGATTTAAACATTACTTCATAACCTTTATCGCATAATTGACTGATACTAATTAAGTTACATTTGACTCAATTAACCAAAAAACAATAACAATGTAATAGGAATGTTACTTATCAATCTTACCAATTCCGATGATCATTCCTTTGTAGTTGTCTCCATATGTAACATTTCCACCAACTTTTTATAATGAGACTTGAGAATATTCTCTTATCTCTGGTTACATGACTTGACCATCCACTATCAAGAAACCATTTTCATTAACTTGAATAGGCTCTCATTAAAATATACACGAAACATTTGAATAACATCTCTTTTGGTACCCAAAAGGTGTTGGGTCCGCGTGGGTCAACAAACATAATGTTTCCCTTAGGAATCCAAGAAAACTTTCTTTTATCAAACCTCGTTCTTCTAAAATGACAATATTCTAAAAAATAAATGTGTCTTCAATAATATGTATAAAAAGGACTTGATTTACTAGGATATTTGTATGCATAATTATTAAAGTTTTTCTCATTGTTGTAAACATCATAACCTATTCCAGCTTTGTCAAATTTTTTTTATTTTGGTTTCCCAAAAGTTTATGAAGGTTGTTTCTTCCATTTCCAAAATTTTCAAAAGTGTGCATCAAGTCTTCAACTTTCTTTTTCATATCAATATTTTCAAATTTAAGAGAGTTGGAAATGCTACCGGGTTTCCCCTTTTTCATAGTCTCAACTTCGTTTTCTAAAAAAATATTTTCTATTTTCAAATTGCTTACGACTTTTAAGAAAGAAACACATTTTATATCTAGTGATGAATGAACCTTCTGAAGTTCAGTATACTTCTTTTTAAGTTAATTCAAGTTTCCATAAAATTCATCAAAAGCATCTTGTAACTCATTATAGAAATATACTAAGTCATCATCATAATCACTACAAGAATCATAGTTTGATTGAATCTCTTCCTCCTTTTTCCATTAGACAAAGGTTAACAATCTCATCATCACCGAAGTTGTTGATGTCGATGTCATTCCATGTTTTAGCTTTCCCAGTCTTCTTTCTTTTCCCTTTTATCTCTTCTGTCTTTTCTTTCTTCATTGTTTTCTATTGATTTAGGGGATTTTTACATTATATGGACTAATTCACTACAATTATAACATCTAACATCGGATTTTGAAGAAAACATTCCTTCATTGAATTTTCTAGAAGGATATCCCTTTATTCTTCATCCATTTTTTCCTTTCTTTTATCAACAAACTTTTCGAATTTTTTTTATCAAGAGAGAAACATCATCATCATCATTATCATCATCATCGTCATCTTCTTCTTCTTCTTCTTCTTCTTCTTCTTCTTCTTCTTCTTCTTCTTCTCCCTCTTCTTCTTCTTCCTCCTCCTCCTCTTCTTCTTCTTCTTCTTCTTCTTCTTCTTCTTCTTCTTCTTCTTCTTCTTCTTCTTCTTCTTCTTCTTCTTGGTTTGAAGGCTTTAAAGAAATATTTTTATTTGCTTTAATTTCTTATTCTTCTTCTTCAAACACCTTTAGCTCAATCTCATGAGTCATGAGGAAGCCAAGAAGATCATCAAGAGATATGAGTCTTTTTCTAATAGTTTATTTTATAGCAAGCTTCTTTGACATCTAACTTTATGGAAGGGACTTAAGAATTTTGCTCATATTTTTATTGTTAGTATAAATTTTTCAAAGAGATCTTATACTATAAATAATAATAGTAAATATTTCAGGAATACTTCATCTTGAATAACTTATAATTTCTAACAAGCATTATAATTTCATCATCTTTGACTTGACTAGTTCTTTCATAGGTAAATTCTGATCTATCATAAATTTATTTTGCTAATTTACCACAAAAAATTCTTTTACATTCATTAAGATTAAAGGCACAATGTAGAATATTCATACCTTTACCATTTACATAACTTTTTTTATGTCAAACTCATTCTATTCATTTTCTTCTTTGAGAACAAGATTATTTTCAATCTTTTTTCATAGGAATATTAGGTCCATTTAGCATTACCCTAGAGGCTTCATAATAATTAAATTTAATTAACAATTTAATTCAATTTTTCTAATAGATGTAATTAATTCCTAAAAAATAAATGAGGCATATTCATGGTCTGGTCTTACCAATAGATGGGTGAGAAAAGTTTTCCATGATCTTTAACTCTTAATTGTTACATAAATAAATAAAAAGCACTAAGTTTGATACCAGTTGTTGCCTAGAGAAATACCGACAACTTTGGTTTTGCAAACATTTTTAGTTTGATTTTAGATTTTGAAAATCTCAATCTCTTTTTATTTTGAAAATTTAAATTTAAACTATGAAATTTTTAAAACTTAATTAGTCAAATTTATAAGTGGATGATGTGTAAAAAAGTGAGCATAATATTTAACAAACATAGACAAAATATAATGACAGTACGTGGAATTTTATTGTGGTTTGGCTCTAAAATGAAGAGCCTACGTCCACCCTTCAAGTCATATCTTCCGACTTCAAGTTACACTACCACGCAGGTGAGACTAAAGGATTGATTTTCTATTATGGAATTATAAATTATAAGTAACCCAAATAGCAATCGGATAGTCTAAGCCTTCTTATGCAAGCAAGTCAAGTTATTACCAATTTTAATATTGAATTACCCAATTACTATGTTGACATGTAGGATTCGTTTGGTAATAAATCACAAGCACAATTACATGAGACTGCGATGTACGGGGAAAACCCAATTGGAAAAAACCTCTAATGGCCATGCCTAGACAAAATTCACTATTAAGAAGGTTTTTACAAAAGATTCAAATGACTTACAATACTTGGCTCCTCAAGCCCATTAAGATGAAAGTCTTCTACCTTCCTCTACAGCACTGTGCAATCCAGCATCAGCATCACATCAACTCCATGCCTCAGACTCCTTCGATAGCCTTTACCGTAACTCGCTTGTGTGAAATCCACCACATGAAAAACATATATGAGAAAATGTGGGGGATTCATCATGAAATATATTCAAGGATATCAATCTTCTATTTTGATAGTTGGATTTAGAATAATGGTACAAGATGTAGGCTTGATAACGTTTTTTCTACAAAAGGATATTATCTAATGGATGTAAAACCTAATTTTCTAGATGATTCCCATTTTAAACAGTTCAAAATCATTTTCTAAATATTTGTGTTGCTCATTCGAACGAGAATGGGGTCATTCGAACGAATTTATACATCTCGTTCGAATGAGAGCATAAGTCGTTCAAACGACAAAGCAATTTTATTCGAACAATCTTCTAATGAGCTTACAAAAAGGCAGGAAACATAAAACAATAGGGTAATGTTCGAATGTCATTTAAAGTTTGCTCGAACAAGAATTGCATCTTGAGATAATCTCGTTCAAACAAGATATGCATCACGCTGGAAAGAGACAGGTTCTCTTTAGAACGACCGACAAATAAAATGTTTATTGTAAATCCTTTTTCAAGTGGAAAAAAGACTACAGAAATTTCCAATTATAATAGAGATAATTTTGATCATAAAACAATATATACATTTCGATCTTAATAATTGTGAAGTACGTTCAAACACGTTGAATTCGGTATAGTAGCTTCCATGTCCCGATTCTTAGTCTTAAGAAACACTTGTTTGAAACTCCTATAAGCTATGTGTTTTGACCAATGGAATAAGACAATAAATACATAAGACTCAATTTGAAATTTTTCCTTAGAAATCTTCCCCTTTGGTTATTATGGGGAAAAAAGTGTGACAAAGTGAAAAATGCTAACCCAAACCGTTAAGACACCTATACTTATCCAAAACTCCCCAAAAAATATAATGGGCATGAACAACCTAACACCTACTCAGCAAGTCAATGATCCGTTGTGTGGTTTAATCTGAATATCATGGACACAAAAACATACACACACGAAACAAAAATACTTGTGACGTATGGAAAAATAAAAAAATAATTAAATAAAGTATCAAACACTCTCTGTATGTCTAACAACGCTCTCCCCCCTTTTGCCCAAAAATACAAAGCGAAAGGGGAAGAGAATTTCCTATGATAAAATCTCACAAGAATGGATAAATAGAGAACTAGAGTTGCAATTTTCATCCATATGAGTGTGGGTAAAATCATGCCACAGTGTGAAAATAAGTACCCAATAAGAGTGGGAATATGAAGTGACAAAAATAGGATAGGAACACACAACATGAAGTCATAGATATTAGATATCATTGTAGGCTCTAAAAAAAGTATAGATACAATATAGGAAATGAATAACCATGAATAGATCAGAATTCACACACTACATCACAATTACATTTGTCAAGAAACATCAAAGATAACTTTCTGAAAAATAATGAGATCGAGTACAATAATCCACCATACAGATATAGTCTAAAAAAATAGATACATGCATCTATGTAACATAAAATAAACTCCCAACCGGAGGGAGTCCATCACCTATCTCTACATTTCATGTATTAGATCTAGATGAGCTAGTTCCCTATTTGTACTCTGAGCATCATATCTTCTCAATGTAGGACAGAAGATGGGAGTCCAACTGAGCTTCTACTCACTCTCAAAAGCAAGTTGTGTCATTAACTAAAATTAGGCCCATTTGGACTCTAGAATCTCAACATCCCATCATCTCCACTCCGCACAATCCTTCTACTTAAGTGTGCATAAAGACTGAACATGTCGAGAAAAATCATGTCTCGCTAGGGACTCTTCAGGTGGAATAACTAATGAGGGACCCGTGACTCAGAAGAATGGCCCATCCTAGAAGAGAAGGAGGAAAGTGGAGCAATATAGCCTTACGGGGCTCAGGAGTCAGATGGCTCTCAGAGCGATGAACAAAGTTTGTGTCAATGACAGAGATGAAGCTCAACTGAACCTCGTAGGGTAAGATAGGTACCTCGGTAGATAGACAGATGAGAATAACCAACACCCTATAAGAAAGAGCTGGCCTAAAGGGTGATGTCTCGAATTTTGGCATAAGGTCCATGTAGAGCACTATCATCTCGGGAAGGTCAATGACCCACCTTTAGCTAATTGCATACATAAATCAAACTATGTCCTTGAAAAACTGGGTAGAATTGGCCCGGGGGGGGGGGGGGGAGGACGAGCATATGACCCAATTAAAGATCATATAGTCAAGGTGAAGGTTAGAGTAAAACAGGTTAGGTATTTGAGTGGGGTCTAATGAAATACGGTAGAAATTATAGTTGAACAGGGTGTACTCTCTTTGGGAAGCTGTAGATAAGTGGAGTTGTGGTCCATAGGAATGCCTAATAACTCAGCAACGGTATAATGGGAAATAAAAATTTCAATTCCTCGCACCGTGGGATGGAGTTTTATAGGAGATCCGGACATATATTAGTATAACTTATGTGCAAGGTCGGGAAGGATGATGTCATACATAGTTAATAGTGGGTCCCAACCCTATCCTGCTAACCACCGAGGAAGATCAGTGTTTCCAAAATCCTCGAGACTAAAAACGCACTCATGAACTAACGAGCAGTACAAGTCATTGACTAGAGGAATAGGTACGAAAATTGTCCTTAGCGGCATGAGCCCGTGAGGATGAAGTGGAAGACTCGGCTTGAGCCGTATTTATAACAGAATGACACTTTCTACCATGAGATGAATAAATAAATGCCAGGAGACAAAAACCAATAGGGATGACAAAGGAACCCAAAAACCTAAATTATCTAACTAAAAAGAATAAGAACCCAAGCACCGTGAAATGTAATCGATCAAATGCTAAGAACCTATCTCCGATAGAATAAATAGACCCCAAAAAAAATTAGAAAAACCAAACAACAACCAACAACTAAAAACCAACAACCAAGGGTAGATAATCAAAATAAGCATATTTTTTCAAAATACGCATGAATGTCATATTACCATTTTTTTTAAAAAAATAATGAACTTGAGAAAAACTAAAATGATATAATGACATACATGGATCAGAAAAGGGAAACCAAAATATATTTTTGAGCATACATAAAAAATTTAGGGAAAAAAAGAAAATGCCTGCCAAAAAATTATTTTTGACATATAAAGGGAAAAAAAGAACCTTATGTCCATGCACACAAAGAGATTATCAATATAGAATACATGGCGTATATATAAAAGAGTATGGAGCCCCGTCATATATTATTCAATACTATAAGCTAAAAAGAAAAACTTGGAAAATACCTAAAGTTGAGGAAGAAGAACACAAAAAGAATGACCACCTAAATGGAGGAAATGGCATGTAATGTGAAGGAACGTGTAAAAAAATGAATCAAGGGTTCAAGGAGAAATTTGAAGAGGTGGGGAAAACGGATGAAAGAGAGAGCTTCTAAATCTAGGATGCAATTTTAATCTCATTTAAACGAAGATAAGACCTCGTTCGAATGAAATAAATATCTCTTTCGAACGTAGGAAAATGTCGTTCAAATGAAACCTAAATCTCATTTATACCAACATCAAATCAGCTTCCAACGAGAGTTAAAAACCAAATAATGGGCTATCGTTGGAAGTTGTTCGAATGTCGTTCCAATGAAATTCAAATCTCTTTCGAACCAATGTCAAATGAGCTTCCAACGAAAGTTAAAAAGGAAATAGTGGGCTCTTGTTAAAAAGACATGAGATACGAGTTCAAACGAGAGCCCCATCTCGTTCGAACGAGATTTCATCTCATTCTAATGAAAAAAAAATTATTTCAATTTTTTTTTAAACAAAAGACGAGAAAAACACCCCAAAACAAATTAAACTAAAATATAACATATTATCATGTGACGTAACATTACTCAAAGAAGCATGGAAATGAAATGAATGGGTGTGAACCTAAATCATGGTAACATCAATTTAAAGCCACATGATATTACACGACGGCTAATGCTCAAACCAATAGTTGAGCCCTCAAATCAACCTTAGTAACAAATAGTGTGGTATATACAAGATGTTGACACACTCTTGCATTTATGCCTAAGTAAAGATTATTATTATCACCCAATATAGTCATATGAAGAAATAGGGAAACAGAAATGGATGTTCAAACCCATCGATTCTTTACTATACTCCCAGAAAAACTCATTATGTCGAATATAATTTTTTCTCATTTAATTATATTAGATAGGATAATTCTTTTTGACTTTTTAATCATGCAATCTCACTTTGGCCCTTCATGCAACGTGGCATTTTTCGATCACACCCCGAGCCATTACACACTAACACAAATATTAGAAAAAGTCTCACATAATGGTTCTCATATGCACACTAATTCCGCTAGGGTAAGATGGAAATAATAGTATTAGAATAAGAACATTGCATTTTGCTCATGCAAAGAACATCATCACTCAAGTAGCACCATGAAAAGTGCGTGCAGTAAAGATGATCATAAGAGACTAACATCTCGAAAATGAACACATCAAAACATTGCGATTCCTGTGAAGGCATCTTTAAGCACTATAGTGGTATAACTAAATGTAGCATATCATGATAAGACACGTGGAATATGAACTGAAGGGGTGATTCAAAGAGTGTATTCATGCAACACAAGAACAAAAAATTATAAAATCTTTTTGGATTTTTTTTAAAAATAAAACAAATGATTAAATCTTTTTTGATATTTAAAATAAAACAAAAAATAAAATCCTTTTGGATTTTACTATAAAAATAAAGTCAAAATCATTTTGGTTTTATATCAAGGAATATAAAAAAATGTATAATCTAGTTTAGGGATGTAACGAATGGAAATAAGTGAGCACCCAAAACTAGATCAAACTCGAACTCAATCGATAAAAAGAACACCTATAGAATTCCTAAGATTCTCGAAGCTAAGGGAATCTAAAGGTTTAGAAAAGATATCGACAAATTGAAGTTTGGGATTCATAAAATTCACAGACATGAGTTTCTCCTTAACAAGCTCACATATGAAATGCTCATGTATCTCAATATACTTCATGCGAGAGTGTTGGACACAATTACGGGATATGTGAATTGTACTCATATTATCACAGAAAATAGTTGTTGCCCAGATTATACTCAAGAGGGGGGGTGAATTGAGTTTTTACAAACTGTTCGGGTTAAATTAATATTTTAGAAAATATTTAATTTAATATCACTTAATACAAATTTCAGATTAAATAAATCTCAAATAATTAAACCAATAATGATTAAATAATAGTTACCAATAAATTTAAATAATTTAAATCAGAGATTGAAACACACAATAAATAAATTATCAAATAAATACTTTCAATTGATTAAACAAGAGATTACAACATCCAATAAATAAATAATCAATTTTCGTAGTTGATAAAAATTAATATTATGGAATTAATAATTATTACGAAAATAATTATTTTAATCTTAAAATAAATTTACCAAATTTTCAGATTTAAATATCTAGCAAGTAAAGGGCTTAAAAATAAAATTAATCAATCACAAGCATATAAATAAATTTAAATGCTGAAAATAAATGACACCGTATTTTTAACGTGGTTCGGCCAAAACCCGGCCTACGTCCACGCGCCAAGAGCAAGCTTCCGTCTCCCGCACTTCACTAGTCCTGATCCACTTGAAGGTCGGATCAAACCACCTCTTGTACAACCGAGCAGCAAAAACCCGCTACTAGTACAACCACCGAAGCTAAAAACCCAAGCTTCAAATTTTTACACAAATGGAGTAGAAATGATGTACAGTTTCTGAAACTCTTTAAAGATACAGAATGAGTCCGAGTTTCTTCTTGGTTGAGACACCCAAAAATTAAATCTAATTTTTGGTCTCTTAAACTCTCTTGAGATAATAGCAAAATGGAGAATTTGTGCTCTGTTTCTCTTAATCTTCAACGAATGACAGAATGCTGAGTATATAAATTTGTAGTTGTCTCAAACTTTAGTAGAGCTGAATGTAAATTTCTGTTTGCTCTCTTTTCTGTATGTATGTAGAGCTGAATAAAATTTTTGGATGCTCTTTTGTAGATATTTTCGTGTCTGCTTCTCTGTGTTGAATTCTTCTATTTGTATGCCAACAAAAAAATGACCGTTGGAGAAGATTTGTAAGAACGTAGGAGTATACTCATCATCAACTTGGAGAGCATTAAATGCTCAATATCTTTGAGAGCAAATCGTATCTGTTCAAACCCATCTTCATAAATTCTTGCAGTAAAAAAATATTATATAGCGAGAGAGAGAGAGAGAGAGAGGTTAGAAACAAATGAAGTATGCACAATGAATTTTGATACCGTGTAAAGTAGACAATGTATATCAAAAATATGTACTGGCTTGAACAAACCGTGTCGATAAATCAGTCAATTTAGACTATCTGTCAAATACACATGGGACTTACAGACTGTCTCAAGGTCATGTCTTGTACTGATAATAAACGCATAATGGTTATATTGATTTTAACAAAAATAATTAACAAATACAACTTGTACAAATTCAGATATGCGTTCAGATAGCATTGGAAAAAATAAAATCCAAGTTTAAAAAGGTTTCGTTCAACCGTGTAAAAAAAATTTCTGACAAATATATATAAAGATAATTTCGGACAGATATTATAAAAAGAATATCGGACAGATGTATAAGAAAATTGATTTCGGACTGATATAAAAATTAGAGATATAAAAAATTAGATTTCTGACAGATATAAAAAATTAGATTTCGGACTAAAAAGAATATAACTATGTAAAAGGTTTCAAAGCTCATAAAAGAGCTAAACTTACTTTTGCAGACAATCAGTCGTAGCCTTAAGGCTGATTGACGGAGTGGCTAAAAGCCTTTCACGCAAATGACAGGGCATGGCCCCATGTCATATGGTCACATCAGGTACAAGGGGTAACAAAGACTGATTTGATAAGGAGTTGGCGTGTGGCAGTAGTAAAGCATTAATAGGTGTACACGCATGTAATTGTTATGACAACATGCCCAAAAAAAATATTAAACATATAAGAACATGTATATATAAAATTCGGAACAGATTTTCATAAAAAATCTCGGACAGAAAAAATGTGAATATAAAAAATTCCGAACAGATTTTTTTCGTAAAAAAAACGGACTGAAATATATATCAAAAATACTGAAAGAAAATTTCGGAACTGATATAAAACAAAACTTCCCAAACTGATATGTATGTATAAAAACATTAGCTGGCGGACAAACAACAAAAAACGTGAACATCTTATACGCATAGTAAAGGAGGTTTCGGCATGTACAGATAGTAAAGGAAATCTGTAGCAGTGGTAGAAGCCTTAGACTAGGCGGTCAGATCTGCAGAAGCTTTCAAAAGCTAAGTTAACATGTAGACATAATAACATTATATATATAATCATATATATCTTTAAGGGACATACATGCATACACACACACACACACATATATATATATATATATATATATATATATATATATATATATATAAGTAATCGTTCAAGACAAAAAAGGTTACCCAACAGCTTTTGGCATTTGCCAAGTTACTAGCAAATGATACTAAATTATTGTATACACAAAAACATACATGTACAAAGTAACTCAAGGCCACTCACAAAAAAATGTACACGCATATATATAATTATGGCAAAAAAATTATTATTAACAAAACAAATTTAAGGAAAATATTTAGTGTCAAAAATTATGTAAAAAAATATAATTTCATTTTTAGAAAAAAATGTTTCGGCTCATAATTGATTAGTCACACAATTAAAATCATAGGTTAAAAAATATGCATGTGTGCCTAATGTGTCAAGTGCAAATGTGCAACATACGTGAATATCTTTACTCGGATATGTTGTTGTGTAAAGTCGAGGTATGTTGAGTCATGAATAAACAGGATAATACCATACAGAATAAATATATGTATATCATGGTATATAAACAAGATCATATAATAAATATTATACAATAATAAATATTTATAGAATAACCTAATAAAAATATGTTTGGAATCATCAAAATCAATATATTAAGTTAAACTAATTTAATTAATTAGGGATAAACAACTTTTTCGTTAACAATCTCCCCCTTTTTGATGATGACAAACAATGATTCACAAATATTCAAAAAATGAAATATTAAGCACAAATAGTGAATCATAAATATTTCTCCCCCTTTGACATTATCAAAAAGATTTTTCATATAAATTCAGTGTCACGGGTAAAAAGGGCGAAGCTCCCCCTATCAAAAATAATTCGTGCATGGGATTCAACCATAAATCTCAAGGAACATATAAATAACTTGAAAATTTTCAATACGCACACAAGTCATCATAAATTTTTCATAGCATGTATTTGAATGTGTAGATAGACAATAATATCATCAAATAATGTATAAGTCACAAAAATGATAAATGATAAATGATACCAATAGTTGTCTGATACCAATTGTTGTAGTCACACAAACCGTGCGTTGCACAACTTTTTACGCATAAATAGGAATCACAACTCAATGTTCTCAAATAGTGCAAATACGAGAGATATATCAATGGGCATAATTAATTCTCACTAATGTAATAAAATTGCAATGTATAAATTTTCAATAGGCGCAATACCAATTATTGTATAAATCATCATGATATAAACTTTCAAGTGCACAACAAATAAGTATTTCATAAATCGATGTTTACAAATAATTTGAATTAAGCACATAACATGAGTTAGAAATAGCGGTAAAAAAAATATAGCATTTTGCTCAAGCTTTGTCGTTTTCAAGATACGAGCTAAAATTCTTGGAATAATCAACTAAATTGCAAAATCCATAATGATATATCAAGATTATGATTAAGCATTTTTTGAACAAATGATCAAACAAATTTGAATAAACTTTTATCTCCCCCAAAGGGATACCAATTAAGGCATATATGCAAATAAATTTGGTGCATCTATTTCATGAGATAAAATGTTATCAATTGTTGATCATGTTATTTTTAATTATCTTCGAATAAGATGTAATATTTCCATGAAAGTCATTAAATCAATTTTCCAAGAATGAAACATATCATGAGGCCATAAGAAATTAAACTCAATAATTTCAGATATTTAATAACAGAAAGTACATTATGAAAATCAATACTTTCATATTTTCAACAGATAACTAAATTATTTGCTCAAGAACTTTTAAATCACTCAATGAATTTTTCAATAATGAAAGTGCCATAAGTGAATCAACTTCAATATATTTCAAAAACTCTCAATGAAAGCACCAAGTTTTTATTTAAGCACAAACATGTAGCATGTCATAAATTTTGCTCACTAAGATTAATATGATCATATCATCAAAATTAATGAGTGCAATATCATAAAATCAACGAGTAGCTCATATGACTAACAAATATGCAAATGACATTTAATCAAAATATTCTCAAATGACATTTTCATTTGAATTTTATATACAATAAAGTCATGAATTAATCCAATATTATTATTCACAAAAATATGTCAAGATGTAATAAAAAATTATGAATATTCACCAACGAAAAATTTATCAAAATCAAGTACGTGTTTTACAACATAAACCAATCGAGAATAATGAATGTATAAATTAACATGATGTATAAATAATCTAGAACAAACTCATTTGTTATAACAAATAATCTAAGTATGGGATAATATCAAATAAGATCATATCAACAATAAAATATATGATATTTATAATTCAAGAAAGGGTGTACCTTTCATCCTTACCAATACCAAGTCATATATCCATAAAATGATTTCCTTGCATGGAATTCTTAACACTAAGAAGTGTTACATATTCAACTTTTCTTGTTATCCAAATCATAGACATGAAAGTCCATAATCCATAATCCTTCTCAATTTGGAACCTACACATCTTTCAAGGTTTTCTCTTTTTATCTAAGAAAGTGTTAGATCCATAAAGCAATATTAAAGAGAAAAATTTAGAATTCATTTTCTTATCAAAAATTCCAGCGTAGTCATAATAAGAGATAATCATCAAGAACAATAATGACATATGCAACTTATGACATACTAGAATGTACGCAACAAATAATAATCATAAATGTCAATTTTATCATATACAAAAACATATTATTCATCAAGGTATATAAGTAATTTGTCATCCTTAGTATACATTGTTTTGGACAAAAAGTGAGGGTATTCACATTTTCAAACAAATGATACATTTAGGAATAACATGAATTTAATTAGATTATCATTCATGAATACGCCTATAAAATTCAAAAATCATATGAAATAATATTTCATGAAAATAAGTATATTAAATATGAAAACAACATATCACAATATTTGTCAAGTAAAGAATGTGATCATCTTAAACAAATATATAAATAAGAAAATAAATCTAACACTAATTAAATTCTCATAAATTTTTGTTCAAGTCCCAATACCGGTTTTGCACCTAAAAACTTTATCTTTTGGAACCCAAAAAGAGTGTGGCAAATTAGGGTTAGCATACATAATTGTTTCTTTAGGAATCCAAGCTAATTTAGTGTTATACTTTCTTTTTCTAAATTTACAAAATTTGGAATAATGTGTATGTCTACCACAATATGAGCATAAGGAGTTAGAATGACTAGATGAGGCATCATTTTTAAATAAATTAGAATAATTCTTTTTCTCATTTTCTTCCTCATATCCAATACCATTATTATTAAACCGAATTCTTTGATTTTCCATAATTTTATGAAAATAATCATTTCCTTTAGTAAATGTGTCTACGGATTTCTGCAAGTATTCAATTTCCTTTTTCAACTCAATATTTTCAGATTCAAAAGAATTAGGGATACTAACATATTTTTCTTTTTTTAAAGATTTAATTTCACTTTTTAAAGATTCATTTTCTAATTTTAAATTATCAAAATCTTTTGATACAAAATCACATTTGGAATGAGTCTTTTTCAGTGCAATAAATTTCTTTCCAATATCTTCATAATTTTCATATAACTCATTAAATGCATCTTGTAATTCATCATAATCATCAACAATATCATCTTCAATATCATGATTTGCACTATCAGTAGAATATGATTCATCATTACTAATGCAAAGGTTAGATTGTACCTCTTCATTACCAATTGCCATGAGACAGGGAGTAATAGATTCTTCGATGCTTGATTCATCAATATTGGCATATAGGCAAGGGGTGCACATATTTTTATTAAGTGCATCAAAATCAGAACTTTCAAGGAAGTTTTCCTTCAAAATAAAGTTGGAAACATATGGTCCACTGCATATCCATTTTCTTTTCATATAATGAAACAAGGAGTAGCTACAAGAGATCAAACATTTTAGCATACAAATAATTAAAATGTAAAGTGCAATATTCAAAATAAATACAGAAAAGTTTGCCATGATCTTTAGCTCTATGATTGTTAAATCAAAATAAATAAGAAGAGCACTAGCTCTGATACCAATTGTTGCCCAGATTATACTCAAGAGGGGGGGTGAATTGAGTTTTTACAAACTTTTCGGGTTAAATTAATATTTCAGAAAATATTTAATTTAATATCACTTAATACAAATTTCAGATTAAATAAATCTCAAATAATTAAACCAATAATGATTAAATAATAGTTACCAATAAATTTAAATAATTTAAATCAGAGATTGAAACACACAATAAATAAATTATCAAATAAATACTTTCAATTGATTAAACAAGAGATTACAACATCCAATAAATAAATAATCAATTTTCGTAGTTGATAAAAATTAATATTCTGGAATTAATAATTATTACGAAAATAATTATTTTAATCTTAAAATAAATTTACCAAATTTTCAGATTTAAATATCTTGCAAGTAAAGGGCTTAAAAATAAAACTAATCAATCACAAGCATATAAATAAATTTAGATGCTGAAAATAAATGACACCGTATTTTTAACGTGGTTCGGCCAAAACCCGGCTTACGCCCACGCGCCAAGAGCAAGCTTCCGTCTCCCGCGCTTCACTAGTCCTGATCCACTTGAAGGTAGGATCAAACCACCTCTTGTACAACCGAGCAGCAAAAACCCGCTACTAGTACAACCACCGAAGCTAAAAATCCAAGCTTCAAATTTTTACACAAATGGAGTAGAAATGATGTACAGTTTCTGAAACTCTTTAAAGATACAGAATGAGTCCGAGTTTCTTCTTGGTTGAGACACCCAAAAATTAAATCTAATTTTTGGTCTCTTAAACTTCTCTTGAGATAATAGCAAAATGGAGAAGTTGTGCTCTGTTTCTCTTAATCTTCAACGAATGACAGAATGCTGAGTATATAAATTTGTAGTTGTCTCAAACTTTAGTAGAGCTGAATGTAAATTTCTGTTTGCTCTCTTTTCTGTATGTATGTAGAGCTGAATAAAATTTTTGGATGCTCTTTTGTAGATATTTTCGTGTCTGCTTCTCTGTGTTGAATTCTTCTATTTGTATGCCAACAAAAAAATGACCGTTGGAGAATATTTGTAAGAACGTAGGAGTATACTCATCATCAACTTGGAGAGCATTAAATGCTCAATATCTTTGAGAGCAAATCGTATCTGTTCAAACCCATCTTCATAAATTCTTGTAGTAAAAAAATATTATATAGCGAGAGAGCGAGAGAGAGAGAGGTTAGAAACAAATGAAGTATGCACAATGAATTTTGATACCGTGTAAAGTAGACAATGTATATCAAAAATATGTACTGGCTTGAACAAACCGTGTGGATAAATCAGTCAATTTAGACTATCTGTCAAATACACATGGGACTTACAGACTGTCTCAAGGTCATGTCTTGTACTGATAATAAACGCATAATGGTTATATTGATTTTAACAAAAATAATTAACAAATAAACCTTGTACAAATTCAGATATGCGTTCAGATAGCATTGGAAAAAATAAAATCCAAGTTTAAAAAGGTTTCGTTCAACCGTGTAAAAAAAATTTCTGACAAATATATATAAAGATAATTTCGGACAGATATTATAAAAAGAATATCGGACAGATGTATAAGAAAATTGATTTCGGACTGATATAAAAATTAGAGATATAAAAAATTAGATTTCTGACAGATATAAAAAATTAGATTTCGGACTAAAAAAATATAACTATGTAAAAGGTTTCAAAGCTCATAAAAGAGCTAAACTTACTTTTGCAGACAATCAGTCGTAGCCTTAAGGCTGATTGACGGAGTGGCTAAAAGCCTTTCACGCAAATGACAGGGCATGGCCCCATGTCATATGGTCACATCAGGTACAAGGGGTAACAAAGACTGATTTGATAAGGAGTTGGCGTGTGGCAGTAGTAAAGCATTAATAGGTGTACATGCATGTAATTGTTATGACAACATGCCCCCAAAAAATATTAAACATTTAAGAACATGTATATATAAAATTCGGAACAAATTTTCATAAAAAATCTCGGACAGAAAAAATGTGAATATAAAAAATTCCGAACAGATTTTTTTCGTAAAAAAAAACGGACTGAAATATATATCAAAAATACTGAAAGAAAATTTCGGAACTGATATAAAACAAAACTTCCCAAACTGATATGTATGTATAAAAACATTAGCTGGCGGACAAACAACAAAAAACGTGAACATCTTATACGCATAGTAAAGGAGGTTTCGGCATGTACGGATAGTAAAGGAAATCTGTAGCAGTGGTAGAAGCCTTAGACCATAGGCGGTCAGATCTGCAGAAGCTTTCAAAAGCTAAGTTAACATGTAGACATAATAACATTATATATATAATCATATATATCTTTAAGGGACATACATGCATACACATATATATATATATAAGTAATCGTTCAAGACAAAAAAGGTTACCCAACAGCTTTTGGCATTTGCCAAGTTACTAGCAAATGATACTAAATTATTGTATACACAAAAACATACATGTACAAAGTAACTCAAGGCCACTCACAAAAAAATGTACACGCATATATATAATTATGGCAAAAAAATTATTATTAACAAAACAAAATTAAAGAAAATATTTAGTGTCAAAACTTATGTAAAAAAATATAATTTCATTTTTAGAAAAAATGTTTCGGCTCATAATTGATTAGTCACACAATTAAAATCATAGATTAAAAAATATGCATGTGTGCCTAATGTGTCAAGTGCAAATGTGCAACATACGTGAATATCTTTACTCGGATATGTCGTTGTGTAAAGTCGAGGTATGTTGAGTCGTGAATAAACAGGATAATACCATATAGAATAAATATATGTATATCATGGTATATAAACAAGATCATATAATAAATATTATACAATAATAAATATTTATAGAATAACCTAATAAAAATATGTTTGGAATCATCAAAATCAATATATTAAGTTAAACTAAAATGTACATTAATTAAACTAATTTAATTAACTAGGGATAAACAAAATTTTCGTTAACAATAGTCATCGTACCTTGGGAGATCCCATAATCTTCCAATATTTTCTTCATCCACAAGAGTTGTGTACAACATCTCCATGTGACAATTTATTCGGCATCTGCCGTGGATAGAGAAATGAAGTTTTGCTTATGTCTTAAGAAGGAGAAAAGAGCACTACTATAATAAAAATACGCACCTGAGGTTCTCCTACACACATTAACATCCCCAGCAGAATCGAAATCTGAATGGTTCGTCAAACGGTCCTTAGTATCAAAATAGTACCAAATACCATAGTAAAGAGCACCACTTACGTATTTGATTATATGTTTAAGAGTGTAAAGTGGGGTTAAATAAATTAACCACCAATGCTTTGATAAAATAACCCCACAGGTTTGACTAAATATTGATTTATAATTTATCAAGTTTTACTACAATCGAGATCCTACATGGGATGAGATATTATTACGCACAATTTAATATATTACGTATACTCCGCATATGATAAATTCCACTAGATAATACTCTAATAGTGATTTAATTTGTCCATTTAATATTCCACCATATATAGTATGCCAAGTGGCAGCATAACTAGTGTGACACTTAGCTCCATAGAGAACATAATATGTGTCAAGCCCACTTGAGGCACTTTTGGTATAAAAGGAAGGTTCTCCCCTCATTTGATGGTTATGGTCTTGGAGGCAAAGTAAGGAGAGAAAACCCAACTCTTCTCCCCCATGTACCTCTTAAGCTCCGTCACATGTTCGATAGTGACGAGAGTATTTTCATAGTTTCATTATGGTATATGGGTGTTCAAGAGGCGGTTAGCCAGATTTGGCACCCACCACGCACTAAAAACACTAAAACCACCAAAACTGAGTTTTTTGACATATCGTATGAACCCACAAACTATGAAGACTTTAATTTCTCAAATGATAAGGATATCTAGGTGCAACAACGTTGATCAAGTCTAAAACACGCTCGATGCGGTGCTTCCCCAAATCTACACTCACATCTTACAAAGAGCAAGCAAGTGGGACTCTTTTAGGGAGGCTTAATATCGTGCACAAACCACGACCCTAAAGAAAATATCGGGATGTCTAGCGGTAAGGTAAAAAAGTCTAGCTATCATACTCTTAGATAGAGTCTTCTCTATGCCCTTTCCCGGATCTTCCTTACTAAGCTTAGTAGTAGAAATCATAGGGATACGTGCATGCTTAGTTGTGTCTAAACCAAAATTCTTCAATAACTTTGTCATGTATTTGCCTTGGGATATGAATATCCCATCCTCTAACTATCAAAACTGAAGAACTAAGAATATGATAAGCTCACCTACATACTCATCTCGAAGTCACTAGTAATCTCCTTCGAAAATTAGTTACTATATCGATCACGAGAATCCCCTTTTTCTAGACACGCAAATGATGTCATATCAACTCCCACTCTCTTAAAACCAAGGTCCATGAGATAGGAAGTATGCCTCTCATACCAAGCTCGAGGATATTGTTTCAATCCATATAGAGCTTTCTTAAGATTGAATACATAATTAGGGTATTTTGGATCTTCAAAACCTTTCGGTTGTTCCACAAAGACCTCCTCCTGTAGAATGCCATTAAGAAAGAAACTCTTGACATCCATTTGATACAACATGAATTTTTAATGACATGTTATGGCCAGTAAAAGGTGAACATAGTCTATCATATCAACAGTACAAAATCTCTCCTCAAAGTCGACACCCTCAATTTTAGTGTAACCTTGAGCATCAAACTTAGCTTTGTTCCGAACTATGATACCACTTTCAATTATTTTATTATTATAAATTCATTTGGTACCATTAACATTTGTATTCCTAGGGCGGGGGACTAACTACTAGACATCGTTCTTTTTTAATTAAATCAACTCTTCTTGCATGGCATTAATCCATGTTCTTCTTTGAGTGATTTTTTTATGTGCTTGGGCCGAACTTTGGAAATATAGATAAAGCGGATAACTTCATTCTCCAATTGAGCAAGAGTCTTGACACCTTGGTTTGGATATCCAAGAATGTTCGTATTTGTTAAGTGTGGAGTCCACCACATCAATATAAGAATTGATGGGATCATCACTTAGGGGTGCATCATTCTCACAAGAAAGATCATCATCAATAAATGTTTCAAGCAAGCCGCCTTTAATAGTGACATTTATCAATTCCATAATCTTAGAGCTCTTAGGATTTTGAACCCTATAAGACAGAATACATGATGAATAGCCTATTAATATTACCTCTTCACTCTTAGAGTTAAACTTTCCTAAGATAGGTTAGGATCTTTCCCCATCCACAATTCATATGGAATTTTAGTAGTGTATGAATGAAGGTAAACCGAATTCATTCTGTGATAAGAGGTATTCACTGCCTTAACCCATAAGAGTCAATGCATATTTTGATCGAGTGGCATATATCTTGCCATCTCTAGAATGGTCATACTCCTTGTCTCGATAATGTCATTATGTTGAGGTGTGTTAATCGCTAACATTTCCCATTTGACACCCAAATCATTGCAAAACTCTCAAACTTCGACAGAAATGAACTCTATGCCATTATCACTTCTAATTCTATTAATAGTGATACTCTGTTGATTTTGCTAGACATGTCATTTTCTTGTAAGCAACTCAATAGCACCTGATTTTTTCTAAGGAATCCCATAATAGAATACCTCAAAAAATTCTCATCCATCACTACGATATACGGTTTACCACCTAGACTCTCCTTATGCATTGAACCCATAAGATCCATGTGTATCAATTCTAATACACGAGTGGTAGTAGTAGTTTTTAACTTCTTATGTGGGATCTTAACATGATTTCCATATTGGCATGGGCCACAAACTAAAGAAATTAGTTTTCCTTGAGACGGTAACCCTTGGACTAGGTATTTCATGATAAGACGATCAAGGTCCCTATAATTCACATGACCTAGTCATTGGTGCCAGTGGTATATAGCGGGGACCCTATGACTATTGCAGACAAATGAAGATATAATAATGATACAATAATAGTTATCAAATGTCCTCACACCTTGCAATACAATCTTAACAGAATCATTATATACAAAACACTCCAATTGTTTAAATATAATTACAAGGTTTTCGTCATAAAATTGGCTAATTGTTATTAAATTCTCTTTTAATACATCAATATAAAGCAAATTTTCTAGCTTTGGGAATATAGATCTTTCAATGGTTCCCCGTCTTAAAATGCTAGATCAAATCTCATCACCAAAGGTGACTTTACCTTCCTTGTGATCCTTAGGTTTGGTAAAAAAAAAAGCAATTTATGACATGTCATATGTCGAGAGAAACCACTATCAAAATACCATGAGGAGGTATTTTGAACACTTAGATCAACATGAATAACAAGAGTTTTAATGTTAATCTCTTTCATAACGCAAGTACGAATATAACGCGGGGGCTTTGTCTTCATTTTTCTCTTTCTATTAGTTTTACTAACTTTCATTTTGAGTGAGTTCCCATGAGGAATTTAAATTCTTTGTAACTCTTAAATTAACCCTTTCGATGTGTGAACAAAAAATTTAACTTACTCTTTCAAGTTAGATAAGTGTCTATAGTGGCGTGAGGGAGTACTAGAATGAGAATCCTTCTCAAGCTTGTAGTAAAAATCTCTCAAATGTCCTGTTCTTTTGCAACAGGTACAAACATAGGTTTGAACGGATTTATCTTCTTAATTTTCCTTGGAGGGTTACCTTTTGGTGGATTGAGAAGTTTAGGATTGTTTGTTATATAAACAAACATGGAAATGGGCTCAGATTTAGACTTGGAAGATTCACCCTCCTCATAACCTATGCCATTTCTATTTTGATAGCCCTTCTCCTTATACCCTAAGATCGGTCCCAAAAATAACTTCCCCATTCTCCAAAGTTTCCCTCAAGAGTGACTTTAAACTCACGATAAACCTCTAGATATTTCTTAATAGTGACATTATTGACTTCAAACTTCTCACAATTTTCTAAAGAATCACGAAGATCATGAGATAGTCTTGTGACTTTCGACATCAATTTGCCTCTATCTTTTTCCATTAAACTAAGTTTCTCAGGAAAAGAAACTTTATCCGCATCGAGTTGACTCACCAATGACTCCATATATTTCAAGGAAACCAAATCCTTTCCAAATGTTAACACCTTGATAGTCATTTTTTATTCCTCTTTTTAATTTTCATGGACTTGGTGTAAAGCTCGAAATATGCGTCTTAGAGATCGCCTTCATTACAATCTACATCCCTGAAACCAATGTTTTCTGTGTCTTAAGAAGAAATAAAACTAGAGACAATACCTTCATGAATACTATTATCATTATTAGAATGAGACACACTAGATATGACACCCCACTCAATTAAATACCGGTTGATTAGTCCTTTATTAAATTAAAATAGGATTTCAATTTGATTAATTCTCAGCTTCACTATCCAAAATGATATTAATTACTAATCACCTATTAATTAATTAAGCCGGTGCCAAATTTTATGTTTCATTAAACAGATAACATAATACATGGGGAATAAAATAAACTAATTCATACACACAATCACTGAGTCTAAAAAAGTACTGAATAAATAAATAAAAGACTTGCCGAATAAACCATCGGCAATAAATCCCAAATCTAGAATAATAATCCAACAGATAAATAAATAATCCCAATACTGAATCTGAAAGTAAATGAGCAACACACCCTAAATGAAACTGATACTGAGATAAGATCCGTAATCTAGGAATAAAGAAATGATGCGTCTACTCCAACTCTTACATGCATCCACATATGCCGCAACAACGTATCCCTGGAATAAAATCTCAAGTATGGAATCCCTATGGCTGGACATATAAAAGGTTTGGAAAATATTTTCACCAAAGGTTAGAACGCAAAACATTTTAAAAATGTTTAGCAAGTGATTAAGTTTGCAGTAATTAAAATGCATGAAAATTGTTCATATTTAAGCTAGTGTCACACTCCCTTGAGATAATACTCACCCCTCAACTATTGTGCTCACTTACCGCATCCTTTTATAACCCTCTAGCTATACTACCCTGTCTAACTATCCTTGTTATAAACACTTACTAACATCTGACTCTAGCCCATGTAATCATACTAATGATTTCTAAGTTATATAAATAATAATCTCACTAGTTATGTAAATAATATAGTTTGCACTTAATGTATTTCACCTGTATACAAATTTCTACACTATTTTCTACATATAATTATGCTACAACATTCACACACATGTCATACATAAATATCTCTATAGTAATAGCTCATCGAATGCTTTCTCTAAAATGCTATCACCCAAGACGGTTAACTCACACCGAATTGGGCTAAAATAAAATAAGCGTAGTGGAGGCGGTCATAGTTGCCCGAGTGTGAGACCAAATCATACCCAAAGTGTCTCACCTTAAAAAGAATCATAACATAAAAACACTAGATGCTATGACCTGGGGATTATACTAGCCCCTACATTCACTAGCCAGGGGATTCACCCACATCGCGCAACCTCCTATGATAGCACTAGAGTAGTTTGTAATTAAAGCACATCTAACATTGATATTAAAGGAGCACACACACACCACATACATATATATATATATATATATATATATATATATATATATATATATATATATATATATATATATATATATATATATATATATAGAGAGAGAGAGAGAGAGAGAGAGAGAGAGGCAGGCTCCTGTGCACACTAAGTTTGCACAGTGCTGGCGCACACCAATTTTTTTAAAGGACTATAAAAATATTTACGAGTTGATTTTTTTATGTTATATTTAAACATTTGAACGAACCCATATAAAAAAAATCAGCTCAAAAAAACTTGTTTTACTATTTTTAAAAAATCGGTCAAACTTTCATAGCTTTTAAAGTGCTTAAAAGATGCAAAAGTTTGACCTATTTTTTAAAAATAGCAAAAACGTTTTTTTGGGTTGATTTTTTTTTACATGGTTCCGTTGAAATATTTAGATATCACATAAAAAAATCAACTCAAAAATATTTTTTTTACTATTTTAAAAAAATAATGTGCAAACTTAGTGTGCACTTGAGCCTGGCTCTCTCTCTCTCTCTATATATATATATATATATATAATAAATTAACCTGACTACCCCGTGCCTAACTCCGATAGCACTAGCCTAAAAATACCCGAGTCAAATTACCGACCCTTAATTTAATTAACTTCACCTTAATTAATTTTATTCAAGTGGTGTCACTCAACCATAATGCCCGGACACCCTTACTTGGTCTGTATTTTAACATTTTGAAATTTATTTCACCAATTTCCACTATTTAGTTTGATACTCTATTTAATTGAAATATTTCTTAAAACCCCACTTCCCAAAGCCCTAAGTATTTTTCTCGCTTTAATTATTCTTTATGCTAATTGAATCAAGATTTGATACCAACAAAATTCAAAGCCAATGACGAAACTGATCAAAGCGAAGGATGGAACTGAAGCTAAACTTCGCTCAAACAAATCCTTCAGTTGCTTGAATGACTTCCAGCATTACTTTAACGATGTCAGTGGTCGTTTGAGCGACCTCCTGGGTTCTTCCCCCGCCCCCTTCTTCTTCCTCAAGACGTTACTGCCATTAACTCTCTTCCGAGCTTTTACCTCTCTAACCAAGAATTTAATTCCAATATCCCCAACAATAAATTATTCTCTTAAACATATTCAATCAATAATTCAATCCACGAGCGTCATTTATTCTCATCACGATTCATTAAATTTCAGATTTGGTTTCTACGGGTTTCGTTACTTTGTCATTCCAATATACAACATCATAAATCAAAAAACTCAATTCTGTAACTAGGATTATATATAGTTTGAATTAAAAAAGTTCTAACTTATACTACATCATCAATTGATCTCTTAATCCACTTCACATGTAAAATTTCTTAAAAACCCATTTCAACGTAATACTCACCCAAAAACGAATTTCAATTACACCCACCATGCTATGAATCAAAAACAGCAGATTAAATTAAAAGAAGGTTACGCATTTTCATGTACTGATTCGTAGGGTCTGATTTCATTTTAGATAGACGAAGATTTGACAAAGAACACACCCAATTTTTCTTGCTTTGGCTCCCAAAATCTCCCTACTTTCTTCTCTGTCGATATAGGGTTTTCTGTTTTAGTTGTGTTAGCTAAAAACTCTTAAATTTAGGCTTTATATTTTTAATCCTGAAATTAAGCTTAGGGGCCAAGCTAAATGATCCAAACGCCATGGTGTGGTCCGGGTTATGCTTAAAAATGCCCACAGATCAATTTACTACCCCTGGGTACTCTTTTCCAACTATCTCGGCCATCTGGAATCACCCGTGCACTCAGAATCATCATCCGTGTTACTTTACTAAAAATCCCTAACTCGACCTTAATATAGTCAATGTTCGACTCCCGGTTGAGATAAAATAATACCATGTCACTATCACTCGCTATGATGTATTTTGATTATTACTATTCAGTTAGTAATTATTTTCCTTAAATATTAACCATTAACTCTCACGATTAATATTTACATAAACTCATAATAATTAATTCAATTAAATTACGATACACTAATAATTTAAATTACCACTAGCGAATGCAGTAAAGTTTCACCTAGGAGGAGAGCTCCCACCTAAATCATTTGACTCGATATCACTATCTATTAGAATGGCATTGTAAATAGCTTTATTTTTTCCCTATCGCCTAAGCTTAGTAGCACATTCAAGAATTCTGTGACCGTGACCATCACACTCATAACATCGCTCAGAATTATTTTTCTTAGAGTTATCATTTTATTTTTCTTAAACTCGTGATCATTGAAATTCTTTCCTACCTTATTATATTTTTTTTATCAAATTCTTATCATACTTTGAATTTTTTTTTCTTGAACTCGAGCATTTTTTTAAATTTTTTATCAAATAAGGCCATGTCATTGGGGTCAAGGTTAGACTCATCGAACTCCAACATCTCCTCCTTCCAAGGATTCAAGGAAATGATCTTGTACTTCCTCTTTGGGAGTTAAGTAAATATGTTGAGCTTCTAGGTTTGAAGGTCACCACCAAGTTCTTCTAGTTTCAAGGTTTGTTGGTTCTCAAATAATTTAAGTCGGTGACTTTTGGGTTAAACCTTTTAGGTAAGGACCTCAAGATTTTGTTTTCAACCTGAGTTTTCGGAAATATTTCTCCCAGATTGAATCAAGAATTCATAATATCAGAGAACCGATCATAGATATTGTCAGATGTTTCAATCTCACGCATATGGATGGTTTCGAACTGGGTAGTTTGATTTTGGAGCTTTGAGAGTTTCATAGCATCTGTTCATTCATGCATAAGTAGGAGTGTGTCCCAAGACTCCTTTGATATTTCATGCATAATTATTCGGTGGAACCCCACTGTTGAGACAGCATTAAAACAAAGTTGATGTCAGGGGAATTATAGTTACACAATTTATGTTCATCCTCACTCTAACTCTTAACCGGTTTAGGAACAATGCACTCTCCTACAATTGTAGTGGGTGGATTCCACCCTCTAACTAACATCATCCACACAATCTTATCTATAGACTTAAGAGCAATATTCATACGTGCCTTTTAATATGCGTAATTCAATCTGACAAACATGGGTAACTTCTTTTAATTAAACTCGTAGTCTAACTTTCTGTTACTCTTGTTTGTTGTTGTTGATTTAATATTAGTTCCATCAATTTTTCCTCACGGGTGGTTAATTTGATTAATTTTTAGTCTATTTTGAGAAGAAATTGTAGGAATGAAAATTCCTTTTCTAAAATAAAATTTATTTTAATTCATTAGTGTGATGAGAATTGATATGACAAATATAGCGCCCTGCCATGGAAGGAGTACAATGGGCATGTGTCGAAGCCTTGCCACCATAGTCTATCATTTATAGGCTGCGGACTAACCTTTTATATGCCTCACCGGCCTACTTCCATAGCCTCTCATATACAGGGTGCGACCCCTACTTGCTACCGGTGGCCCCTACTTTTTACAGGGTGTAGCCCCAATCTGATCTTATTAACAGGCCGCAACCTTTTTCATCCATGGTAGCAATACAAAATCTACAACTATAAATAGAGGTCCACAGCTCGAGATAAGGGGGGTCATTTTCTAGGTCCAATACTTATATCAGAGATCACGACGCTCTCTAGTTCGCTCAGTCCAACTTGGGCCCTACTCTCTGGCATCGTAGCCATCTATCTGGCACACCGGAATCCTCATAGACATGTATTCTCCTCTCATACCTACATTGTACACCTATTATGGCATTATAAATAGGTATTACAAACGTATACGATGAAAGTGTGGCACCAAAGTGGACGTAAGCTCTTTTTTATAGCCTAACCACTCTATATCTCGTCTTTTATCTCTCTTTACTTGATTATCTTCTTGTTATGTATTTTAAACTTGAATTGCTGGTACGAGAACGACAAGTGGATGATTTCTCGTATCATCAATCTGTAGCCATCTGTGGGAAGCGAGGTATGTCAATCTTGTTTCTCTATATTTTGGTTTTTCAAACACCTTATTTTATTCATGGGGTTGGATCATCATCCCGTGGGTGAATTTTGGTTATTAAGCTCAACTTTGTATTTCCACCCTTAAATGGGTATTGCATATATATGTCCATAGGTCTCCTATTTTATGACCTCGGATCTATTTTACATAACCCTGTGATATCACCTCACCTAGATAGCGCTGGAAAGCATGACGGGCTTGGGCCCTGTAAACGTGGGTGATTAGGGAAGAGTTATATTTTCTTATTTATGTTGTTCTTTGCCTATGACCTAGGGTTTATCACTAGAATTGTGCCATTTTGTGCACCGAGAGGCTGTTTTTGTTGGGATAGGCCCTACTAGGTGTGCACTCCACGAGTTTCATGAGAATAACTCAGTTTTTGGGACTATTCCCTTCACTTCGTAAGATAGCATGCATCCAGGTAATTCATCTACCCTTGTTACCATGGCCCCTCCTTGTGCAGTATGATTATAGAAGCTTAAAATCATTGAGGGATGGACTCCAGTGGTTTCAGGCTCAACCTTGGAAAAATTCATTCTAGGGCCACGATAGTAAACATCTGTGCCTAATGGGCCGCGCCCTTAACAGTAAAACCCTGCAGCAATTCAAACGATGCATCCCAACTTTATATTTTGTTCAATCTATATTCTGTGATTACTCATTTTTGCTAGTTTTGTCTCAGATTATATATTTTTTAAAGACTAGCAAAGTAGAAAATGGAGGGATAATCCAGATAGAGCACAAAAATGAAGGACGAGGTTGTGCAGCTGTACAATCACCTCAATCATCTCAAGGATAGACACGCTACACTCCAAACTCAGTTCAACTATATGACCCAGAGAGTTATCTTTTTAGAGGCCGCTACACTAAGGGTTACTGCTACAGCCATCACTATCGCGGCAATAAAGGCACCAACCGTAGAGGCAGCCAGCAAGAACCAATAGAGGAAAGTGAAGAAATTAAAAAGAAGCTTTGAGGCCTAAACCTCATTTGCCTTCTAGATTGAAGACATCTTCGAATTTATAAAAGAGGATAAGCTACTGAGGTGGATAGAGGAGCTAAGATCTCCACCCCACAAGAGGAACAAAGCCAAATGGTATAATTTTCACCATGACCACGGCCATGACACTAAGCAGTGCTATGCCCTAAAAGATGAGATTAAAAGTCTCATAAGATAGGGAATGCTGCAGTGCTTCCTCAAAGATGCCTAAGGGGTGCAGTTTAGTCTGAAGGGCCGCATCCCCCTTTTTAAGCCCATGATTATGTTTCCTCTGTTTCTATCATTAGTGAAAACTCTTTTGAATAGGTCCATGTTAACTTTGTATTATCCTAACAAAGTCATGAATATATGAACATATATATGAAATTAAGTTCCCTTTATAGTGACACATTTTGATTTCTTGATTCCATTAAATGTTATCTTATAAAAGACTTTTTGTCTTAAACAGATTTCGAATGGAGACATCGTATTATGTCGGGAATGATTATATTGAATGGACTCAAAATGCCTGCCATGACGCCAAGGGGTATGATGGAGTATGATAACTAAAAATGACGAAAGCAGGTATCGGGAGAAGCTCTCTAAATGGGCTTACAACCCCACTGAGGGCGCAAGGACATATTCTTATATTAACAAGTCCGACTATCTCTCGGTATACTTCTATTCACATCATTAGCCACGGGGGCTTACAATGCCTGTTACATTAGCCATGGGGGAGACCAATACCCGTTACATTAGCCACAGGGGTTTATAATGCCCGTTACATTAGCCACGGCGGTGACCAATGCCCATTACATTAGCCACGGGGGCTTATAATGCCCATTCTCAGCTGTCGACATGTGTCATTTAGATTTGGGTGGCTTAATAACATAACCCAGCCCTGGGAGGCTTAAAAGTGTCCCGCACATTATCTTGGGGAAGATTCATAAAACCTATCCCAGGGGGGGACTGATAATAACCCAATCAAAGAGACTAGAGGAAATCCATGAAAGATAATTAAAGCGATTAAAGGATGGTGTGACACTGACATCATGAAGTATGTTGTCGTCAATTTCTCGCAAGGGTTTGAAAGGAGACGCATCTAAAAATATATTACCGCGACCATCAGAGCCCATTCATTCATTCAGAAGATGCGACAAAGAAAAATTCCGTACCCCTATTATTTGGTTTAGACTACAAGGTTTGGAAAGTGATGGAATATTATAGCAAAAGAAGTTAAGTCGCAACCCCAAAATCCATGTCACAGCAGCTTGGGGGATGACCACCACAAATAAGGGACTTGTTCCCCAATATCCACAATTGCTACAAAGTTCAAGAAGGGGCTGCAGTCAATCTTAATCTCCCTGACAAATTATGGGAAGCTCCAGGAACAACATTGCCAAGGCAGTATAGCATATCGATCCAGCTAAAAAATTCATGTTAGAGTAATGGCTGCAGCCACCATCAACCATTCAAGATGGAAACAATTTTCAGCAGCGCAAAAAGAAAGGTGCATCCTAGTATAAATGGATGCAGCCTAGTATCAATAATGCAGGCAAAGCTACGAATGGATACAATTTCATGGTTTGCAGCCTATTCTTAAGACTAGCTGAAGAACAAAGGCCTCAAGCTTACTTTTGTAGTGTTAATATACAAAGACTAAGTGGAATCAGCAACATTCAGGGAATATAGCTACGACCTATCGATATTTGCAAATATTCAAATAAGTTCCATGCAATTAAAGAGACCAAAGGTGCTAAGGCATTAGAATCTTGAAGCATGTAATGGGTCGCAACCTATTTTGAGGTGCCATTTTTAAGGGATTACCGCGACCTTATATTTGCATCAGTTATTGAAGTATTTTTTTCAAGTTTATTCAAGCAGGCAACAATTCAAATATGGAAGCGACACTTCAAATGTAAATGCAAACAACAAAGAAATAAGCAAACCCATAAGCTAAAATACCGGTATTGATTAAGGCTGCAGTCCTATGCTGAATGGCATGGCATCATCTGAGTTTAGTAAGCAGAGGCCATATAGCAACAACAAAAGTGCAAGAAAATTAAGAAAATGCAGCATATATTGAGGCAAACTTACAAAAAGTGATCCAGCCCAAATGAATCAACTGTTCATAGGTTGTAAGATTGTTCATAAAAAATAAATCATAGCGCAAGCAAAAGAACATAAAGGATGACTTAAGACGCAGTGTCATCTTCTTCCTCATCTTCATTATCATCGACCGTAGTCTCTATAACATCACCTTCCGCAGCCTCTTCAGCCATCTTTCTGGCCCTTTCTTCCGCAGCAACCCTTATTTCAGCCATGCATTAGTCATGCTTAGCATCACCCAATTTACAGGACATGATTTGATCTTTGGACTTCGGGAAATTTTTTATGACTATATGACTTAGTTCCTGGAAGCCACAATGGTAGGCTTTGTTATTCATGAGGAAGTATTCTTTGAAGTTTTATATGTTACTACAGCCTTATCCATAGCCTCAATCAAGGTTACGGCATGATCCTCATCTTTCTTCATGATGGTTGCGACATGATTCTAGCCCTGTTGTATTCTTAGTTTCTCTAGTTCATTTTATTTTCTCTCGATTCGCTCAATCTTTTGATTTGAGGCCGCAGCAACCTGAGCAGCTTCAGCAACCTGTGCCTTGGCAACTTTTAAGTCCTCAGCAGCCTTTGTAAGGTTATTCTCTATAGTATTTTGAGCTTTAGCTGTAGCATTAATTTGGGCATCGATAGTCATCTTATACGCCTCTAAGGTTGTGAAACTTGATTTCTTACCAGCTTCAAATGAAAACTCCTGCCAGTTTCAAAGTCAGTTTCGTGAATAGACACTGCAGCCTATTTGAGCTTACAGAGGGCTTCATATTTTGTAATCTCTGACATGATAGCCTCTACGGCCTAAAAGATATGTAAACCTGATTAGTACGGAGAAATATAACTAGAATTGAAGTTCAATTAAGAGCTTACCCTCAGCAGGCTGTGGAGATCATACTTCTGCAAATATGCATGGTCTTCCTCTACAAGACGATATAGATAAATTATGTCTGTGAATTTTTTAATCTTATGGACCACTCTAGAAGTCGTATCCAGAGAGGATTAAGGATTTAGGACCCTCGACTAAGGCCGCGAACAGCCATCAGGGCCCACACTCGGGCGACTTTATGGAGACGACAGATCGGCATTAATAGGCATTACTCTCCGCAGAGGAGGAGATGAAGGATAAAATTGAATAGGACTATGCTCACCCTGATGGACTATCTTTGTGGGTAGCAGATTGGCTATAACTAGTTGAGGGATAATGTCATCATCAAAGATTTTCCTTGTGTTGTCATCAATATTGGTCGTAGTGTCACCAATATTATCATCTCTTGCCGCATCCTCTAGTGATGGATTGGCTCAAGAATGCCAACATTGGGATCCTCTACTGTGGCATTCTTGTCTTTGAACCTTTTTCTTTCTCTCCCTTTCTTGGCAACATTATTGAGGAGGGCAACGTCCTCATCCATTTAAGCAAGTTGGGAAGCCAAGAGTGCCTAATCAATGTCTTCACCTGAGAAAGAGTTCAATAAGGGCCGCAGCAGACACGTATATTAAAAAAGAGTGGTTTAAAGTTACATTCCGCGGCCATGGGAATGTGCTTGTTAGGGAAATACCCAAAGCGGTGAAAATTTGCTGAGGTGGATAAGATGGAAAATCTCTTTGAATCATCGCTGAGGTTGGACGCGTCCTCAACTCTAATTTTTGCTTTGCTATTGAGTTTCAGATTATCAAGGGTTTTAGGACAAGATAGGTATCATTACATTCCATAGCATAAAATTGTAAGATTTGTAAAGTATAAGAAGATTCTGCAAAAAATAAATACAAGTATGAAATATGGAGCATGTCGCAACCAGAGCAACTACCTGATCTTGAAGGCCGCCCCCATTACCGCGACATCTTATATGATCTATGTGTCTCAGACTCCTCTGGATGGATTTCCCATTCCCCTCCAGAGATGTAAAAGTATTTGCCTTTCTATTTTTTCACATTGGTGGGTCTCTTAGTGTACAAATACTCTTCATTGTTATGAAGAGCAAAGTAGTAGTAGCAAGCAAACTTGATGGAGTTATCCTTTGGTCTATAAAAGTGGAAGAACACTGTGGGAGTTATATCTCTACTAAACTTTTCCTGCCAAAGTATCAACGAGGCAAGTGTATCCCTCCAGCCATTTAGGTCGAGTTGGGCTGGTGCCAAGTTTATAGAACTAAAGATTCTCCTGATAGGAACTGGAACAGGTAGCCGCAGCCCGTAGATGAAGGCATGTAAAGGAAAGAAAATTCCATCGTTAGAGATCGCGGAACACGATCTCTGGTCCGCGGAAGGAGATGAGCAAATAACCCCATCTGGAAATTCGAATGCCGCGGCCACCTGATTAACCCATTCTTTCGTCATAATACTATGGACACTTAAGGTTATAGGATCCCTTTAAGCATTATTTGATGGACCGGCTAGCTCATCTCTGTTCGCAAAGGTCCCAATAGCTTCAGCCCTAACTTCAAGAGGTCGAGTGCTAGAATTTGTATCCTCCACTGACGTAGCCTCACAAGAGTCCCTACAAATTGTGGAGTTCGTAGAGTCATAATTTAGAACTACACAATCTGGGAAATTTTTAAGCTGGCAAGGCCCTATTATCTTTAAAGGGCGCACAAAAAGAAGTCCAGGGGAGAGACTCCAAAATGTTTGTTCCAAAAGTCCTTGAGGAAGTTATTAGGGTCCGAACTCATATGGCTGCAACAAGACCTGAAAAGAAGAAAGATCCGCAGTTAGGTTTTGCAGCCAATATGGCCAGATAATGCTCTTAGAAGCCGCGACAGGGTACGATGAAATAGTAAGCTTGAAAGCTTAAATAGAAGTCTTGGCAATATTAGGTAACTATAAGTGTTGGGGTCTAGAATCCTAGAAATTAACTTCTGCCGCGGCATATTATTTTATGGAAGGATATATATGGTATATTCTTACATGGCATAGCCATTGGGTTATTAGCAAAGTACTATGGATACTAACCTAAGTGGTGAAAGAGTATATAGAAGCATTTTTTAATGATGTCGCAATTAGATAGGTCGTACGCTGCAACCATACATAACACATGTCGCGGCCAAATTCTTAAACAGTAGTATTTAATGTTACCTAACTTGGAGATTGAAACCCTAGAATTTAAGGGGTCTGCTCAAAAATGTCAAAATTAGAGATATGTTTTCAACTCCAAAATTAGTGAATTCGATCCCACACAAGTGTATCACCATGGGTCTATTTCTTGTATTGATCCTATGAACTGGGAATAGAATAAAGCCCTAAGAGCCTAACCCAAGCCAACAAATTTGAAGTACTGGGTCAACATTAGTGTTAACATCTTATTTTATCGATTGAAGATTGATTCAAGTTGAATATCAGTTATCTAGTACAAATCCAAAAAATTACATAATTTCAAATGTGTTCGATTCATCATGACATTGGCAGAAACGAATTCAGATGATGGATCATTCGATTACCATAGTTATTTTTCAAAGACAGGAGTTCAAATGGAACAATTCCAATTAAAGATCAAGAATAGTTGGAAGGATTAAATTATAAAGCTATTTAGGAGGTTTTTGGTCGAAAAAATTAGCTTGAAATGAGTGAAAATCGGTTGTTGAGCCTCCTCACACTATAATGCGCTGCCTCAGAACCACCACACTCTACCTTTAAAGGTCGCAAAAAAAATTAAAAGAATGAATGGACAGAGGTTGGCTTTCGATTTTCTCTCAAGAGTTAGAAAACGTAATAAAGGTCATGGCCAGTTGCCATTTGTATAAGAGGGCATGGGAATTTGAAGCGTTGCCTTTGAAATGCCGCGGCAGATTGAGAAGACTTGATTTCCCAGCTGCAGCACCAATCGCAATCTCTTGGCACTCTGACTTGGGGGCTTATTGATATGACAAATATATCACCCTGCTGCAAAAGGAGTATAATGGTCATGTGTCGAAGCCTTTCCACCACAGCCTATCATTTACAGGGTGCAGACTAACCTTTTATATGCCTCGTCGACCTACTGTCGCAACCTCTCATATACAGGGTGCGACCCCTACTTGCTATGAGTTACGGCCCCTACTTTTTACAGGCTACGTCCCCAGTCTGATCTTATTAACTGGCCGCATCCCCTTTCATCCATAGCAGCAATACAGCATCTACACCTTTAAATAGAGGTCCACACCTCGATATTAGGGGGGTCATTTTCTAGTGCCAATACTTAGATCAGAGATCACGACGCTCTCCAGTCTGCTCATTCCAACTTGCCTGCTACTCTCCGGCATCGCAGCCATCTTTTCGGCACATCGGAATCCTCATAGACATGTATTCTCTTCTCTGACCTACTTTGTACGCATATAATGGCATTATAAACATGTACTACAAACGTATACAATGAAAGTGTGGCACCAAAGTGGACGTAGGCTCATATTTATAGCCGACCCACTCTATATCTCGTCTTTTATCTCTCTTTACTTGCTTATCTGCTTATTATGTATTTTACACTTGACTTGCTAGTATGAGAATGACAAGTGGACGATTTCTTGTATGATCAAGAATCAACATTTGAATTACATAAATATTTTGGAAGTTAATTAAATTAAAAAGTCTCAAGTTAGTGCAAATTATATGAAGTGGGGTGGATTTCATTGCTTATATCTTTCTCATTCTAGTTACCTCATTTACCTTACTACTTATTATGTTTGTCATTTACTACTTATCATACTTTAGATTATATCTTATTTACCTTTAATTACCCCCTTGAAATTATTTTTAACAGACAAAAATAGAAAAGAAAAAAATATTTGGAAGTGAATTTTTCAATTTTCTTCACACTTATTTTCTTCACTTCTTAAAGTTGTATGGATGCTCCACTTACCTCTATATTAGCTTTTCTCACATTTTGTAGGTACTTGGGTTTTGCTTAAAAAGCTTTGTTCTACAACGATTATTCAAAAGGCATTCTATAAGAATTATATCGAGTGTATAAGTATTACTCTTATGTTGATGATCATATGCATGGGGCAACTTCTATTATATTATTATTATAGATATGTTGGATAGATAAGGTTGATTCCATATTGTGGGGCTTGATGACCCCAAAGGGAACTTGGGGTCATAAACGATTGCAATGATTTTATTATTTGTGGTGTTTGGGGTGTATGAGGTGAAATTGGATTTATTTTTATGATGGGATTTATTTATGTTAGGAGTTGAATTTTATTTGACATGCGTGAAGTGCTAGATACGCTCACGGACGTTATTTATGAACAAATTATTTAAACTGATTATATATATATATATATATATATATGGGTTATGATATTGTTATTTAGGATACATCCGGTATATTGATATAGTGAAAATTATATTTACTAATTGTCTCTTCTATTATGGGAAATAAGAGGATTTTAAATATTATTTTTAAATTCATAATTTAAAGGAAAATACATCGGTGAGGGTGAGGTATAATAGTTAATTTAATACCTGTAGAATTATTATTTATACTCATGATTGATAGTTTTACTACTTGAGTACATAGCTATAATCTTATTGTGATGTGTTAGACCAACCATATTATTTTAGGGGCTCCAGTGTAACCGACTTGGTTTCTCATTTGAGCACGCAATCTTTTATTGTCACCAAGGAGTTTTGAAGACGTAGGTATTGATCCTGCATTACTTTTATCTACTTTATGTTTCATGGATGCGAGGTTTACTTCATTCATAGTTTTTGTACTCAATTTTGGAGATAATATGACTTTGGGAGAATAGTCATACATTAGCTATAGTCATATAGTTTTGACTTTACATAGTGTTGGTGATTAATTCGATCCATATCATGTGATCATTTGAGGATTCTTTCCATATTGTTCTCTACTTTTATTTCATGATAAGGATGATATTTAAATTGAATTGACAAACTATAATATTTAATAAATAAAGTTTGTCAACCTAATTATAAAAATTATCGGGTGTCATATATTCGCCCTTGTCGTACCTAATAGCAATGTTCCCAAGTCTGGAAAAACTTTCTATCATCCATAAAGAAATTGCCCCATCTTTTTTACATGTCTATCATATTAACCAAATCTTATCAAATAATAAGTCCATCCTTTTTTACCGGATAAGCCATGGGCATATGCCCACCAGTATTATAACTTTTAAATTACTACGCTGCACACTCCAATCGTTTAGTGAATATATAGAAATCTTTTAGTCTCATGGATAAAACATGGAAAACGTTAATTGCCCTTGTTTCAAATTATGCTTACTGACTCCAAGTAATCCTAGAGTTGATTGTATGTGAAATATATTTATAAGGATTAATTCTAGATAATTTAATGGACAAATTTTAATATATATATATATATATATATATATATATATAAAGAAGTACACTAAATTATTGTGTAATAACAGTAACCCGATGTTTGTTTTATTCTTTTTAAATTAAGCAATGAAAAGTGTAGATCATAAAACCTTTTAAGCCATTAGACTTTTATCTTATATATAATGAGGCTACAAAATGAGGAGGGCTCAACTTACATGAGTGTACTCTTAATAACTTAACAAGTGATTTGCAAAAATGGCTTGTCACTTGGAACAACATTTATGTTTTAGTTATGAAAAGTATTTCCTATGCATTTGTCAAAACTGAAGCACCAAAATCGTCTCAAGATTTATATTTTAGTTATGGAATGTATTTTCTATTAATATGGGTGAAGCAACAATTTTCTATTGTTCCTATAATTATCACTAATTTCGTCGTGTTAACAATTTATTTGTAAGCTTGAAATAATTATTTCCTCAACCAAAAGGATGAAAATAATGGAGGATTATCTGAATTACTTTCGGTGGGATAAGCATTATTAATGTCTATAACACATAATAGATAAACCCTCAGTAAATCTGACAGTGCCTAGTCATTAATGAAAAGGTTAAGAATTAGTTATAACTAATTGTAAACCCGCTAAATGCGCGGGTGAGACGCAATGTGCGGAACATATGCAATTATTTTTTTTACCACCATCTTTGAGACTTTATTCGAACAATACATGGATAATATATTATTTAATATCAAAAGAAAATGTGGCAAATGAATTTTTTTATTTTTTGGATTTTAAGAGGTGCATATTTAAAGTGATTGATAATTTAAGAGATGACTGTTAGTATGTCTAGTGCAAAAACTGAAGGGCATTGAGAGGGATACGAAAATAACATAAGAGAGAAACTAAAATACATTGTGGAAAACAAAGACCTTTTTTGTTTATATATCTTGTTCAAAATATTATACATGTTGACCTATCTCAAGCAAACACAACATATGTCTTTGAAAAATTCATTACATTTTAAATCATTGATAACATGTCTATAAAATATTTGATAACAAACAAATTATTTTTTAAGGGATCATGTATAAAAAGAGAAGACAAGTAAAATTGGTTCTAAAGTTTCAACGTAATTGTACTTTCACCATCCTACTCAAAGGCAAAAAAAGGCCTAAGGATTATTGTTGTTGCAGAATAGAAATAACTATGCGAGCAACTTTTAATTTTTTTAGGAAATGTGGTAAATGGTGTACCTTAATATATCATAGAACCCACAAATTAACTTTTGGTTGAAACCTTATATATTGTTACTATTTGAGGATTCCCATTCAACGTATAAATCAAATAACTCAGGGGCAAAGTGTTGAGGTTTTATCAAATAACCCGCGTGAACCTCAAGTAACGTCTCCACCTATACCAACCAATACATAACATGATATGTGCACAATAAATGATTCTCAAACTAATAAGATCAATTCCAGAGTTCTTGTCTAATTCACAATATTAAACTATTTTGTAACATATGGTGTGCATGTTGATGATAACCCATGATCATATAACTTTTAACATTTCAACAGTGATAGTCTTCTGTAACAAAAGATCATAAATAATCACATATATAGTACAAAAGATTAAAACACTTGATTCTTATGACACATCATTTGGTGAATATTCTGAGAGATGTATATGATATTTATAGCATTACTCTTAACATTAACATGCTAAAATAAGTCAATAAATTTTCATCGATGTTTATTTTTAGCTGTCATAAAATATTTTTGTAAAAATATTTTTGTGACAAATAAAAAAGTAACAGCAGTGCATTTTTAGCTCTGTCAAAACTAAACGGCATTCAAGTGTATTATTTAAAAAAAATGTAGACACGAGTTGCTTCTATTGACAAGGACTATTTATAAACAACAATATTGTTTTTTATACTTAAAATATTAAAATGTGAGTTTTTAACCCAAATCCTTGTTTATATTTGAATTTATGAAAATTATTTATGTTTTTTACTATTTAAAAAATAAAAAAAATAGCAAATAAATGTAGTTTATTCACCCTAGGGTTAACTTAAAAACTTTTTTGTTCTAATAATTGAAAAATGAGGTTACATAAATATCATCAAATCATTTGATTAAAACTAAATACGTGTCAACAAATTTAGATTGAATACATTTTTTTCCCGACAGTTGTCTGCATATAGAATTCATGGCTGACACAAAAAAATCAGACATAAGAGACTATAATGGTTCATAGAACTTTTTAAACAGGAAATAATAGATTTAGTCATACTTATAAAAAAAATAATAGATTTAGTCACTTTGAATTACTTCCGTTTGTTTCTTAAGCATTGAATAGGAAGGGCAATTATGTCATAGATTTTTTTAAACCTAGTTTAACCCATCATATTGAAAGAGCCAAACTTCCAATTTGGCATCGAGTTTCCGACCTTAGTTGCATTTCTTTTATATTTTTAGTCCTCCTTGATTTTAATATCAATAACTACACACACCAAGAGTTGATACTATGACCCTTCATCATACCCGCTTTCCTAAACAGTGGCAGACTTCTATAAAAAAATATAAATAACAAAACGCACAAAATGGCAGCAAAATCAACAAAAAAACTGAGCCCTCCATTCTTCCATCCCCTGCTTGCTCCGGCCAACAACCACCCCCTGTTCCGACCAACATTCTTGATCCTTGAAATTGTAAACAAAAAAGATAAAACCCACCTAAACACTACCTTCAAATACATATACATATACATATACATATACATATACATATACATATACATATACATATACATATACATATACATATACATATACATATACATATACATATACATATATGTAGAGAGAGAAAAAGATAATCTAAATTGGTTGGAAATTTCCCATCTGCTAGGAGGGGGGCTACCATTCTTGATCCTTGAAATTGGAGGCAAACTTCATTCAAACGAATAAAACTTTTAGCCTATAGAATTCAAAAAATGATAAAATACCAAAATACCACTAAGATCTGAATAAATCTCAAGATGGTTATGACTAAAAAATTATTCGAATAAACAGCAACCATGAAAACTCGAAAATGAATTTTGGTTAAAAATACAGAAGAAATAAGTAGAGTAACATAGAGGTGTTACCTGACATCAGAGGCTTCGG
The DNA here is from genome assembly GCA_949130495.1 of Sambucus nigra. Taxonomy (NCBI): domain Eukaryota; kingdom Viridiplantae; phylum Streptophyta; class Magnoliopsida; order Dipsacales; family Adoxaceae; genus Sambucus; species Sambucus nigra. The sequence goes on along the minus strand of OX422211.1, from coordinate 636,317,406 downwards.
AATGTAAATAGACGGAGGGATGGCTTAGGCTACATATAGTGTATATGTAATGGGTTGGCCACCGGTGAGATCTTATAGAAAGAACTTAATGGTTCATAAGAACAAAAGTGAGGTAACATTAAGATTAAGTCTCCTGTATTTTTTTTAGTTTTGATATTTTTATTTTTTTTAGTTTGTTTTATTTTTAGTTAGATTTTATTTTTTTAGTTTTAATTTTATTAAGTTTAGTTGAGTCTTTATTATTTTATTAGGGTCTAAATTAAACAAACACATTAACACCCACACAAACCCCATACACACTCACCTACACTTATCCTAAACCCAACTAATCTATCCTACACCCTAAGCCACACACACCATTTCCTACACCTTATTCATCCTAACCCATCTTCAATCTCCATCCCCAACAAACCCCTCTCTCTCTCCTCCATAACCACATTCCACCAAACCTCCATTAACATCCACAACCCAACACCATCACCATCCATTTCCAAACCACAAAACAAAACCCCTAGCCCCAAACTCGAACCTAACTTGATCCATACCATTGACCCATCTCCTGCTCGCGAATTCGATCCAACCCATATCACCCATTACCCATTTACAAATACCAACCTCTATCAAAAACCCTCTTCCAAGCCAAGCCACGATCTTCCAAACCAAAACCAAACAAACCAAAAAATAAACTCAATAAAACCCATGTGACACTTAAACCCACTTATACCCTTTTTCCCTTATTACCCCCAAACTAACCCACTTAACCTCAATTCCAAAATTACCCTCATTCTCCCCACTATCATGACCTCACACCTAAACCACATACACCCTCCATTAATTCATAAATTAACCCTCACCCATACCTTCCATATTCCATACACTCTTTTCCTCCCAAAAATACCCCTAGCTCCATGGCACCTACTATTTAAAGAGAGTTGAAGACCATTTTAGATGATGGAAAAAAGAGTAGAGAAACTCTAGAGAGAGAATTAGATAGAGAAACACCATTTTTATATAGTTTTATTTTGTTCTTTTTATTTTTGTTAGATATTTGTGAGATTAAATCTTGTAAGAGAGTTAATTGAGTGGATATTTTAATTTCATATCACTTGGATGCTCAATTAGATGGATTGTATGCTTCAATTTGGAAGAGTAGAGTTCAACATTCTCAAAGAGATTTGGTTTGCTTGTTCTATTCCCTTGTATTTTATTTTAGTAGCCTTGATTATTTGTTCATCATGTTTAATATCATGTTAGGATAGAAAACCCCTTTCAAGGGGTGGGGTAAAACCCTTATTTGATGTTATTTTAGTTTAATTAGTTTGATTACTTGAAAATCCCCTTTGAATATTAATTTTGATCCGTCACCCTTAAATTTATGCCTCGAGAGAGGGTAAATGATTTTCGAGAGAAAGTCGAAATTCTAGTTATAATACCCAATTTAGATTCGAACTAGAGATAGGGATTTCTTAAGTGGGGTATTATAACCTGAATTTTAACTCTAAATTTGTTTTCTAAGATTTACATATATTTTAATTGATCGATCCTAGCGGGTGATTAATTAAAAAGAGTGTAGATCTATTTTTCTAGAGTTGTGAGGTGTTAAACTTAATTTTCTAAAATATTACTATTATAATTACACTTGCAAAGAGAGTTGGTTTGTAATTTTGATATTAATTTGGGAGAATTCGAATAATTAAATTAATTAATTAGAATAACTAAAATTTGTTGTGTTATCCCATTCCTTGATTGTTCTCACAATTATTTACCTCACTTTATCTCATATTTTAGTGTTACTTTATTTTCCATTTTAGTCACTTTTTAGTTTGTTGTTTTCATCTCACATTTTAGTTTAATCTTATCTCACATCACCTCACTCATTTGTTTTAATATTTGAAAAAGATAAGAAAAAATAGAAAAATCAAAAGCCCAAAAAGAAAATAAAAAAATTAATTACAATTGTGTTCCTTTTGCTTTACCCCCTTGGAAGTGGATTGATACCCTTATTTACCGCTACACTTGAGACTGTTATATGTTCAAGGTATTATGAGGTTTTGATTAGAAGGACTTTTCAAGCAACGACAAAAGAAAAAAATACATGCAAAAGTCAACTCTATCAAATGGCGCCGTTGCTGGGGAGATGAAAAGTTATCAAATGGCGCCGTTGCCATTCTTGGGATCGTGAAGCTCGGAGCGGATTTCAATTTGTGGTTCATTTATTTTCTACTCTTTTTTTTGTACCATTTTATATTTTTAGAAGGCTTGTATTAGGATTATTCTATCATTGCTTGTATTGCGGTGCATACAGACACCATTTATTTTCCATTTAAATTTGTAATAATTGAAGACAAGCATGATAGGGGAAATCGGACAAGGTAGAGAGAGGGCGTCCAAAGGCGAGGATTTAGAAGCCTCTCTACCTTGGGTCAGTAGGACTTCCGGGGAAGACTGAGATAGGCGTGATCTCCCCCCGGTCGACTCAAATTTTTTAGCACCCCACGGCCTAAAAACCGTGGGAGGTACATTTCTCAAACCCTCCTGTTAGCGAGTCAATTCTTTTGTGTGTTCCTGTGTGATTTTATTCTCACATTTTTTTGTATGGTGTGATGAATTAAATTGCTAAGACTTACACCCGGTCACTCACGAGAAGGGATTTCATCACCTGACTCACTCGCTTACCAATTGTGTGTTACCCTAGCCATCACAAAATTTAAAATCAATCAACTAGATATCCCACTAGCAGAACAATTTTCCAAAGGCGATAACTAAAATATTTTCGTGATTTTTATTGCCCGCGGACTTAATTAAAATTGGACTACCCTTTCACTAAATTCAAAGATAAAAATTTGCTATGTGCTAGTTAGGAAATTTTCTTGACTTGTGTGTGTACAATTCATTTTTCGGTAGTCGGATTTTAGTGAGTTCGTGCAAATTCAAAGAGTCCATATTTTTTTCCCACCCTTTTTCTTCCAAAAAATTCAAAAATATTTTCTTCTATTATTTTTATAAAAAATCCAAAAATATTTTCTTTCTTTATTTTTATTAAAAAAATGCAAAAATATTCTCTTCCTCTCATTTTTCGAAAATCCAAAAAAATTTTCTTTCCTTTTTTTTAAAAAAAACTCAAAAAAATAGTCTCTCCTCATGGCCGAAGAGCGTCCTTTAAGTGACTATTTTGGTCATTTCCCATTATCACGCGACACGTGTGAGAGTGATCCCGATCCATCTCTTTATGAGATTTTTCGTGGTTTCGGCTCTATCACGAGTACCGTTGGTACTCTTGACCCGTCCATGCACGCACCTCATTTTCCCTCACCCTCGGTGTCAAGTGTCGACGTGCCTCATCCTTTGTTGTGCACCCACTGTTATTATGCCGATCACATGTCCCATGAGTGTCCATACTTGTCATATCCATACAAACCCACCATGGACCATGTGTATCCATATGACACTGTCCCGGAACCCACCTTGGCCCACTATCCCGATATACCTAATCTCGATTTGTGTGAGTACTCGAGCTATTCGTGGAGGCCTGATCAACCTTCCACGCAATATGAATCCCAACCCGATGTTTTGGATCATCACACGTTCCAACAGTCGTCATGGCAACCTTGTGCGACCATTCACGATCAGTTCCCTCACTACGCACCCCATGAATATCAACCATTTGTCCATCACGAAAGTGATCCTTTCATGTATGATGAACTTGGCCCCACCCCACCCACTTCATTTGAGTATTCTCCATATAGTCATAATAGTATCGAGTTGTGTCCACCTCACCCACCACGACCACCCGTCACTCCACCACCACCATCATCCACATCCTCTCTCGAAAGCCTTTTGCAAAAGTTCATACTTTAGCAAGAGCACGCCACTAAAATTCAAACTCAAGCTCTCTAGATTCTTGAATAACGGTTAAATGAATTGGAGTGTGCGAGAGAGTCAGACATTTCCATGGCCCCACCCATCGTTGCAACCGAGTGTGGTGATGATGCGTCGTCTTGTGCCACCGATTTTGAGTGTGACCAACCCTCACCTCCCGAGAATCTTGAAGTTGAGACCATTCCATGGTCCAGGTCCCAAGTCGACAACTGTGTTGACTTACCTTTAATTAGTGAGCCTGATCTAACCCCACCATATCCAAATGAACCCATCATTGCGGTTCCCACCCCCGAAATATCCAAAAATATGCCCGAGCTTTTACCTTATGCCCCAGTTGCCTATGTCTCTGAAATGACCATATCGTTTAGGTTCGCTCCGGCTATGAGTGCTCACCATTTTCCCGAGATAGAATCCGTGATAGTTCCTAACTATCCGGATATGGATGATGTCCCACCATGCATGGCTCACCTTGAGCCCATTATTTCTAGAGATTCCTCTATCTCCGATCTTGGTGCCTCGTCTTACCCACCCACCACATTCCCAGATACTACTCTTATGGAGAAGTTGACCACTCCATCCTTATAAACCACACTCCCTTGTGAGTATTCCTTTACTCCTCCTAAGAGTGTGTGTCTCTCACGCTTGAGTTGGATCATCTTCCTCCACCATTTATCCCACCCAACCCACCCATTATCCCTTCCACCCCACCACGTGGTTTGGATCTTGATTTTACACATATCATGTTTCCATCTACGTTTTTAGATCCTAACCTGAAACCATCATCCATCATCTATGAGAGTCTTTGTGCTGCTACTCTCCACCGTGACACCGAGATAGTTACTTTATGCCTGCCACTCTCTTGTGGTGTTGCTTTTTCCCATCGATAGCTCCCCTGGCGTGTCACGGGACGACCATTATCATCGTCCATTCATAGAACGGTCGTGTGATTTTTATGAGGCCCATCCCATTCCTCTTTCCCCACCATATTTCCTTCCTCACTAACTTGAGCACCACGCTTATAGGGCCCTAGTTGCCCTCACCTTCCGGCTCAATAAAGCCTGTGACCGATGCCTATTCCACTTCACCCTTGCCTTTACCCTAATACCCACCCGCCCATGGTCCACTGATGCTTTGCATCGTGTGATTCACTTTGCCATACAAGTGCATTAACCCGTTTTAGCCTCTATCCAACATAACTGAAGCTTCAGTCTTGTTTGGGGGTGATTCTCATCACCCGATTTTTCTGCCACCCCGCGCCATCATAGATCCTATCCTTAGGGTGAGATTTAATCGGTCTAGCTGAATACATTAAACTTAGCGCTATCGGAAGGCAGCCCGCATTTCTTATTCTAGTATCATCCTGTTTGGGGGTGGTGTTTTCACATCACCCAATGCTTTGTCATGCTTATAGACTTGTACACTTTTTTTCCTCACTTCTTATTCAGGTTTATTCTTAGGTTCATCTATTCACTTCATTAGAGGTTGTTTCTGGTAATCTCTTTCCACCTTATGCTCTCAATTTTAAAAATCATTTTACTTAACATCGAGGACGATGTTCCTTTTTGTTTGGGGGTGGGGAATTTTATCAAAATCGTACCTCTTTTGAAAAATTTTGAGTTTTAAACCTGATTTTAAAAATTTCGTGCAATTTCTTTCATCTCACTCATTGATGTGAATATTCAATCATCCATCTTTCAAAAGTCTAGGAATCAAGCTAAGAGAATATTTTTTATAAATAGCTTATGTAATACATAGCAAGGAATTTTGCACCATGAATTTCTAGACTCAACAAAATTTGCGCACTTATCACGTCACAACGGTTTAGAGTTGAGGCGTACTACAATTCTCAAGAGAACCTTAAGGATCACTAGTAGAGACTTTAGCCCGTGAGATAAGTGCCTTTCATCTTTTTGAGAGTTTTACGCAATCTTCGAGTCACAAGTTCATTCAACTTCGTTTGGGTCCGCACTTTAATTGTTGTATGATCTCATTATCATTCATTAAAATTTCGCTTGATCACTGAGAATGACATTTTTTTTGAGTTGTAAGAAACGCGTGCCTTGAAATTTGTCCCGATCACTAGATTTTCTCCCATACACTACCCATTCACTTCACCCATTACATTCCCATGCTTTTCCATATTCCCCACATCATACATACACCATCACCTGTCATCTCCATATCATTTTCATTTTCATATAAAAGAGTGTGATTTCAAATGTAAATGTCTTCATTGTTGGTTTGAAAAGTGAGAGAAAAACAAAAAAAAAGAAAAAAAAAAGAGAAAAACATAAAAATAGCAAAAATAGAAGAAAAAAGAGAAAAAAAAGAAAATTTGAAAAATAGAAAAAAAAAAGAGAAAAGAAAAAAAAATAGCTTGTAGTTAGTAGTTAGTTTTGAAATAAAGACATTTGTGCCTAAAGTATAGTACACTCTTCTCACTCTTTTCACATATCCATTTATCTTTTATGCATCGCATATCCATCACTCATCATTCATCCATCCATCACCATCCTACCTCATATCATATTCATCCCATTCCATTTACCCCTCACCCATATTCATCCATATTTTCCCTTAGGTGTTCAGGCAAATGAAAGTCAACGTAGTGAATAACTCGACGTTCTCACTATAGTGATTAGCATTCTTTCATGAGATCATTTTTCTTTCAAATTGTTCGTTATTTCTTATGTGTGTGTGAGACGTTTGAATTTACTTACATTTACTCACCTCCTCACACACAAGAGCGATACACTAACCCTAATCTCGAGACTTCGTTTGAGAGAGAGATATCCAGTGAGATTTGAAGTTGAAGCGTTGATTCCGACAAGGCAATCTAGGAATTACTCTTACGATACGCGACCCGTTTTGACTGATTCACACTACACACGTTGAGTTCTAGGAAGGATGTGCCTTGTGTATTCACTTAGCTAATTTTTTACACATTCTAGCTTGTATTTATGGAATTATTTCTCATGTGATGGATTGTGCGACTATTCTATGTTTAATAAGATGTTGACTACCTTTCAATAAATCTTTGCAAATAAGAATTTTGTGGGTATATTCCCTGCAAACCCTCACGAGACACAACTCGTCCTGTAGGGCAACCTATAGGTTTAAAGGCTTGTTGGAAATGCTAAGTGCAATCACAAGTGCCCGCGAAAGTGGTACACTTTTGGTTTCTTATCTTTCTCTTTCTCTCTATCTTATTGCTCGAGGACTAGCAACGCTCTGTTTGGGGGTGGTGTGATAAGCACCCACAACTGTACATTTTATACCCCCGAATAGACGTACTTTAGTTGCCAATTCTCGACAATATGGGTCTTATGTGCTTAATTGTTCAATATATAGGTTTAATTGCAGTTGCGGTGTCAAAAGCTATATTTAGGAGTAATTTGCAGTTAAAATGGAGCTAATTACCAACCCTATAACCTTACCCGAGCCTAAGCCTAGCCTAGACCTATCCTAAACCCTGTGTGTGTTTTGTTTGTCCCTTTTTATTATTTTTTTTAGATTTTTAGTTTGAGTCATTTCTATGTTTAGGATTTATTTTTTATTTATTTAGGATTTCTTGGTTTTATTTTCTATTTTTATTTTGATTAAGTATTATTTTATATTATTTTGATTTTTATTAGTTTTTAGTTTTATTAGGATTTTTAGTTTTATTAGGATTAATTTTAGGAGTTTATTTTTAGTTTATTAGATTTTATATTTTAGGACTTTTATTTTCATATTTTATTTGATTTTTGATTTTTTATTTCTTTTGTTTTATTATTTTAGTTTTTAATAGCTTAGGATTTTACTTTTTTTAGTTTTGATATTTTTATTTTTTTTAGTTTGTTTTATTTTTAGTTAGATTTTTTTTTAGTTTTAATTTTATTAAGTTTAGTTGAGTCTTTATTATTTTATTAGGGTCTAATTTAAACAAACACATTAACACCCACACAAACCCCATACACACTCACCTACACTTATCCTAAACCCAACTAACCTATCCTACACCCTAAGCCACACACACCATTTCTTACACCTCACCACACCTTATTCATCCTAACCCATCTTCAACCCCCATCCCCAACAAACCCCTCTCTCTCCTCCATAACCACATTCCACCAAACCTCCATTAACATCCACAACCCAACACCATCACCATCCATTTCCATACCACAAAACAAAACCCCTAGCCCCAAACTCGAACCCAACTCGATCTATACCATTGACCCATCTCCTGCTCGCGAATCCGATCCAACCCATATCACCCATTACCCATTTCCAAAAACCAACCTCTATCAAAAACCCACTTCCAAGCCAAGCCACGATCTGCCAAACCAAAACCAAACAAACCAAATAATAAACTCAATAAAACCCATGTGCCACTTAAACCCACTTATACCCTTTTTCGATTATTACCCCAAACTAACCCACTTAACCTCAATTCCAAAATTACCCTCATTCTCCCCACTATCATGACCTCACACCCAAACCACATGCACCCTCCATTAATTCCTAAATTAACGCTCACCCATACCTTCCATATTCCATACACTCTTATCCTCCCCAAAATACCCCTAGCTCCATGGCACTTACTATTTAAAGAGAGTTGAAGACCATTTTAGATGATGGAAAAAGGAATAGAGAAACCCTAGAGAGAGAATTAGATAGAGAAACACCATATTTATATAGTTTTATTTTATTCTTTTTATTTTTGTTAGATATTTGTGAGATTAAAAATTGTAAGAGAGTTAATTGAGTGGATATTTTAATTTCATATCACTTGGATGCCCAATTAGAGGGATTGTATGCTTCAATTTGGAAGAGTAGAGTTCAACATTCTCAAAGAGATTTGGTTGGCTTGTTCTATTCCTTTATATTTTATTTTAGTAGCCTTGATTACTTGTTCATCATGTTTAATATCATGTTAGGCTAGAAAACCCCTTTCAAATGGTGGGGTAAAACCCTTATTTGATGTTATTTTAGTTTAATTAGTTTGATTACTTGAAAATCCCCTTTGAATATCAATTTTGATCCGTCACCCTTAAATTTACGCCTCGAGAGAGGTTAAATGATTTTCAAGAGAAAATCGAAATTCTAGTTATAATACCAATTTTTATTTCGAACTAGAAATAGGGATTTCTTAAGTGGGGTATTATAACTTGAATTTCAACTCTAAATTTGTTTTCTAAGATTTACATATATTTTAATTGATCGATCCTAGCAGGTGATTAATTAAAAGGAGTGTAGATCTATTTTTCTAGAGTTGTGGGGTGTTAAACCTAATTTTCTAAAATATTACTATTATAATTACACTTGCAACGAGAGTTGGTTTGTAATTTTGATATTAATTTGGGAGAATTCGAATAATTAAATTAATTAATTAGAATAACTAAATTTATTGTGTAATCTCATTCCTTAATTGTTCTCACAATTATTTACCTCACTTTATCTCATATTTTAGTGTTAGACTTTATTTTTCATTTTAGTCACTTTTTAGTTTGTTGTTTTCATCTCACATTTTAGTTTAATCTTATATCACCTCACCTCACCCATTTGTTTTAATAATTGAAAAAGCTAAAAAAAATAGAAAAAGCAAAATCCCAAAAAGAAAATAAAAAAATGAATTACAATTGTGTTCCCTTTGCTTTACCCCCTTCGAAGTGGATTGATACCCATATTTACCACTACACTTGAGATTGTTATATGTTCAAGGTATTATGAGGTTTTGATTAGAAGGACTTTTCAAGCAATGACAAAAGAAAAAATACACGCAAAAGTCAACTCTATCAAATGGCGCCGTTGCCGGGGAGATGAAAAGTTATCAAATGGCGCCATTGCCATTCTTGGGATCGTGAAGCTCGGAGCGAATTTCAATTTGTGGTTCATTTATTTTCTGCTCTTTTTTTTTGTATCATTTTATATTTTTAGAAGGCTTGTATTAGGATTATTCTATCATTGCTTGTATTGCGGTGCATACAGACACCATTTATTTTCCATTTAAATTTGTAATAATTAAAGACAAGCATGATAGGGGAAATCGGACAAGGTAGAGAGAGGGCGTCCACAGGCGAGGATTTAGAAGCCTCTCTACCTTGGTTCAGTAGAACTTCCGGGGAAGACTGAGATAGGCGTGATCTCCCCCCGGTCGACTTAAATTTTTTAGCACCCCACGGCCTAAAAACCGTGGGAGGTACATTTCTCAAACCCTCGTGCCTCTCCTGTTAGCGAGTCAATTCTTTTGTGTGCTCTTGTGTGATTTTATTCTCACATTTTTTTGTATGGTGTGGTGAATTAAATTGCTAAGACCTACACCCGGTCACTCACGAGAAGGCATTTCATCACCCGACTCACTAGCTTACCAATTGTGTGCTACCCTAGCCATCACAAAATTTAAAATCAATCAACTAGATAGCCCACTAGCAGAACAATTTTGCAAAGGCGATCACTAAAATGTTTTCGTGATTTTTATTGCCCGGGGACTTAATTAAAATTGGACTACCCTTTCACTAAATTCAAAGATAAAAATTGGCTATGTGCTAGTTAGGAAATTTTCTTGAGTTGTGTGTGTACAATTCATTTTTCGGTAGTCGGATTTTAGTGAGTTCGTGCAAATTCAAAGAGTCCATATTTTTTTCCCACCCTTTTTCTTACAAAAAATTGAAAAATATTTTCTTCTATTATTTTTATAAAAAATCCAAAAATATTTTCTTTCTTTATTTTTATTAAAAAAATCCAAAAATATTTTCTTCCTCTCATTTTTCGAAAATCCAAAAATATTTTCTTTCATTTTTTTTTAAAAACTCAAAAAAATAGTCTCTCCTCATGGCTGAAGAGCGTCCTTTACGGGACTATTTTGATCATTTCCCATTATCACGCGACACGTGTGAGAGTGATCCCGATCCATCTCTTTATGAGATTTTTCGTGGTTTCGGCTCTATCACGAGTACCGTTGGTACTCTTGACCCGTTCATGCACGCACCTCATTTTCCCTCACTCTCGGTGTCAAGTGTCGACGTGCCTCATCCTTTATTGTGCACCCACTGTTATTATGCCGATCACATATCCCATGAGTGTCCATACTTGTCATATCCATACAAACCCACCTCGGACCATGTGTATCCATATGACACTGTCCCGGAACCCACCTCGGCCCACTATCCCGATATACCCAATCTCGATTTGTGTGAGTACTCGAGCTATTCATGGAGGCCTGATCAACCTTCCACGCAATATGAATCCCAACCCGATGTTGTGGATCATCACACATTCCAACAGTCGTCATGGCAACCTTGTGCGCCCATTCACTATCAGTTCCCTCACTACGCATCCCATGAATAGCAACCATTTGTCCATCACGAAAGCGATCCTTTCGTGTATGATGAACTTGGCCCCACTCCACCCACTTCATTTTAGTATTCTCCATATAGTCATAATAGTATCGAGTTGTGTCCACCTCACCCACCACCACCACCCATCACTCCACCACCACCATCATCCACATCCTCTCTCGAAAGCCTTTTGAAAAAGTTCATACTTTAGCAAGAGCACGCCACTAAAATTCAAACTCAAGCTCTCCAGATTCTTGAATAACGGTTAAATGAATTGGAGTGTGCGAGAGAGTCGGACATTCCCATGGCCCCACCCATCGTTGCAACCGAGTGTGGTGATGATGCGTCGTCTTGTGCCACCGATTTTGAGTGTGACCAACCCTCACCTCCCGAGAATCTTGAAGTTGAGACCATTCCATGGTCCAGGTCCCAAGTCGACAACTGTGTTGACTTACCTTTCATTAGTGAGCCTGATCTAACCCCACCATATCCAAATGAACCCATCATTGCGGTTCCCACTCCCGAAATATCCAAAAATATGCCCGAGCTTTTACCTTATGCCCCAGTTGCCTATGTCTCTGAAATGACCATATCTTTTAGGTTCGCTCTGGCTACGAGTGCTCACCATTTTCCCGAGATAGAATCCGTGATAGTTCCTAACTATCCGGATATGGGAGATGTCCCACCATGCATGGCTCATCTTGAGCCCATTATTTCTAGAGATTCCTCTATCTCCGATCTTGGTGCCTCATCTTACCCACCCACCACATTCCCAGATACTACTCTTATGGAGAAGTTGACCACTCCATCCTTAGAAACCACACTCCTTTGTGAGTATTCCTTTACTCCTCCCAAGTGTGTGTGTCTCTCACGCTTGAGTTGGATCATCTACCTCCACCATTTATCCCACCCGACCCACCCATTATCCCTTCCACCCCACCACCTGGTTTGGATCTTGATTTTACACAGTTCATGTTTCCATCTACATTTTTAGATCCTAACCTGAAACCATCATCCACCATCTATGAGAGTCTTTGTGCTGCTACTCTCCACAGTGACACGAAGCTTGTTACTTTATGCCCGCCACTCTCTTGTGGTGTTGCTTTTTCCCATCGATAGCTCCCCTTGCGTGTCACGGGACGACCATTATCATCGTCCATTCATAGAACGGTCGTGTGATTTTTATGAGGCCCATCCCATTCCACTTTCCCCACCATATTTCCTTCCTCACCAACTTGAGCACCATGCTTATAGGGCCCTAGTTTCCCTCACCTTTAGGCTCAATAAAGCCTGTGATCGATGCCTATTCCACTTCACCCTTGCCTTTACCCTAATACCCACCTGCCCATGGTCCACCAATGCTTTGCATCGTCTGATTCACTTTGCCATACAAGTGCATTGACCCGTTTTAGCCTCTATCCAACATGACTGAAGCTTCAGTCTTGTTTGGGGGTGATTCTCATCACCCGATTTTTCTGCCACCCCGTGCCATCATAGATCCTATCCTTAGGGTGACATTTAATCGGTCTGGCTGAAGACATTAACTTAGCGCTACCGGAAGGCAGCCCGCATTTCTTATTCTAGTCTCATCCTGTTTGGGGGTGGTGTTTTCACATCACCCAATGCTTTGTCATGCTTATAGACTTGTACACTTTTTTCCCTCACTTCTTATTCAGGTTTCTTCTTAGCTTCATCTATTCACTTCATTAGAGGTTGTTTCTGGTAATCTCTTTCCACCTTATGCTCTCAATTTTAAAAATCATTTTACTTAACATCGAGGACGATGTTCCTTTTTGTTTGGGGGTAGGGAATTTTATCAAAATCACACCTCTTTTGAAAAATTTTGAGTTTTAAACCTGATTTTAAAAATTTCGTGCAATTTCTTTCATCTCACTCATTGATGTGAATATTCAATCATCCATCTTTCAAAAGTCTAGGAATCAAGCTAAGAGAATAATTTTTATAAATAGCTTATGTAATACATAGCAAGGAATTTTGTACCATGAATTTCTAGACTCAAAAAAATTTGCGCACTTATCACGTCACAACGGTTTAGAGTTGAGGCGTACTACAATTCTCAAGAGAACCTTAAGGATCACTAGTGGAGACTTTAGCCCGTGAGATTCGTGACTTTCATCTTTTTGAGAGTTTTACGCAATCTCCGAGTCACAAGTTCATTCAACTTTGTTTGGGTCCGCACTTTAATTGTTGTATGATCTCATTATCATTCATCAAAATTTCGCTTGATCACTGAGAATGACATATTTTTTGAGTTGTAAGAAACGCATGTCTTGAAATTTGTCCCGATCAATAGATTTTCTCCCATACACTACCCATTCACTTCACCCATTACATTCCCATGCTTTTCCATATTCCCCACATCATACATACACCATCACCTGTCATCTCCATATCATTTTCATTTTCAAATAAAAGAGTGTGATTTCAAATGTAAATGTCTTCATTGTTGGTTTGAAAAGTGAGAGAAAAACAATAAAAAAGAAAAAAAAAGAGAAAAACATAAAAATAGCAAAAATAGAAGAAAAAAGAGAAAAAAAAAAGAAAAGAAAAATTGAAAAAAAAAAGGGAAAAGAAAAAAAAATAGTTTGTAGTTAGTAGTTAGTTTTGAAATAAAGACATTTGTGCCTAAAGTATGGTACACTCTTCTCACTCTTTTCACATATCCATTTATCTTTTATGCATCGCATATCCATCACTCATCATTCATCCATCCATCACCATCCTACCTCATATCATATTCATCCCATTCCATTTACCCCTCACCCATATTCATCCATATTTTCCCCTAGGTGTTCGGGCAAATGAAAGTCAACGTGGTGAATAACTCGACGTTCTCACTACAGTGATTAGCATTCTTTCATGAGATCATTTTTCTTTCAAATTGTTCGTTCTTTCTTATGTGTGTGTGAGACGTTTGAATTTCATTCATTTACTTACCTCCTCACACACAAGAGCGATACACTAACCCTAATCTCGAGACTTCGATTGAGAGAGAGATATCTAGTGAGATTTGAAGTTGAAGCGTTGATTCCAACAAGGCAATCTAGGAATTACTCTTACGATACGCGACCCGTTTTGACTGATTCACACTACACACGTTGAGTTCTAGGAAGTATGTGCCTTGTGTATTCACTTAGCTAATTTTTTACACATTCTAGCTTCTATTTATGGAATTATTTCTCATGTGATGGATTGTGCGACTATTCTATGTTTAATAAGAGATTGACTGCCTTTCAATAAATCTTTGCAAATAAGAATTTTGTGGGTATATTCCCTGCAAACCCTCACGAGACACAACTCGTCCTGTAGGGCAACCTATAGGTTTAAAGGCTTGTTGGAAATGCTAAGTGCAATCGCAAGTGCCCTCGAAAGTGGTACACTTTTGGTTTCTTATCTTTCTCTTTCTCTCTATCTTATTGCTCGAGGACTAGCAACGCTCTGTTTGGGGGTGGTGTGATAAGCACCCACGACTGTACATTTTATACCCCCGAATAGACGTACTTTAGTTGCCAATTCTCGACAATATGCGTCTTATGTGCTTAATTGTTCAATCTGTAGGTTTAATTGCAGTTGAGGTGTCAAAAGCTATATTTAGGAGTAATTTGCAATTAAAATGGAGCTAATTACCAACCCCGTAACCTTACCCGAGCCTAAGCCTAGCCTAGACCTATCCTAAACCCTATGTGTGTTTTGTTTGTCCCTTTTTATTATTTTTTTTAGATTTTTAATTTGAGTCATTTTTATGTTTAGGATTTATTTTTGATTTATTTAGGATTTCTTGGTTTTATTTTTTATTTTTATTTTGATTAAGTATTATTTTATATTATTTTGATTTTTATTAGTTTTTAGTTTTATTAGGATTAATTTTAGGACTTTATTTTTAGTTTATTAGATTTTATATTTTAGGACTTTTGTTTTCATATTTTATTAGATTTTTCATTTTTTATTTCATTTGTTTTATTATTTTTGTTTTTAATAGCTTAGGATTTTATTTTTTTTAGTTTTGATATTTTTATTTTTTTTAGTTTGTTTTATTTTTAGTTAGATTTTTTTTTAGTTTTAATTTTATTAAGATTAGTTGAGTCTTTATTATTTTATTAGGGTCTAAATTAAAAAAAACACATTAACACCCACACAAACCCCATACACACTCACCTACACTTATCCTAAACCCAACTAATCTATCCTACACCCTAAGCCACACACACCATTTCTTACACCTCACCACACCTTATTCATCCTAACCCATCTTCAACCTCCATCCCCAACAAACCCCTCTCTCTCCTCCATAACCACATTCCACCAAACCTCCATTAACATCCACAACCCAACACCATCACCATCCATTTCCATACCACAAAACAAAACCCCTAGCCCCAAACTCGAACCCAACTCGATCTATACCATTGACCCATCTCCTGCTCGCGAATCCGATCCAACCCATATCACCCATTACCCATTTCCAAAAAACAACCTCTATCAAAAACCCACTTCCAAGCCAAGCCACGATCTGCCAAACCAAAACCAAACAAACCAAATAATAAACTCAATAAAACCCATGTGCCACTTAAACCCACTTATACCCTTTTCCCCTTATTACCCCCAAACTAACCCACTTAACCTCAATTCCAAAATTACCCTCATTCTCCCTACTATCATGACCTCACACCCAAACCACATGTACCCTCCATTAATTCCTAAATTAACGCTCACCCATACCTTCCATATTCCATACACTCTTATCCTCCCCAAAATACCCCTAGCTCCATGGCACTTACTATTTAAAGAGAGTTGAAGACCATTTTAGATGATGGAAAAAGGAGTACAGAAACCCTAGAGAGAGAATTAGATAGAGAAACACCATATTTATATAGTTTTATTTTATTCTTTTTATTTTTGTTAGATATTTGTGAGATTAAATATTGTAAGAGAGTTAATTGAGTGGATATTTTAATTTCATATCACTTGGATGCCCAATTAGAGGGATTGTATGCTTCAATTTGGAAGAGTAGAGTTCAACATTCTCAAAGAGATTTGGTTTGCTAGTTCTATTCCCTTATATTTTATTTTAGTAGCCTTGATTACTTGTTCATCATGTTTAATATCATGTTAGGCTAGAAAACCCCTTTCAATGGATGGGGTAAAACCCTTATTTGATGTTATTTTAGTTTAATTAGTTTGATTACTTGAAAATCCCCTTTGAATATTAATTTTGATCCGTCACCCTTAAATTTACGCTTTGAGAGAGGGTAAATGATTTTCAAGAGAAAATCAAAATTCTAGTTATAATACCCATTTTAGATTCGAACTAGAGATAGGGATTTCTTAAGTGGGGTATTTTAACTTGAATTTCAACTCTAAATTTGTTTTCTAAGATTTACATATATTTTAATTGATCGATCCTAGCAGGTGATTAATTAAAAGGAGTGTATATCTATTTTTTTAGAGTTGTGGGGTGTTAAACCTAATTTTCTAAAATATTACTATTATAATTACACTTGCAACGAGAGTTGGTTTGTAATTTTGCTATTAATTTGGGAGAATTCGAATAATTAAATTAATTAATTAAAATAACTAAAATTTGTTGTGTAATCTCATTCCTTAATTGTTCTCACAATTATTTACCTCACTTTATCTCATATTTTAGTGTTAGACTTTATTTTTCATTTTAGTCACTTTTTAGTTTGTTGTTTTCATCTCACATTTTAGTTTAATCTTATCTCACCTCACCTCACCTCACCCATTTGTTTTAATATTTGAAAAAGCTAAAAAAAATAGAAAAAGCAAAAGCCCAAAAAGAAAATAAAAAAATGAATTACAATTGTGTTCACTTTGCTTTACCCCCTTGGAAGTGGATTGATACCCTTATTTACCGCTACACTTGAGATTGTTATATGTTCATGGTATTATGAGGTTTTGATTAGAAGGACTTTTCAAGCAACGACAAAAGAAAAAAATACACGTAAAAGTCAACTCTATCAAAGCCAATAGACCAAAATCCCCTTTTGGGGTTCTAGTTTGGCCTGAAATTGCCCCGGGACCCAATTCAAACCCCGAGTACACTTTTCTAACTATATCGACCCTTCCTGAAATACTGGCATACTCGAAATAACCATTTGAATGACCCATAAATAAATCACATTTTATTTCATAAAATTAAGTCCCGACACAACTGACACGTGCGTCTCGACTAAATTATCGTATATGTTGTATTTCTCACTCACGACAGTCATATTGAATTCTTACTATTCTATAATACAAAATATAATTCTTACAAATAAATATTAACCCTTGTCTCGCTATTTAATATTTATTTTAATCCGGATTAATTTCCTATTAATTTCCATTTTAATTTAATTAATTCCAATATAAAATCATTAAAAATACGGGTTGTTATTGCTTAAACATGATATATGTTTGATATCAATTTTGGTATCAGGTTCATTATTCTCTACATCATTGAGATTGTTTCTAGCGGAGTATTTTATGCTCGTTGGTACACATATGGCAAACTCCGTATGTTTGAAGGTAGCAGTGCCCCATTGGTGGATTCCAAAACGTAGGTGGACTCCTGCTTTGTCACTAGGCAGAGGTTGAAGTAACTAAGAGCGTCAAGGATTACGATGGAGTCGAATCATACTGCAAGTATTTTGTCATGTCCTTTTGTAATTTCGTACTTAGTGGACTCGTGGCTGGGCCGTCGTAGGTTTTTCCCGTTGTTGGTTTTTCTCATACATTGGTGCATTGTGGTTGTGTATTTTTATCTTGCAAATTCACCTAGATGTATTCTTAGGCTTAACAAGATAAAAATGGTTTAATCATAAATGTGGTGTAATTGGTTCTTAATAAAATTGGGTAATTTAGTTTATTTTAATCCAAGTTGGAATTATTAATTTGGGAAAATTTATATTAATCTTGAATTAAGTTTGTTTAAATTTGGTTTGCATAATTTCAACTCGAATTGAGGCCTTGTTTACGAAGAGTTAATTTAATTTGAAAGAAATTTTAAAATTCGGAATATTTGGTGAACCATCCTTTAGAAATTAAAATTTGGAATTTTGAGAACTATCATCCTCCTTAGTTGTATTAAAGCATAATATATAATTTCCCCAATTTCAAGTGGTATCAAAGCTTAATATATAAATTAAGGAAATTTCGCATCAAAATTGGTATCAGAGTTTGTAATCTAAGAGAATTCATGTTTTTTAATTGGTATCAGAGCATAATATATAATCCTAACAAGTGATATATTTTCCATATTAAAGCCTAAAATTTCTTTAAAATCAGGATCACACGATATTTAAGTGTAACCTGCTCTTATACCACCTGAAAATGGGAAGATTATATATTATGCTTTAATATCACTGAAGAGGATGATGCTTCTCAAAATTCCAAATTTTAATTTCAATGGGATGGTTCACCGAAAATTTTGAATTTTAAAATTTCATTCAAATTAAAATAACACTTCGTATACAAGACTTAAATTCGAGTTCAAATTTATGCAAACCAAATTTAACCAAACTTAATTCAAGATTAACATGA
Source organism: Sambucus nigra (assembly GCA_949130495.1). NCBI lineage: Eukaryota > Viridiplantae > Streptophyta > Magnoliopsida > Dipsacales > Adoxaceae > Sambucus > Sambucus nigra. Next base: position 636,298,642 of record OX422211.1, on the reverse strand, counting down.
ATTTTTGCCAAATTAATAAATCCTGCTTGAATTAAAATAAACTAAATAATCCAATTTGATTAATAAAAAATTACACCATTTTTGTGATTAAACCAATTTTTATCTTGTTAAGCCTAAGTCTGCATCTAATTGAATTTGCAAGATAAAAATACACAACTATAATGCATCGATGTATGAGGAAAATCCACAACGAAAAAATCTTGGACGGCCTAACCACAAGTCCACGAAGTACATAACTACAAAAAGACACTAAAAAATACTTACACAATGACTCGATTCCCCCGCAATCCTTGATGCTCTTCATTCCTTCAACCTCCGCCAAGTGACAATGTAGGAGTTCACCTACACCTCTACATTCATCGATGGGAGCACTGCTATCGTCAAACATACGGAGTCCACCGTATGTACACCAACGAACATAGAATCCTCCACGAGAAAAATCTCAGTGATGTAGAGAATAATGAACTCGATGATAAAAACTGATCTCAAATATATATCATGTTGAAACTTTGATCATAAAATAATTTAGGTGTAAATCTTGGTTTTTGTTTGGAAAATTAAACCATCAAAGATCAACAAAAACTCATGGGACTTTTCCAAGAGTGTTTTCCTCTTAAACGATGGTAAAAGTCAATAAAAATGGTTGGGAAAAGTAGTGGGTGGTTAAGAGAAAAATTGCATGAAAAACTTCCATTTTCCAAAAACTGCTCCGGTCGTTCGAACGACATTCACACTCGTTCAAACAATGCATCCATCTTGTTTGAATGAGATAAGAACGAAACTTCAAATGAGAAAGTTGCAGAGAGAAAAATGACCTCGTTAGATATCTCATTCGAACGACCAGAAATCTCGTTCAAACAACCTATGAAAGTCATTCTAATAACTTTTGAAAAATCAAACTATTTTTTTAATGAAAATATAAAGTCATTTTAATAAAGATGAATAAATTTTTTTTAACACCCAATACAAAATTTCCAAGGCCCAGCATAATATAAGCATTCGTAATTAATAGATCCTTGAACTATTGATGATGAAAATGAGGCACGAAAATGAGGCATAAGATGTAATCGCTTTGATCGGGATGCTACGTCTTCAACAAAAACGTCATAGGCTTGAAAGGTCATAAATACAACTTATATGTTATGACTCAAATAGTTTTTATCGGAATTATGACAACACATACAAATTGATTTAATTGAAAATTTACCCTTATAGATGAACCTATTGCCTTGGGCCTTACTGCGAAGCTTTTACTCATGATCGGGAACTTGATATCAAACCCCCAAGTGGATACGATAACGGCATGGATATCTTACCACCATAATTATGCGCCGGTGGTGCTGGCTAAGACCCTCAATGGGTTAGATGCTTGGAGAGAGGATTTTTCTGACTTTCTGACGGGGATCCGTATAATATTCTTCACGTGGTTTGCAAATAGGTTTAGTTCGACGGCCCTTCATGAGTATCCCCTAATGGGTGTACCTAATTTTTTTATATGACTTTTCTTTAATTTTGTCCCATCATTAGAGCACTAGGTAAAATCATTTTGGGAGCAAGGAGTTCGGTGTCTTCGTTAGTCAGTGCCATGGTGGGGGGACCTACAACCTATTTTTCATCTTGGAGAGTATCGGTATGTGCAATTGGTTGGCCTTCACCAGACTTCCTTCTATTTTCCCTGGCATCTTTTGTGCTAAGTATGGTGGGAATAAGTTGTTGCCACTCGCATAATAAACTTCTTCCCGGTGGAGAATATAACTGAATCGTTGTGAATGATGTTGGGCTCCCTATGTCAACGTCGTCGGTCGTCTACCTATCAATTAGATTTTGAATAAGGGACCTGACATGTGTTTGGGGACTATCTGAGGTGGTTGTGGAAGTGGGTGGTGGAGAAAATCATGAAGGAAGAGACTAGTCAAAGGTGGTTCATCACCTTTGGCACCATGGAGGAAGGTGTTGTGGTTTTATCCAGGCTTATCAAGGCGTACCTCTCTATGGAGCGCATACATAGTGTTAACCAGGAGTGGAAGACTTTAGGACCTCCGGGGGATAAAAATGATGACAAAGCGGGGACTTCTAGCACTTAAAGACAGTGTTTTATGAAGATTGGGTGATTTGTTATGAAGCTAGGGTAATTTTGGGTGTTTTGTATTTTTGAGGTTTGGAATGATTTTTTATAGCTTGGTAAGAGTTAATCCCATTTAAAGATGGTTTACTTAGTGGAAGAAGGTGTTATTTTAACTCCCTTCACTGATACTTCACGTAATAGCTCTGTATTTCGTAATTATAGATAAAATTTGGTTTTGATCATACACTACACCAAAATGCTAATTTTATGACTCCCTTATTTTGGCTGCTAATGGGGGTGACAAACTTATCACTCCCTGGAGCAGTAACAAAATTATTTATAACTCCCATTAGGGGTGATAAAATCAATGGGTAATAAAAAAATTGAGTTAATTAGTTTGTCACCGCTAATGACAGTCACAAATGTCACCATATAATTAATTTGTGACTCCTATAAGCAGTCACAAATTTATAAGTTATGACTCTTATGAGCAGTTACAAAATTATAACCGCTATGAAGAGTCATAAATTTTGGTCTAATGCTAAATTTGTGACTGCTATCAGCAGTCATAAATTTGTAACTGCTCGTAGCAGTCATAATTTTTAGCCTAACTCACAAATTTGTAACTGCTCCTAGGAGTCACAAACTTTTTCCTAAGACTTAATTGGTGACTGCTATTAGGAGTCACATAAATTTTCACCTAACTTTAATTTTCCTCTTTTCTCCTCTCTCTTTTCACGGCTCTCGCCCCTTCTCTGCTCTCTCTTTTATTTGGTTGCTGTGAGTTTTTGGTTTGTTCTGTCATTTCATTTGGTTTGTTCCGTCATTTTGTTTCATCATTTTGGTTTTCTTAGAGGCATTTCATTTCTTTGTTGTGAGTTTTCTCCCTTTTCTCAGAAGCATTTCATTTCGTTTGTTTGTTCATTTCGTTATGTCTGATTTCATTTCATTGGTGTGAGTTTATTATATTTGATTTCATTTCGTTGGTTAGTTTCTTATATAAATCAGATATAAATGTTTATTTATGTTTCATTTCGTTATATTTGATTTCATTTCGTTGCTGTGAGTTTGTTATATCCGATTTCATTTCGTTTGTTGGTTTGCTATATAAATCAGATATAAATGTTTATTTATGTTTCATTTGATTGTTGTAAGAAGTATATAAATGTTTATTATGTTTTAGTTTGAAACATTATTGTAGAGTTGTCAGAGGATTATCCAAACATGTAATGAATGAGAATGGAAAGTGGGATAAGAGAAAATTGGTTGTTGTTATTCCTCAAGTTAGGTTACCATAGTTGTATTAAGTTATTTACTTTAGGCTTCCAGTTTTGATTTTGGGTCCTTGCTTTATGTTTATGGTACTGTAGAGTTATGCTCGTTATCATTTTGATTAAGGGATGTATGAATATTTTGATTTATATTTATTAACATTCTTATGGGTTGTGTTATCAATATTTATGATGTTATTTTTTTGCTTAGAATGATTCTTAGGTATTTGGTTCTTATAATTACATGGAGTTTACGAGTCGTCACTATTTTCCTTGTTGGTTGTATGTTCATAGTTTTATAATTACTTATAAGGTTTTGATTCCGGCTAAGTGAACCGGAGATATTTAACGATTTTAGTGTTATACTTAGAATGATTCTTCCTTACAAGGTTTTTACAGTGTTATAATTAATTATTGTACTGTTTGGAACTATTTTAGTATTTTGTACTCTGTTTTGAATGTATGTTGCTATGAACATATTGTTGTTTTGAATGAAATTACTTTATTTTTCAAAAGAAATTACTGCCATTTTGATTTTGTTTAGTTCAGTTCTACTTATCAAGCCCCAGTAATAATATAATTGGTGTGCTAGATTTAGTATGGTAGATATAATTGGTCTGTTAGATTTAGTGTATTGTTAACATGGTTTAACTGTGAATTGAGGTCGGGACAATTATGATTACTGTTGTATAATAATGAATTGAAATATGTACATGATTTAGTGTACTGTGAACATGTTTGGTATGTACGGTTGTTTGTGAAACCTATATGGCTATCATTGTTTTCATTGATGTGCCTTTGGGAGTTTTACTATCTAGCAGGTTGATTCATCGTTGGTGGCCTCTATCATGGCTCGCCACTTGGCTGGTTAAGTTGATAATACCGGGTCAGACAAATTACTTCTTTTTTGTTGACTATTTTTATTGTCTTTTATGACATTGTTGCATGCTAAGGGGTTTATGTTCGTAATTGAATTTGTTGGAAGATTGTATATGAAAATCTAACACAAAAGATTATATACGGAGGAGAGTTTCAATATGTGGATTGATGAGTATAAAAGGTAATTTTCATTCTTGGTTATTGCTTAATATCATTATTTTTTTATTGGATTGATTTGTAGTGGTGATAAGAGGTTGAGGGTGAGCCAATTGAAAACGCGGATTGTTAATTGGTTTTTGTAGTATAATTTTAGGATTAATTTACGAGAATATTTGTATACTTGTTTGTTTGAATTTTAGTTAGAATTATTGATCTGTTTGTTTGTGTTAATTTTTTAATGTCATTTGGAAGTACTTTATGCCATTAATTTCATTTACTATTCCATTATGATTTTATTTTGTAATATATGGACCCAATTAATTCAAGCATGCATCACCGTCGAAAAGATCGCCAATGTTATCAAACACCATATAAAATTGAAAACAATAATGAAGTATCCCGAATAGATAGAATAACACCCCCAAAGGTACCAAGATAACCTAAAAGAAGTCACTGTGACCTCGCTAGATTCGGTTTTCGAAATTAATTAGTTTATGCTTGCTTTGGTGCTAAAAATATGATTTAAGGGGAAAAGGCTGAAAATAGCAACCGAGTTTTTCGGAGAGAGACAGGCACATACTCCCAGGAGGTTCAAAGGTAACTTATAGGAAGTGTCTATGTCCTCATCGGACTCCCGGTTGTTCGAAATTGATTAGTAGACATTTGTTTTGGGGTTAAATATGGAACATAGGTGGGGAAAACTCAAAACAACAATTGTGTGGCTCAGATAGATTTACATTCACCACAAGAGTTACGAAGTAAATTGTAGGAAGTGTCTTGTCTCATTGGACTCCTGGTTTTTGAAATTGACTAGTAAGTGTTCACTTTGGGGCTAAAATGGGATTTAAGGGGTGAAAACTTAAAATAGCAATCGAGTGACCTAGACAGGCCAACAAACACCCTTAAAGGTACAAAAGTAACTTAGATGAAGTGTAAGTGTCCTCATCGAACTCGTGATTCTTGAAATTGACCAGTAGACGTTTGTTTTGGGGTTAAAAGAGGGCATTGGGGGTGTGAAAAGCAAAAACAACAATGAAGAGTCCAAGAAAGAGGAACGCATAACCATGAAGTGTTTATTAAATAACTAGAAAATTCTTGTGATTATACGCTACTCGTGTTTAAGGTACTATATGCGGCTACTGAATGAATCATACCCATGTGGGCTCACAACCCAATTATAGGTCATTTTAATATGTTTTAGAAAGTTCGTGAGCTACAATATAACTTCTTAAAGTTATATTTTTGTACTTTATTTTTGTTGGACAAGCATTTGTAACACCTGATTTATAATATAATGTCTCTTCCTGTCTTCTATGCTTGCCTCTTGCGTGATTCGTCTTGGCTGTTATATTTGTTATCCATCATCCAAGTCCCCCCTCGTCTTTCTTGGGAGTGATTGGAGGGTCGTCCCTACCATTCACCCTCATCTTAACCGAGGGTGGTTATCCACCAAATTAATGATGTTTTCAATTTAAAGTCCCCCCTCGTTGAGAGTGAATGGAGGGTCGGCCCTACCATTCACCCTCATTATAGCCGAGGGTGGTTATCCACCAATTTAATGATATTTTAAGTTTTAAGTCCCCCTCGTCTTTCTTGAGAGTGAATGGAGGGTCGTCCCTACCATTCACCCTCATTATAGCCGAGGGTGGTTATCTACCAAATTAATGATGTTTAAAATTTCAAGTCCCCCCTCATCTTTCTTGAGAGTGAATGGAGGGTCGTCCCTACCATTCACCCTCATTATAGACGAGGGTGGTTATCCACCAAATTAATGATGTTTTAAATTTCAAGTCCCCCCTCATCTTTCTTGAGAGTGAATGGAGGGTCGTCCCTACCATTCACCCTCATTATAGCCTAGGGTGGTTATCCACCAATTTAATGATGTTTTAAGTTTTAAGTCCCCCCCCCCCCCCCTCTTCTTTCTTGAGAGTGAATGGAGGGTCATCCCTACCATTCACCCTCATTATAGCCGAGGGTGGTTGTCCACCAAATTAATGATGTTTTCAATTTAAAGTCCCCCCTCGTCTTTTTTGAGAGTGAATGGAGGGTCATCCCTACCATTCAGCCTCATCTTAGTCGAAGGTGATTATCCACCAAATTAATGATGTTTTAAATTTCAAGTCCCCACTCGTCTTTCTTGAGAGTGAATGGAGGGTCATCCCTACCATTTACCCTCATCATAGATGTTTTCAATTTAAACTCCCCCTCGTCTTTCTTAAGAGTGAATGGAGGGACATCCCTACCGTTCACCCTCATCTTAGCCAAGGGTGGTTATCCACCAAATTAATGATGTTTTAAATTTCAAGTCCCCCCTCGTCTTTCTTGAGAGTGAATGGAGGGTAATCCCTACCATTTACCCTCATCATAGCCGAGGGTGGTTATCCACCAAATTAATGATGTTTTCAATTTAATGTCCCCCCTCGTCTTTCTTGAGAGTGAATGGAGGGTCGTCCCTACCATTCACCCTCATCTTAGCCGAGGGTGGTTATCCACCAAATTAATGATGTTTTAAATTTCAAGTCCCCCCCGTCTTTCTTGAGAGTGAATGGGGGGTCGTCCCTACCATTCACCCTCATCATAGCCGAGGGTGGTTTAACGATTATAACCCTAATCATACTTGAATTAACAAACACAAAATGAGTGGCCAATATGACATTCTCATTAACATCAAGTGTTCCGTTGGAGCTACACACTCATTACAACTATGGTCCGATAGGAAATTACAACATTATTGATAGTACTTCTTCAAATGATCTGCATTCCCGGGGTTGGAAAAGGGTTCCCCTTTAAGGTTTTCTAGTCTATAGGTTCCAGGGACAACTTCATCAATGACCCTATATGGGTCATGCCAATTTGGGTGGAGCTTGTTAGGTTTCTTCCATGTCTGCTTGAGGACTAGGTCCCCCATGATGATTGGCCTTTGCTTCACCCTTTGGTTGTAAAACCTGGCAGTCCTTTGCTGATAGGTTGCTTGCCTTATCTCAGTGTCTTCTCTTCTCTCCTCAATCGAGTCTAGATCAAGTCTCCTTTCTTCCATATTCCTCTGGGGGTTATACATTTGGAATCTGTGAGTAAGAAACCTAATCTCGATGGGGATGATGGCTTCTGAGCCATACGCTAGCATAAATGGGGTTTCCCGAGTAGGAGTCTTGGTCGTCGTCCTGTAGGCCCACAATATAGCGTATAATTCCTCAACCCATATTCCTTTTGCCTCCTCCAGTTTTTTCTTGACCCCGTCTAGTATTCTTCAATTTGTAACCTTAGTTTGCCCATTAGGCTGAGGTCGGCCTGAGGTTGAGAAGAATTGTTTAACACCGACCCTTTCGCAGTATTTCTCCAGGGATGCATTCTTGAATTGTGTCCCGTTATCTGAGATGAGAGTGTTGGGGATACCATATCTACATATAATGTTTTTAAATATAAACTGGAAGTTCTTCTGCTCGGTAATCATGACCATCGGCTCCGCTTACACCCATTTTAAGAAATAGTCAATTGCTATGATCAAGTATAGATAGTTATTGACGACCCTAGGCAAGGGTCCTACTAGATCGATTCCCCATACTGCGAATGGCCATGGGGATGTTATGTAGGTAAGTGGCTGATGGGGCTGGTGAGGGATGGTGGCGAACCTTTGACATTTATCACACCTTTTTACGTATGCCGTGGCATCTTTCCCCAAGGTCGGCCACCAGTATCCCTGGGTTAATATCCTCTTTGCTAATGACCTGCCCCCAATATGGCTTGAACATGACCCCTCGTGCACATCTTGAAAAATGTGTCGGACTTCAGACGGGTGCACACACCTGAGTAAAGAGAGCAAGAACCCCTTTTTGTACAAGGTGTCTCTGATGACAGTGAATTTTGCAGCTCTGTATCTCAACTTCTTCCTTTCTTGTTTTGCTTCTGGCATCTCCCCCTTTTGAATGTATCTGATTAGAGGGTCCATCCATGAAGCTTCCCTTCTTTTAACATTTTTTCAATTTCATCTTTCAGAGCAAAACACTTGTCGGTCACATGGCCATGGTCTTGGTGAAATTCACACCATAGGTTTTTGTTCCTCTTGTGAGGGGTTGCCCTCAATTTCTCAGACCACTTTAAGGATCGGTCGCTCTTTATCTTATTCAGAATGTGTTCACAGCTGACTGTCAGAGGGGTATAATCAGCAAATTTATCATCTGCCAGCCTCTTCTTCCCCTCCTTATTCTTTTTCTAGTACTTACCCCCACTAGTGCCTCCTTTTTCATCTTCGTATTTTGCGGCCATCGCCTCTTCGGTATTCATCACCTTTCCCGCTGTTGATAATAATTGAGCCATTGTCTTCGGAGGGTCTTCAGCAAGCTTCTATAAAAGATTCCCCTTCTGGAGTCCTCCAATGAGGGTTGTCATGGATATGCTTTCCTCATAGTCTTCGACCTCTAACTTTTGTTTGTTAAATCTGGCTATTTAGTCTCTTAGACTCCCATTCTTCAACTACTTAACATAGATCAGGTGCGTGGTCTTCTTCTGTGGCCTCACTCCAAAGAAAAAGTTATGGATAAACCGGTCTGCTAACTGCTTAAAGCTTTCAATGGACTTCTTTGGAAGAGACATATACCAGACATGTGCATCCCTAGTCAGAGTGCCAGAAAAGGCATGACACCTCATCTCATCTAAGATAGAGTATATATCTTCCGTTGATTGGTAGATCTCAATATGATGGACAGGGTTGGTACCCCCGTCATATCTTGGGGTGACCACAAGTGGCTTAAACTTAGATATCATTGGGAAGTTAATTATCTTTGCCATAAAGGGTGAGCCTATGGAGTATCCTCTTTGAAGGGGGGCCCCTGCTCTTCAGAATGTCACCAATTTTATCCTCCAGCCTTTGGATCGAGTTGTTCCAGGGCCTCGTAGGTTTGGCTTGGCATATATTATCCCCTACCGCCTCTTTGAGGTGGATGGAGGGTTCTACTGCGGTAGGCCTGTATCGACTGTTTACTTCCACCTGGCCATCATCCTGTCCATGGGGTCAGCCCTTGTGGGGTCGTCCATCTACTACCTCCCTCCTCGACCTCGCAATACTTCTAGATCGGGACAATTTTTCCCGCAAGTCATTTACTGGGCCCAGCCTCTCAAAGGTCGACCCCCTACTCAGACGATCGAAAGTAGAGACCCTCGAGCGATTGTCGGGATTTTGCCTTTCACACTTCCTTCTTCTCTCCTGAATAGGTAGCACAGTATTGTTGAAGACCTGATATGGCTCCCAACACTCTATGGGGGCTCTTCCACCTCCATATCATCATATCTGTCTTCTAGGCAAGGGTTTCCTTGCCTCCCCAGGCGTAGACACCGGGGATCAGCAACATCCCTCTGTCACTGTGGAGGCAGTAAGTCTTTACGTGGTGCCTGGAGTGGTCCCCTGGCCTCATGTTGCCCTGGAGCTTCTACCGGAGTGATTATCTCTGGTGAGACTCCTAGTGGTCTTAGTCTGTTTTGGTTAAGAGCTGTAAATTTCTCCTACATAATCCGCTGTCTTCCTTCTAAAGACTTCAGGGCGGCTGCCACATCATCTATCTCAGACTGAGGTGGTGCATGACTGGAACTAGGTCCTACTCCACTATCAGGTGGAGGAGGTGGTAGTGTCATCTCCGATATCATATGTTTGAGCTGTGATGGTCAAAAGATCTTGAGAACCTTAATGGGTATCTTTCAACGGTGAAAGAGATCCATAAAGGGGGAGAACTGGTTGACCACTAGAGTACCCGGTGAGGTCAATCTGTATAAATGAAGAGATGTCTTCTCGTTCCCACAAACGGTGCCAAACTGATGATGCTAAGATTCAGCAGCACCAGATAAGAGGTGATGAGCTCAAACATGCAATAATGGGAGCAAGAGAGTTATATATGTGTGTAAGTATATAGAAGGAGATGAGGATAAGAGAAAGAAGACAATGATGTATAGTGGTTCAACCAATTAGGCCGACATCCACTGGGAGTGTGTGATCCACTAAATATGGGCACTAATGACCTTGGATACAATGCACATAAGTTCACACTCTCTCTACTGTGTGTACAAGCAGAGTTTTAACTACGGTTATAATTATCGATCCCTTTACAAGGTTGAAGATGACAGGTATATATAGGGCTTGGGTGGTGCAATGTAACTCTCAAGCATGCATGGAGCATGTGAATGATGATCTAGCCAATTCCTTGCTGACACCTGGCGGTGCCACTAGTGATTAATGATAACATAATATTCCATCACGTGAGGGGATGATATTGTTATAACTGTCTAGTCCATGTGCTATATGAGTCCACGCGCACTGTTTTACGCGTTTCCCAAGTCATGTGATGTGATGACATCACCCTCGGCCTAAGGTTCCTATCCGAGGCTAAAGTTGATGTTGGCATCGGGTCCGGCTGGATGTGGGCCTCGTACTGTTGTCCCCTCATAGGGTCATCTGGCCCATGATGAGGGGTCGGACCCTTGTTGGGTTGTCTTATTCATGATGAGGGGTCGGCGCCTTGAAGGGTCATCTTGTTCATGATGAGGGGCCGACCCCTTGAAGGGTCATTCGATCTTTGCTAAAGGATCATCTAGGTCGACCCTTTTTGTAACGGAATTGTGGTAATTGGACTCATCCTGGGCCTGAGCCCTCGTCTGGGTGGAGGACACCCTCGGCCTGGCCGAGGGTATATATGGGTATATCAGACGTATAAGGGGAATTTCTTAGTGGATATCAGAATACAACTACACATGTATGTGTGAATTTTTCTCTCTTATAGTGAACATACCCAACCTTCTGGATTTAACTCCTACCTTCTGGATTAGATCTTCAACAAGAACACATTTTTATAAAGCTTTCCACACAAAAGTAGACATATTTGGAGGGAGTTTTAGATCAATCCTGATTAGCGAATTTAATTCCTATATGATATTTAATAAGAGGATGATCAATCTTAATTAGCAAATTTTGATCACCATCTATTAAAACATCACTACGAATACCATGCCTCCAAAAACACTATATATTATTCAATTTTTTTTTGGATTAAAAACCAAAATATGTTTGACAACTCAAGCGAAACAAAAAAAAATTACATTGCAGTATGTGTAAAGGTGGAAATAAATTATGGAGAACACCGGTTGAGCTCCTCTTTAGCATTTTGATGGGGAACTCCTATAATACTATTATCAGAATTAAGCGCCACTCACACATTCTACTTATGTAAAAAAGAAAAGAAAATATTATGTTTGGGATCACAAATCTTGGACTGAAAGACAACACCATCTGTGTTACAATATCTCGGACTGCAAAATGCTTGCAGTCCCATGATAAGTGCCCCATAAAATTTCACGTCAAACACGACGTTAGATAAATTTTCTTTCTATACCATAACAACCTTTATATTTGACTATTTATAATACACACTGTAGAAGTATGACGGCCAAATATACAAATATCCGCTACTAGCTGGGATGCTCTATGTGAATAGTTCTAATTAAAGGAACAATATTGTAGAACTAGAAGAAAAAATAATATTTTCCAAACAAAGTTTCATAGGAAATAATACTCATTATTCTAAACTGTGAAGTGAGGGGAACAAATTTTAATCTATAATTTCCCCTCTCTGCTCTACATTCAAAAATTGGGGAATCACACTTCCCTTTCCCCTGCTGGTCATATGCACTTCCTGTCCTCAAGCGCCAAAGCCTCTCAGGTTTCTTGTTGTTCCTCGTGCAGTGATGAGGGTACGCTTGGGATAAATAATCATATGGATTGAAGACTGGAATCTCCTTTCTAATTACACCAAAAATTGGTGTGTTTGATTTTGATGCCTCCAAACAATCCACTATGACTCTCGACTCTTCCATAAATCTAGCTCTGATGTCTTTCATTCTTCCCACAATCTTATTAGACCTCCACCTCTCAGTAGGAAATAATACCTTTTTATTAGTGTTATTATGTGGGACTCTATTGCACTGGATACATAAATTATTCCCTCTTTCCAAGTCGAAGGTTGCCCTTCTTTCATTATCGGAAAGACAAGCATGTGCCTGCCATAATCATGTCATGTATTAGTCTAATTCTGGATGTAAGGTGAATATAATTATTTATCTATCCCTCTAAAGTATGAATAAGTTGGGAATAATTCAAGGAGTTGGGAAAAGGGACACTTAAATGTGATACCTAAAATTTATTGTACTTTAGGGCTTTATCATTTTGAAGTTTCATTCTGACACACTTTGCAAGATCCAAAAATAATTATAAAAAATTTGAGAGATATCCATATCTGGTTTTGATGAAACAGACATAATACCTCCCATGTAAAATTTGTTTATCAAACTTCATTGAGATTTGTGAGAAATTCCTCCTAACCACTAAATCAAAGATTTTTCAAGTGAGCCAACATAATACTACAACTTGCATGATTGCTTCTATTTGGTAATTCAATAGTTTAGGACTCCCTCCCAAAGGCCCTCGTTAAAAAAAGAAGAAAAATCTAGCAACTAGTGTGTTGAGGGTTGGCAATTGCTTACACAATCTGGGGAAGGATGAGGGTGTTAGGTTGTCCGTGGATGATAGTCAATTTGGGCATTTTATCATCACGAGCATCAGTAGCTACATCGTATAATAGTTTAGGTGTGGTGTTTCGATCCCAATTTGCAACACTAAATGATCTCAAATTGTTATTACACGATGCTCTCGATTCTTTTGATGTGTATCGTTGTTGAAAGCCAAGTTAGTCAAAAATCCTCAATTACCTACAAAATGTAACAATCCCAAGTGTAAAAGTAAGTAAGGGAATCAATCCACTTCCAAGGGGGTAAGCTAGAGACAAATTCAATTGTAATTCACTTATTATTTTCTTTTTGTGCTTTTTCTAAATTTTTTTTAGCTTTTTCAATATTAAAACAATAGGGTGAGGTGAGGTGAGGTGAAATAAGACTAAACTAAACTAAAATGTGAGATGAAAATAACTAACTACAAAGTGACTAAAATGGAAAATAAAGTGTAACACTAAAAATAAAAGATAAAGTGAGGTAAATAATTGTGAGAACAATCAAGGAGTCGGATTACACCACAAATTTTAGCTATTCTAATTAATTAATTTAATTAATTGAATTCTCCCAAATTAATATCAAAATTACGAATCAACTCTCGTTGCAAATGTAATTTTAGTAGTGACCTTTTAGAAAATTAAGTTTAACACCTCACAACTCTAGAAAAATAGATCAACACTCCTTTTAATTAATCACTCGCTGGGATCGATCAATTAGAATTTATGTCAATCTTAGATAATAAATTTAGAGTTGAAATTCAAGTAATAATACCCCACTTAAGAAACCCCTATCTCTAGTTCGAATCTAAAATGGGTATTATGACTGGAATTTCGATTTTCTCTCAAAAATCATTTACCCTCTCTCGAGGCGTAAATTTAAGGGCGATGGATCAAAATTAACATTCAAATGGACTTTTCAGGTAATTAGACTAATTAAAATAAAATAACATCCAATAAGGGTTTTACCCCACCCCTTGAAAGGGGATTTAGCCTAACATGATATGAAATATGGCAAATTAATAATCAAAGGCATAAAATAATTGAGAAGAGAAAAGAACAATCAAACCCCAATCTCTTGATGCTTAATTGATCTTCAATCCATGAGTTAAAATTCACATCCCTTAATTTGAATGATTCAACCACAATTACATCAATAATCTTACTCAATTTAATCCTCGCAACAATTTATTTTCTCCTCACAATCTAAAAAATAATAAAATAAAAATTTTAATCTAAAAACCTACACTAAAATATTATTTCTCTCTCTACAACCCTAGATGGGTTTTCTAGAACTAAAAAACTTCTCTCATATGGGGTCTTCATCCTCTTTAAATAGTACGCACATGGAGCATGGGGGTATTTCTGGAAATTGGCTTGGGTGTGCATGGGAATGGTGAGGGGAGCATGGGGTGTGAGTGTGAGATGTCACAAAAATCTGATTTGGGTGAGGGTATTTTGAGAAAAAGGGAATAAGTGGTTACAAAACTTGTGTTGGGAGTATAATGGGTATAAGGGGTATAAGTGGGTTTAATTGGCTTTTCTTTGTTTGTTGGCTTGGGGAGTTTTTATGCACGAAGAAATCGTGACTTTGGAAAAATATGGATTTGGCTTGTCGTTGGGTTTGGTGGTATTCGGGTCGGGTGCTACTGGACATGGGTCTGAGGTCGAGCCATGGTCGGCTGGAGAAGGGCAGGTGGCCACGGTTTTAGGTCTGGCCGGAATCGAAGGGGTAAGGCTGGGACTGGGTATGGTTTAGAGAGAGAAGACTTGAGGGGAACGCAGGTGGCACTGGCAGGACACCGGTGGGGCGACGTGGTCGGGATCGCATGGGGGATCAAGGTAGGGGGTAAGTGATTTGACAGCCTGCCGGAGGCAGGCGCCGGAGACTGCTCCGGCTTGGGGTCGGGAACAAGGCTGAGATGGTGGGTCAGAATGGTTGGCTATGGGGTGAGTTGGATTTGAGGTTGGGTTGAGTGGTTGTTGATGGTGTTGGGTGAGATGAGTTTTGATGGAGGAAGGAGAGAGAGGCAGGTTGTGTGATGGGGAAGAAGATGATAAGGGGTAGTTTTAGTGTGGTAGGGTGTAGGATGTGGGGGTTGTTTTGGGTGTAGGTGTGTCTTTGTGTGTGTCTGTGTTAGTTTGAACCCTTAAAAAATAAAATTAAAACTAACTAATAAAATAAAACTATAAAAACTAAAAATTTAAAAATTAAATTCCTATTCTAAAAATAAAATAAAGACTCAATAAAAATAAAACTAAAAAGAAATGAAAATAAAAATAAAAATGTAACTCTATTAAGCTTAAAAACTAAAATCCTAAAAAGTAAAATCTAATAACTCTAAAAAATAAACAAATGAAATCCTAAAAAAAATCTAATTCTAAAACAAATAACTAATAAAAATAAAATAAAAATACAAATTACACTAATAAAATAAAAATAAAACCTAGAAATCCTAAATAAATCAAAAATAAATCCTAAAAATAAAAATGAGTCAAACTAAATATCTAAAAAATAATAAAAAGAGACAAATTAGACACACACGGTTCGGGGTAGGTTTAGGCTAGGCTTAGGCTCGAGTAAGGTTACGGGGTTGGTAATTGCTCTGAAATATAGCTTTTGATACCGCAACTGCAATTAAACCTGCATATTGAACAATTAAGCACATAAGACCCATATTGTCGAGAATTAGCAACTAAAATACATCTATTCGGGGTATAAATTGTACAGTTTTGGGTGCTTATCAACCACCACCCATGCCCATGCCCGAGCATCAAGGGAGGGATTTTGCTCAGAGATTAAAAAATTGTCAGATGCCGAGAGGGACACCAGCATTAGCATAAATAAAGAGGTTGATTTGGGGAAAACAACTCTTTATGTAGCAGCGGAGGGTGACTCCCTCATTTCGCACTCTTCGGTTCCACTTCCCATTGTTGCTTTCGCTGAGAGATTGGATGATCTTTCTATGGGTTACTGCATACACTACAGCTCTTCATTAATCATCATCGCCAGAAAAATTTCTCGAGTGTTTATAAAGATACTTGTATGTTAACAAGGGTTTTCGGAAAATCAAGTTAAGAAATCACTTAGAGCAATGGTCCCTTTATTTGCATTCAGTTTTGACACATCGTTTAGGTTTTGCACCTATGTTTTCCCTTGTATACTCTGAGATCCTGAAAATGCTTCGTTTATGGGGTCTCTTGAACTTTGATGTGGAGATTTTCTTCCCTCATGGTTCTTATAGTTCTCCTAGAGGCTATCTTAAGAAGAAAATCAAGGAGTCGGATCGACCACATATTATCACATCACAATTACTATTAGTGAAGGTCTTGAGAGATTTGAAGGATGCCTTCTAGACATTCCAACTTGATGACACTTGAAGCTTATTCTTAAGGGAAGCAGAGGCTGCGAACTGTTCAGATGCATCAAACAAAGTCCAAGAAAGTGTCTTTGAGCTTGCATCTGCCAAGGCTGCTCGACATAGGCTAAAACGTGGTATTTAGACTAGCTTATATTTTGGGGATATGAGGCATGCACTGTCTGCATGTGAACGACTTATTATTTTAAAAGTTAATTTGAAGGAATTAATAGATTACAGTGTTCTCTTATACCACTGTGCATTTTATGAGGAATCATTGCAATACCTAAAGTTATATCATGATTCAGAGAAGCAATCATCTGATTTAGTTAGTGACCCGGACGAAGACGCTGTAAAGAAATTGATGTTACGCCTGAATATCATTTTGATGGAGGAAGGTTGGACCAGACCTTCACATGCTAGAAATTTTCTCTACAACTCTAAACCATGGTAATAGTTTGTTTTCACCATCTCACCTAAAATGAAGGTAGTCAGTTATGCTTCTTGGAACATGGAAAGGTTGCTAATATTTTAAAGATAACTGCATCATAAGGATATTATAGTCTGAACATGGCTGCAACTCATAAGAGGATTAGTAGTTATCGAGAATCTCGTCGTGGTGTCGATGTATGTGAGAAACCAACAACATGTGCGAGAACAAGATACTTTTTATTTTCATTACAATTTGAAGAGGAAAGAAATGATTACACCTGGTTCCCTAAAATGGAATGGAAAGTCAGAAAATCACCCCACGTTCTTCGTTTGAGCTTCATTGTGTTAAGAGCTATTTCCATCTTACTAAACATCCAAAATTTACAAGCAGATGCAAATAAATTATAAAAAAAAGGATTCCCTCCCCTTCACAATACAACTACTAGTTGTAAATGAACAAACAAATTATAAATAAATAATAATGAGGACAAAATTATACTGGTTCTCAACATTATATCCTCATATTCATCTATTTAAGCACAACATCAACAATACAAGACAGGACAAACAAAAAAAAACCTCTGAGAGAAGCTTGAAGGCAGTTTCAGCCTTAGGATGCTTGTTCTTATCAGGATGAAGTTGAAAACTCCACATTAAACATTCTTCATCATATATATATGAAACAAAACATATATATATATATATATATACAGTGGCGGAGCCAGGATTATTAGTGAGTGGGTGCGAAAGTGTGTGATGATTCCCGGGGGTTCGGGGGCGGGAGCCCCCGAGGCGAATTTTTTGAAGCTATTTTTACTTTTTTGGGCATAAATCTAGTACCAAAGGAAATTTCAACAAAAAAATCATGCATTAATATTCATAAATCAGCTAATATAAATCAATAAAAAGTCAAATAAATTTAATCGAGGGAGAGAAAGAAGAAGAGTTCTCTTGGAAAATAGGGCCAGCTGGCTATTAAGGAAGAGTAAAGTTAGGGAGACCCACTTTGTGGACACATTTCGTGGACCCGTGAATAAGACAAAAATATGTACAAGTATTTATTGCATTGGTTGATGCCCTGGCGGGACCCAAAACAATAAGGTATAAGCTTTTAATGCAGTGTGTCCACGAAATGTGTCCACGAAGTGGGTCTCCCTAATATTTTCCATTAACAAAATGCAGGTCTCTTTCATATAAATGATTAAGGTTTCAGAAATTAACAGTTTCACCTCAACAATTAAGTTATTACACAAAGGTATAAAAAAAAAATCAGAAATCTCAGAATTTCAGTGGGTGCCTCCGCACCCACTCGTCCTAGTGTAGCTCCGCCCATGTATATATAGCAAGTGTAGTAAGTCGTATTCATTTCAAACGTACCAAAATTTTTATACTTCTTTCTAATGACATCTATCCCCATATTTTCCTTAACCTATCAAAACCCATCTAAATATTAAAAGAGAAAAAGAAAAAGCTTTGAAAAACATGTATTTATACTGTGTTAATGTTGCTATGAATGTTTTGAATGCATACACTACAGTTTTAAAGAAAGTATACACTACTGGTTTAAACACCAACTTAAATGTTGTTATGGATGTTTTTAATGCATACACTACTGGTTTCAAAGAATGCATACACTATTGTTTTAAATAATGCATACACTACTAGTTTAAACACCGACTTAAATGCGTCTATCAACATACTTAAACACTGACTTAAATGCTACTATGAATACTTGTCTTAAATGCTGCTATGACTTATATGCTATGACATGTATGTTTTGGAAGGGTGAATACTTAGTGATTGTATAATGTAGTCAAATTAGTTTGGATCATGGATTCTATTAATTGAGTTTTTCTCTTTGTTGACTATAGATTGAACATATAAATAAATGGTTGTGGACAGATTATTACTGTAGAGACTAATATGTAATTTCAAATAGTTGTTTAATCTGTTATTGTTTTTTCATACATGAATCACATTACTCTATGTTACACCTCAGTCGGCACACTACAAAACTGTTTCAAAGCACATACAATATTTTAAGAACAGAGGATCAATCAAGTTTCTAGTTTAGAGAAATGATATGTTAATATCTTTATATAGTGGGTACTATGTATTATTTTGGGAAGATCACAGACTCACATTAAATTTGAGTTATGAGAATTGTTTTAACAATTTATTTTTCCTTCTATATTTGATTATTTTATTGTCATTTATATATATCATGTGAGAATATCTGGGAGGCAAGGAAGTGTTCATCATTTATAAAACCAAAGTTGTCAAAATGCGAATCGAAAATCTGAGTAAAAAATAGGGAATCCTATCGTGAATTAAATCATAAGATTTAGTAAAAAAAAATATGAAAAAAGGGTAATAAATAATGTATATGTTGGAAACATCAATTATTAAACGAAAAAACATATTATCATCTCAAATTAGTAATAGGACATGGTTACATCATCTAATGGTACTCTTTGTGAAGTTGGATTGAGATTTATGCATTTTGACTCTATTTTTTATCTTGATTGGATCTATATGTGCTCCTTTTGGATTAGTTAATTGGATTGAGATATGCGATCCTTTTAACTTTAATTTATCTTCACATGATAATAATTACATTTGATTGTTTTTCAAGTATACACAGGGCATACTCGGCATACGTAGTATTCAAAGGCCTAAATCTAGGTGCTTACACTTAGTGGCAAGCAACACAAGCACAAGGCAATGGATACCGAGGCGTCGCATATAAAAAAATTGAATCCATTGAACTTGCTCAGTAAGCGTACTCCGAGTATACGAGGGAGGTTATGACCACATCAATACCCCCCACGGTTCATATACCTAGGCTTCACGAAGCGTATCCATTGCGTGGTGATCCCTGGTCGGTTGAGGATGATTTGTTATATGTTCATGGCATTTTATGTCATCAAAGTGTTGTGCTGTTATTTTTTTAGTTTATTTTTAATTCGATGTTTATTTTGTATTTGACTCCCGAGATGAGTTTGCTTGATGTTAAATTAAGTTTAAACAAGTTTTATATGTACAGGATATTTGGAATGTCCGAAATATAAATGAAATTTTGTTCCATTTTTTAGACTTGTTACATGTTCATGACATTTCATCTACTTATTTATTTTAGTTTACTTTTATTTTACTCTCATCATTTCATCATTTTGTGAGAATATAAAGATATTTATAAGAACTCTTACCACATTTAACAAATTCAACATTTGTAACTGCTAATAGCAGTTACAAAGTTGTCACTACTGTCAATTTTATAACTGCTAATAGCAGTCACAAATATAAGATTCGTAACTACTAACAACAGTTATAAATAATAGTTTTATAACTGCTAACAGCAGTTACAAATATTGTATTCATAACTGCTGATAGCAGTTACAAATAACAATTATAAATTGGGGTCACCAGTCATAACCCCGTAGGGGTTATAAAAATTTGTGACTGCTGTAGTACTTACAAGTTTTCTTTTGTCACCCCCAAATTATGACGGTAAATAACATTTACAAAGGTCGTTTGTGACTGCTAACAACACTAACAAATCTCCCATTTTGGTGTAGTGATATTTTTTGTGCCTCTTAATGAGTTTTGCATTTGAATTATCTATGCCAATCCTCAAGTCATACATAATCCTTTTTTCCATGTAAATGACAAAATGAACAACCATTATCGGAGGTTAGAAAAGAATAGAATTTTGTGAAAAAGAAGGATATCGGACCCATGTATGACGTATGGGTTGCCTACATACCTTTGGTCATTTTTAAAATTTCTCATTTAGAAAATAAACTATTTTTGAGAAGATCAGGTCACACGTAGTTCTAGGTAGGGAAAATGAATAATTTTTTTAGAATAGTAGGGGTGAGAATATTCTTAGCCTGCAGCTATTTCGGACTAAGGGTGAAATTTATTGAGATGGCCTATCGAGATCTGCGAGCATAGCAGCGCTGCCTGATAAAATTTTCTTCACAATGTAGCATCTCCTCTAATTTGGTTTGAAATTTCCTTCAGGGGTGCCGGACGAGTTTTATTATCTCTTTGAGGGCAAGGTATCCTTCCTGGACACCGCGGTCATCGAATTTTTGATTAAATGGTCTCACTATCTAACGATGATACAAATGTATATGGTATAGATCCTTAAGTCTCTTTTCATCAAGAGTGACAGTTAGTCAAAGTGGCTTTGATGCCACTCTTCTTTGCTAACTTTCCTCTCAATCATAGAGGGAAGGTATTTCTAGATCAGTGGGTAAGACCACTTTCATTCCATACACTAGAGAATAAGGGGTAGGCCTAGTATGCGTTTTGATTGAAGTGCAGTAAATCCAAAGGGTATAACGGATTCGGTCATTCTAATATCTATAACTCTCAGTCATATTATTGATTATGGTTTTAAGCTTTATATTAGCGGGTTCGACAGCACCATTGGTTTGGGGTCGGTAGGGAGAAGATTTGTGTCTCTAATTCTCATATTCTTCTATTAGTTCAGTGACCTCAGTTTGGATCCCATTATCTGATACTAACTCATGGGAACACCATATCTATAGTTGATGTTCTTTCTGATGAACTTGATCATTTTTATAGCCTTGAGCACGGGGTATGACTTAGCTTCAACCCATTTGGTAAAGTAATCAATAGCGACCAGGATGAATTCACGAGCGTCTGAAGCTTTGGGACTCACTTTCCCTATGATGTTAATGCCACAGGCGGAGAAAGGGTAGGGAGAGGTCACGTCGTATAGTTCTAGAGGATGTAAGTGTTGAAGGTTGGCAAACTACTGGCATTTAAGGAATCTTCGAACATAGGCAATGAAATCTTGAACCATGGTGGTCCAATAGTACCATTGATGAAGGATCTTCTTTGAAAGAATAGAATTGTTTATGTGGAGCCCATATTACTTGTTGTGGATCTTTTGCATCACTTTTTAACATTAGCCCTTGCAATGTAGTTCAAACGACTTCCATCGAAGATTCTCTTGAACAGTGCTTTATCGTAGATGATATACTAGGCAACCAATTTGTAAAGAGTCGTACGGTCTTTCTTTGGGGATGCCTACCATGCTTGAGGAGGTGTTAAATGTCAAAGTACCATAACTCGACCATATCAGAGTTTTCCTTAGTGACGAGATCAATGTGGTAGAAGTGAGTGCGCATAGCTTATTTCCAAACTAAGAAAGGGGCCAATGTTATTCCCTCACGCATGTCGACCATGGAGGATAGGGTAGCAAGGGCATCAACTAGATTATTCTTTGCACGATAAAGGTAGTGGAAGGTGACATCTTTAAACTAGGAGGTCATCTCTTCTAGATGGGTGTGGAAGGGTAGGATCTTCTCGTCTCTGTCATTCCATTTTATGAGAATTTGACCGACGATAAGGAAAGAGTTTCCATAGACGTCTAGGTGTAGGATTCTTATCTTGAGGGAGATCTTTAAGCCTACAATGCATGCCTCATACTCATTCATGTTGTTGGTGCAAGGTGTGGGTACCCGAACTTAGAATGATGGGCCTAAACGAGTAGCCCAATTATAGCGGCCCAAAGTCTAAACCCCCCATGTCTTAATCGATTATGATTTAGTCTTCTCCCATGTTCCCATTAAGAGGAGTTCTAGGAGAAGATGGAAAACGTGGAGGAGTCCATCACCCCCACTCCCTAAAAATGAACATGTATATAATAAACCCTAGGCTCGGGGCATAGGACACACGATATTCTCTGTAATCCCTCCCCGAGCATATAGAAATAATACTGACTGCACCATCGTGGACGTAGGCATCTTTGCTGAACCACGTACATCTCTTATTGTGTGATTGGCATTTTTTATTCCTTATTCTACTTGGTGATTGTGCCTCTCTTATTTATTTGTGTTGAATAATAATTGTCACCACAATTGGCACCGTCTGTGGGAACGTTTATCTTCCCTAAGAAAGCCCACACCAAGAAAAGAGTTCAAAATGTGTGATCACAGTAGTAATGCTCCCCAGGTAGGAGATATCCAAGAACCACCTGCCCCTCGCAGGATTAGATCTGAAGTTCGGCGTTCAGATCAGAGGGCTCGCTTAGAAAGGCCAGCCTCAGAAGAAAGCCAAGGACCAGCGAGGTCCACACAGATATCCAGGCTGATTGATGTATATGAGGCAAGGCTCCACGAGCAGAGGGAGTCTTCTCGCAAACACGAAGTTTAAAATTCTCACCTCAAAACAAGATTAGAAAGAATGGAGAGAGAACTCCATTGTGGTACCAAGAGATGCCCGTATCGCACTCTTAGCCCTTAGTCGAGTAGATCTCGCAGCCGAGGAAGGAGCCCCAGGTGGGGATCCCAGAAAGCTGAGGGAAACGAGTCAAAGGATGACCTTATCGAGCAACTGCGACTAGCTCGGAACCACAGGATCCCAGATCACAGCAACAGGAACATACGAGGTCTGGTTCGAAGGGAGATGGACCAACACCCTGCATATCACGGTACCAGATCAACCCGAGAACTCGCCATGTGGGCTCTCAGAACTCAGATAAAATCACCTTTCTCAAGGGAAATAGAAGAAGAGGAAGCCCCAAAGAAGTTTGCTATTCCAAGGTTCAAAATTTATGATGGTAAGACTGATCCCATCGATCACGTCAGGCAGTACCGGCAGTCCATGACCCTCTGGAACCATCGAGACGCACTAATGTGCCGAATTTTTCCCTCGAGCCTACATGACGTAGCGTAGAAATGGTTTGAAAGTCTCCCCCACCGGTCCATCAGGAGTTTCAAGTCCCTGGCCGAGCTCTTTACGGCTCGATTCATTACTAGTAGCTCCCATCCCAAAAGGATGGATGCTTTGCTAACAATGAAAAAGATGCCTCAAGAGACCCTCCGAGACTACGCGAAGAGGTACTGGGAGTTATTCAATGAGGTCGAGGACTGCTCGGAGCGAGTGGCAGTGGCCTCTTTCAAAATTGGGCTACCCAGCTCTTCCCTTCTGTACCAGTCTCTGACGAAGAAGGAAGCCGTGACCATCGACGACCTAATGGCTCGCATCGAGAAGTATGCCAAGGTGGAAGATGTCACCCGCCTCAGCACAGGGGAAAACGATCGAGCTAAGCTCGCTGCCAAGGGCAGTGACATAGCTGAGAACCAAAAGAAAGGAGGAAAGAATGGGGGCAAAAATGGCTTTAAGAACGGAGGCAACAATGATGTGTCAAAAGCATTCCAGGCAGTCAACACCGTTTTCAGATAACCAATTTACAAAATTCTCGCAAAAATCAAAGACGAGCCATTCATCAAGTGGCCCAAGAAAATGGGAGGAGATCCCTCGAAGAGAAACAACGCGCTGAGATGCGCTTTTCACAAAGAGGGAGGACATAAGACTGAGCACTGCAAAGGTCTTAAGTCCCACCTCGAAGAGCTGGCCCAGTCTGGACATCTGAATGAATTCATGGAAAAAAATTCAGAGAAAGTTGTTGCCCATAGGGAGACAAGGCCCGATAACGTTCTTGAAGATGATGTCGGCCACGAATTTGCAGTAATTCATGGGGTATCTGACGTGAAGCAGATTCAGGGAAATTCAGCTCGAATGGAGGTGAAAAAGCTTACAACAGTGATGCAAGCTTTTCAGATCGATCCAGCGAAAACACAGTCAGGATAGCGTCGACGAGCAGATGATGTCGACTATAGTAAGCATATCGTGTTTACAGATGAAGATCTGGTGGGAGTGAGAACTCCACATCATGATGATTTAATCATTACTCTCAAGATAGCGAACTATGACGTCGTCAAGTTGCTCGTCGACCAAGGAAGCTCGCCCGAGGTAATTTATCTCGACCTGGTCAGAAAATTGAAGTTAAGCATCGCCGACCTGAGGGAGGCTACTGTCCCTTTGGTTGGCTTCGCTGGAAAGATGACTATGCCCTCGGGAAAGATCATGCTGCCAGTAAGGGCAGGAAATGTTTCTAAAATGATCAAATTTCTGGTGGTCGACATTGACTCGCCATATCAAGCTATCCTCGGAAGAGGGTGGTTACATGCAATGAAGGCAGTCTCCTCGACCTACCATCAGAAGCTCAAGTATGTGACCGAGCGAGGAGTAATGGAGATCCATGGCAATTAAGTGATGGTGAGAAGATGCTTCATAGCAGCCATCCGCCCAAAACCGGAGAAGAAGGCCGATAAGTCCAGCGAGAAGGTTGAAGAACAAGGAGGTCTGATACCATCGAAATAGCAATTAAAATACGGAAGGCCCGAAGTAGAGGAGACCAGGCTCCTCCCCTCTGAACGTATCATCGAGGACCTGGAGGAAATCACAGCTAGAGATTGTGATGACAACAGGGTTTTCTTGATTGCAGCTTCTCTCACAAATCAGGAGAAGAAAGAATTGACGACACTGCTAAGGAACAATATAGACGTCTTTGCATAGGAGCCATATGAGCTGCCTGTAATTGATCCAAGTATGGTTTACCATCAGCTTCCCGTCGATCCCACCTTCAAACCAATCGCACAGAAGGCGCGGTGAACTGCACCCGAGAAGGCAAAAGCCATAGAAAAAGAAGTGGAAAAACTGCTGGATGCAGGATCCATACGGGAGGTACAATTCCCCAAATGGTTATCCAACCCAGTGGTAGTTCCAAAAAGCAATGGAAAGTGGAGAGTTTGCATCGACTTCACTGACCTCAATAAAGCGTGCCCTAAAGACAACTTCCCCCTCCCAAAAATTGATCAACTGGTAGACGTCACTGCAGCTCACGAGAGAATGAGTTTCTGGACGCATACTCAGAATATCATCAGATCCCTCTTTATACCCTAGACCAGGACAAAACAACATTCATCACCACGGTTGGGTTATACTGCTACAAGGTCATGCCCTTTGGGCTAAAAAATGCAGGGGCGACCTACCAGCGGCTGGTCACCAAGATGTTCAAGGACCAGATGGGAGACACTATGGAGGTCTACATAGATGATATGCTCATTAAAAGCAAGAAAAAAGAAGATAACCTCTCAGACTTGTCAACCACCTTCGAAATCCTCAGGAAGTACCGAATGAAACTTAACGCGAGCAAGTGCTCTTTCGGTGTACAGTCAGGAAAATTTCTTGGGTACTTGGTCAGTAAGAGAGGCATCGAGGCTAACCCTGACTAGATCGATGCAATAAACAGGGTACAACCTCCTCGAACTATTCGAGATGTACATAATCTCACCGGTATGCTCGCTGCATTAAACTGCTTTATCTCTAAGTCCTTCAAGAAGTGCAAGCTTTTTTTCCAGCTTCTAAAGGGAAACAAAATGGTAGAATGGAACCCAAATTTCTCGCAGGCATTGGATGAGCTCAAGGTTTACCTTAGATCCCCACCACTGATCGTCATACCACAACGAACAGATTCTTTGTACTTATATCTCTCCGTTGCCAACCACACTGTCAGCTCCGTATTAATGTGCGAAATTGTAGGGATCTAGCACCCCGTTTAATACGCGAGCAAGACATTACTAGACGGAGAGCAGAGGTCCTACCACTGGAGAAGCTCGCTTTTGCACTAATAGTGGCTTCGAGAAAACTGAAGCACTATTTCGAAGCCCACACCATCATCGTCCTTACATCACACCCCCTTAAAGAAATCCTGAGGAAGGCGAATTTATCGGGAAGACTATCTAAATGGTCAGTCGAGCTCGGACGATTTGATATCCAATTTCAACCAAGGAACGCAATCAAGGGGCAGGTCCTTGCTGATTTCATAGTAAAATTCACAGGCGAGCAGCCCTGCAACCAACCTCAACCAACAGAGAAAAGGGGGAACCATGCCACGAAAGGAATTTGGAAATTATTCGTTGATGGAGACTCTAACTCAAAGGGGACAGGAATAGGCATTGTCCTCATTACTCCAGAGGATACAATCCTTTCATAAGGAATCAGGCTTGGATTTGCAGCCTCCAACAACGAAGCAGAATACGAAGCCCTAATAGCTGGCCTCCAGAAGATAAACACTTTGGGAGCAAAGCATTTACAGGTGTTCGGCGATTCCCAATTAGTTTCTAATCAGATAAGTGGAGAGTACAATGCAAAAGATAAAAGAATGGAAGCTTACCTCGCCCTAGTAAGAAGACTAATGGCTAGCTTTGCAGAAATTAATGTCCAGCAGTTTCCCAGAGGATAGAACAGCCATGCTAACGCCTTAGTAGCCCTGAGTTCAGCAGTCAATTTCGACTTAAAAAGAATAATCCCCATCGATTTCCTCGCTCATTCGAGCATTAACCGCAATAGCAAATTGCCAGGCGTGGAGAAGATGCTCCAAGTGGAGTCAGCACCCAGTTGGATGGACCCTTTAAGGAACTATTTGAAGGATGGCATGCTCCCAGACGACAAGAAGATTGCTCACCAGATAAGAGTCAAAGCTGCTCGCTTTCACTTATCGCCAGAGGGCAAGCTATATAGGAGATCTTTTTCCGGTCCATACCTTCACTGCGTTCACCCAAGGAATGTTGAGCAGTTTTACATGAGCTTCATGAGGGAATCTGTGGAAGCCATATTAGAAGAAGATCTCTGGCTTTCCGAGCAATGAAGGAAGGCTATTGGTGGCCATATATGCAAAGGGACTCTGCGATGTATGTTCGCAAGTGCCTAAAATGCCAACTTCACGCTCTAATGGTCCACCAACCTGATAGCGACCTAAAATAACTGTCAAGCCCATGGCCATTCGCCCAATGGGGAATGGACATTATAAGGCCACTTCCTACCGCTGCCGGCAATCGTAAGTATCTATTGGTCGTAACTGACTACTTCACCAAATGGATCGAGGCAGAACCCCTGACAAACATCCGAGATGCAGATATGATAAGATTCGTATGGAAAAATATAATCACTCATTTTGGCATCCCCAAAACCATCATCACTGATAATGAAACACAGTTTGAAAGTGACTCCTTCAAAAACTTTTGTGACGAACATGGAATCAGACACCATTACAGCTCGGTGGCCTATCCTCAGAGCAATGGCCAAGCCGAGGCCTCCAACAAATCAGTGATCGACAGATTGAAGTAAATATTAGAGCAAGCCAAGGGCGCATGGGTAAATGAACTACCGCATATTCTATGGGCCTACCGCACCACTCCACGACGAGCAACGGGGGAAACCCCATTTTCATTGACGTATGGAATGGAGGCAGTCATCCCATTAGAGGTAGGCTTGCCAATAATGAGGTCCAGCCTTATCGACCAGGGCCATAATGATGCAACATTTCTCGCTGAGCTCGACCTAGCCGATGAGCGCCGAGAGCTAGCCCTAGTGAAACTAGCGAGCTATCAGCAACAGCTCGCAAGGCACTACAATAAGAAGGTCAACCCAAGGGCATTCCGAGTTGAGGACTATGTCCTGAGGAAAGTCCTAGGCAGCGCAGTAAAACCATCAGACGGCAAGCTAGGGCCAAACTGGGAAGGACAATTCAAGATAACTAGAGACGATCTGCAGGGAGCCTATCACTTGGAAAGGATGGAAGGCAGAGAGATACCCCGAGCGTGGAATGCGGCCAACCTTAAAAAATTCTATTTCTAGACTCTTCTTTTCATCTTTAATTATGAAACTGGAAGTTCATTTCCTTATCATTAATAAAAAGTTGTTTGGCAGTTACGTTCTACGAAGTATCAATTAATTAATTTCCATTTTACGAGGTGGAAATGTATAAACTTTATAACCCACACACCTTTTCCAAATAGCAGGCACACTGATCATTACGCTATAGAAGGGAAATAACCCTCCTCAGGTTTTCGTTATGAAATATGAAAGACCTCTTAGCATTGCCCCTGGCAATATATGAAGCCCTACAGGAGATCCTTAGGCAATATGGCCAAATCAGAAATGGTCACCAAACGATGTTTGGTTGAATAAAATCCTGATCGGATAGAGCATCCAACACCAGGTGTGTCCTCGCCAATTGCCACACTTAGGCCTAAGGGAGTGTGACGACACAACCTAAAAGGTAAAGTGGGGCAGAATGGTATCTCGTTGGCATACTGGACTGGAAGGACACTTACTTGATAATGCGAACATACATATCTAGTCAGCCAAGATAGGCTTAAGATTTTGAAGCAAAGATAAAGAAAATATAAGATACTTGTTTAGTCGGCAAACTTCCCCAAAACATAAGTTTTTAATTCATCACATTTACAGCAAATACAATACATGTTTAGTCGGCTAGCTCGCCCAAAACATCGATTTTACATCACTTCAATACAAAAATACACAGAGTTATTACTAAGAGAATCTTAGTGAGGGTGAGGCCTCCGAGCAAGATAATCAGCCACTTGAGCTCTTTGACCATCATCAGGAGGAGGAACTAACTCTTCCTCTACTTCGTTCGCATCCGACTCTAATAGATGCCGAGGGATGGCATCAATGGGTATCCACTGATCATCTCTTTGGAAGGGGTTAGGCATTCTCGTGGGAGGAGATATTTCATGCTGATACCAAAGCATTGAGTTCCTTTGAACTTGCAGCTCCC
This sequence comes from Sambucus nigra, assembly GCA_949130495.1. Classification (NCBI taxonomy): domain Eukaryota; kingdom Viridiplantae; phylum Streptophyta; class Magnoliopsida; order Dipsacales; family Adoxaceae; genus Sambucus; species Sambucus nigra. The sequence continues at coordinate 636,269,468 of OX422211.1, read as the reverse complement.
TCAGAGCACTCAACCACCCCCTGATGAAGGCGAGCTCTTCAAACTCTATTAGCCTCGTTGGAGCATCTAGACAACCCTGATTGTAACCATCGACCCACACTCGTTAAGGTCCTTTCTTAAACAAGTGCCTCAACTGGGTGACGTCCCTCTGGAGCCCCGCAGCAATCACATATGCTCGCTGAACATTTCCCCGAAGCTCTTCCATTTCCCTAGCTGAATTCCTGGTATTCCTTCCAGCTCGCGATACGGTTGGAGGGGTAGAGCCTCGCAGCACAAGAGGAACGTCGCTCGGACCAGTTCTGGCTCGCGATAAGGAAGAGCCTCGTAATAGTGCAGGAGCGGTGCTCGGCGCATGCTCCCTAAGTCGCGAGACCTCTCTCCTCAAGGCTTCGTTCTCCTGCTGAAGAAGCTCCCCAACCTGGTTGACCTCAGAAGCATATAGAAGCTTCGCTCTTAATGTATTCACCTCCTTTTGGACTGAGGAACCAACTTCCTCCATCTCTTGGAGCCTGTCCTTCAGTTTGACAACAAGCTCGATCTGCTCTATGAAGCGCTTGTTCCTTAATCGTAGTGATTTGCAGATCCTCACAAAGGTATGACGAACTTCAGAGCTCACATCAGGTCCAAGCATCCTCCCCAATTTAGAAGTGGCTGGTATATAATCATCAATATTAATCGACTATAAGCAATAAAAAAGGGCAATAAAAAGAAAAATAAATTAGTGCACTGGGGAGAAGAAACCTTTACATTTCATTAATAAGGGTCAAAGTACATCGAGCAGCATAAAGGAAAATTACAAGTGAAGATACAAAAGTAACCCTAGGAATGAATTAACTAGCAACCTTAGGCTGCCTAGAAGTAGCTGGCTGCTTCCCCTTATCAGCGACAGTAGAAGCACCCAACTCAGCAGGGATAACCTTTATCGCCTGAGCAGGAAGAACCTCGACAGGAATTGTCTGGGATGCAGAATCAATGCCTTCGATGGCTGGGGCAGGGGCTTCTTCATCCACAGTTGGCTTCGGGCCCGGGTCATGCTCGTCGAACAGAGGAGAGTTAACATCGACACCAGCAGCTAAGAGGGCCTTATTCCAACCTTTCTTGAAGTTCATATGACTGATATAGACTATCTGAACCTCGAGGTCTTAACATGCGGTAGCCCACCCGGAGTTGTATGAGTCCTCCTTGATGGTGGATGCATGGGACTCTTTCTCCTTCAGCTGCTCGGTCAACACCCTATTCTCCTCTACGATGGCCAAGTTACTCGAGCAGACCAGGTCATAGGCCTACCTCATCTCGCTCAGCTCTTTAACTGCCGCATACCTCTCTCGATTGGAATTAATGAGGGCCAGGTCAGAAGAAGCTTGGGTAGTGGCAGAAACCTTCAAAGTAGCCTCGAGCTACGTACCCTTCAACTTCAAGGTAGCATTCTGCTGCTCCAACTCAAAATTTTTCTTCACCAGATCGTCGCGAGAGCGATAGAGAATGACGAAGTCAGTCACAAACTGCAAAAACAAAGAAGATATTAAAAAGAGGAAACAAACAGAAATTATGAGACATTAAAGGAGAGAAATGGACTTACCAAACTTAGCCTCTAGCTCGCCTGCGGAGCTAGCTAGTTAGTCCCTGCCGCCCTTTGACGGTCAGCAGGAAGGACTGCCCTCTCGAGCAGCGCGGGAGCCAGTTGAGGAGAAATGGCCACTGAGGCCCCCTCGGGCAATGCAGACACAGGGACTAAGGCCTGCCCTACCTTCGTCCTCGATTCCATTTTCCTCCTCTCTTCTTCCTTCTCCTTCTCCTTCTCCATTCTCTTCTTCTCCTCCATCCTCTTCTTATCTTCCATCTTCTTTCTTTCCTCTTCCCTTTTTCTCTCTCTCTATCTCATCTGTTCTTCTTCTTTCCTCTTCCTCTCCTGATCCTGAGTAGTAGACCCAGAGCCAGTAGTAACAGCCCCAGAACTGGACTTCTGTTTCATTGACCTCTGAGCAAGAAGCACATGGTCATCATCATCGTCATCTCGAATCAAGTTTTTCCTGGGAGGAACCATCTCCTCACTTGAACTGCTGGACGTGCTCGAAGACTCTCGGGCTTCAGAAACTTCCTTCGAATCAGAAGAGCTCCCACCACTGGATCTCCCCTCACTAAAATTGCCTTCAACACCACCTACGATATCACTCTCAGAGCTACTCTCCTCCTCGTCCAACTGAAAAGGATCAGCAGCAGTCTCTTCAGAGGTATCAAATTCAGGGATACTATCTACCGGCCTTGCTATAAAGCTAGAACCAATGTTTTTGTATTCGATCAAGAAAGCAGCAGACTGGGGATGCCCGCCATCGGCTAAAGGCTCCCTGATATTCCAGGCCTTGACCAGTTCAAAAAGACGAACCTCACTGAGAGCAGGTTCCAAGTTCTTCGACCTCACTGAATAAAAAATAGGAAAAGTCAGAAAGATCACAAATCAGTAAAGAAATTGAAAGAACAAAGCAAAGACAACCTATATATTCTTCCCCATCGAAGGGCACAGAGAACCTATCAGACCTCGACCCCTCAGTCTGATGGGAAAACTGCCAATTTCTAGCAAGGAAACCATCTTGCCAATAGTCATTATGGGAATCAGGTAGGTTCACTACCAATACCCTGTCAGGACTCCTGGCTTTAAGATAGAGGACACCAGACCTAGTTCAAGAGAAGGAATAGCAATAGAAGACCTCGGCGAGCCCTAATTTGGTGCCATACAACTGATTAATTCTATGGACGCCATTAACTATCTTCCAAACATTGGGCGAACACTGTGCAGGAACAATGTTGAAATAACTAAAGAAATGCAAGAATAGATCACTGGGAGTAAAGGTAAGTCCCCCTTGGGAAAGCAACAAGACATGGATCCAATGGGCACCCTCTATCTCTCTTACATTCCTAGAGGGAGAGGCGCACTCAATCTCTACCCACTCTGGGATATTGTAAAACTTCCTAAACTCGAACACTGATCTGTTGCCAATCTTTTCCATTGGAAAACCCTAGAAAACTACAAACACAAAGAGAAAATACAAAGAGAAGGCACAAGGAACTTACAAGATGAAAGTTCGACTTGAACGATGAAGAATCACAAGCCCAACTGACGAGGAAGGTCGAAAGCAATAAGAATGAAGACCATGAGAAGAGAATGTGAATCGCTATAACTCACAGAAAATGGAAGCGTACTGAGAAGCTTGAAATGACGATTGAGAAATGGCTACTCTGAAAAACTTTTAAGTGTTACAAATTATAGCGCACAGACCACGAAGCAAGTACTGCCTAAATCAGTCCTCAAACTTTGGGAAGAGTTGCACGGTGTATAGAGGAGCCATTATGACAAATCATTAAATTTATTGAGCCCAAAGTATGGACCAACAAACTTAGGGGCAATTGTGGGTACCCGAAATTAGAATGATGGGCCTAGATGAGTAGCCCAATTATAGCGGCCCAAAGTCTAGACCCCCCATGTCTTAATCGATTATGATTTAGTCTTCTCCCATGTTCCCATTAAGAGGAGTTATAGGAGAAGATGGAAAACGTGGAGGATTCCAACACCCTCACTCCCTAAAAATGAACATGTATATAATAAACCCTAGGTCCAGGGCATAGGACACACGGTATTCTCTGTAATCGCTCCCCGAGCATATAGAAATAATACTGATTGCACCACCATGGACGTAGGCATCTTTGCTGAACCACGTACATCTCTTGTTGTGTGATTGGCATTTTTTATTCCTTATTCTACTTGGTGATTGTGCTTCTCTTATTTATTTGTGTTGAATAACAATTGTCACCACACAAGGTAATTCTAGTTTGATGGCAATATGAGTGTGAGCGTCGTTAGGGGTGATCAAGAATATACGAGTATCGTATCCTTTTTTCTGAAAGTTCAATCAAAGAATATTTTCCATCTAAGGTCCTCTTGAGAGGTGAAGAGAATGTTTTCAGATGGGGATTTAGAAACCCAAATATCAGTCACTTCTATGGGGTAATCAACAAGGTAGACGGGGATGGTCACCTGTTCATAGCTTTCTGGATGATGTACACAATATTGAATTCGACTAATTGCATCAACCAATGGGCCATTCGATTAGACAGAGAAGGATTTTCTAGTAGGTACTTGATGAGATCAATACTGGATACTAGTCTGATGAGGAAGGCAAGCATATAGTGTCTTAACTTTTGTGTGACCCAAACCATGGTGAAACATTCTTTCTCTAAAGCAGTGTAGGTGACTTCGTACCCGACTAATTTTTTACTAGTGTAATAGATGGATCTTTCCTTCTGGTATTCTTCAATGTATTTATCTAGTAATGTCCCTGCTGTAGAATCTGTTACTATCAAGTATAAGGGGAGGGGGACACCTTGATTCCAAAGGTCGAGTGAGTTATCTCTTTATTTGGTCAAAGGCTTCTTGTCAGACCGCATTCCAGACTTTAGTTGAATCTTTTCAAAGAAGTTGGAAAATGGGTTCGAAGATAGAGGTCAGTTAGTTTATGAACCGACTGATGTATTATAGTTTACCAAAGATTCCTCAGACTTTCTTCCATGTGAATTAGTTTTGCATATCAAGTATATCTTTTAGCTTGGTAGGGTCTACTTCGATTCCATTCTCACTGATAATGAATCCAAAAAAAATTCCTTTCATGACGCTGGAAATGCACTTTTGTGGATTTAGATGCATCTGGTAATGCCGTTGTCGCTTGAAAAACTTTCAAATGACGGGAATATGCCCTTCTCGAGTCTTTGACTTATTAATCATGTCGTCTACGTAGACTTTGATCTCCTTGTGAATAAGGTCATATACGATGATTTTGGAAGACTTTTTGTAGGTAGCCTCTACGTTCTTGAGTTCAAATGGCATGATAGTATAGCAAATGGTTCCCCATAGGTTAATAAAGGTGATTTTCTCCTGATGCTCAAAGTGCATCTTAATCTGGTTATATTTTGAGAATCCATCAATAAACAAACTGAGGACGTGGCTAGACGTGTTTTCCATGATTATATAGATTTTGGGTAATGAGTAATCATCTTTTAGGGATGCTTTATTCAAATCCTGGTGATCGATACACATGTGAACTTTTCCTCCTGAATTTGGTACGAGGATGATAATGGAGTGCCATATAGGATATTATACTACGTGAATGACACCCATGTTTAATTGCTTGATCACTTCCTCTTTAACGTTGAGTGGCCATTCAGTACAGAGTTTTCATAACTTTTATTTGACTGGCTTGCATTCTGGGAACATCGGGATCTCATGCTGAGTTATTTCTAAGTCAATGTCAAGCATGTCATCATAGGACCATGTGAATATGTCCACGAATTCTTTAATTATTTCTTCAAATTTCGCACGCTCATGCTCGCTAAGGGTGGACCATATCCTAATCTCGCATTGATGGCTACTATAACCGAGATTAAAAACAATAGTCTCATCATCATTAATTTAAACACGGTACTGTTGTTTATTATTCTACTTATTAAGATAAGTTAAGAATTGTTCATTTGTAAAATCATCATCGTCAAAGGTTTAATTTGAATCAAGATAATTAATGTAGGATCCTTACGATTAAGGTAATGACTTCGGGCATGGCTAGTTCCCATAGTGTGACAAGTAATGTGTAAAAGGCCCGAGAATGAATTTGCCTCCGTATAGCTGACTAGCGATTACTAGATATTTCAGATTCATGCATGCGAGTTACAACCTACAATCCGAACCGAGGATCGATTTTTATTTTATTAGAATCAAGACAATTAATGTAAGGAACATCAAGATACTAAAAATCCTCATTTATTTCATTTTTGGGAAGAACAACATTGAGAACCTCATCAAAAAAGGTCTCTGTTACATTGATATCAGGAAAATAAAATAAAAACATAAGGTTAAGAGACTTGAATAGGGTAAACAACTTAGTTTGGTTAAATCTAAGCAGGTTGGACTAGTATGGCATTCTATTTAAGGAGAGGTATGTCATCAGCTTTAATTTGAGCAAATGGTTTAGACGGTGCAGCATCTGAGAAGATCATGCAGTGACGTAGCACCAGTGCTCAATGGTCAAAATCACTTTCCTCAGAATCCTCGATAACTTTTACGACTTTCTTGATGAGAGGTTGCGCATAATGTTTTTAGTCTTCTACCCAAATGTTACTATCTTGAAAGAATATTCCTAGTCCCTATTTCGTATTCTGTTCAACATGGTCATACACGGTTCAGGGAAGCCAAAGAAAGGAAAGGCTTCAACTTCCTTGATAAAGCTTCCATTTAAAGAATCCCTTAAAACGGTCTCTTTTTTTTATCTTCTAAGACTCTTTTCGATCTTTATCGCTGAATCTTTTTGAGTTCATCTGGTGAAGGATAGTAACCCAGGCCATATTGGGGAAAGGACTTATTTAGTACAATAGGATCAAGGATCCCTTGCTGGCATCACCCTAACTCCATTGCGGGCATTAAGTGAATGTTCTTCAACATCTGAATCACATTGACATTTCCATAAGGGTTGTGTTCTAGACAACCCTATTCTTTGAAATTATCTCGTGTTGGAAAAGGAAGTGGATAAATTCTGAAACCAGAGAGATACATGTCATTCATTCCCTGTTGGATTTCCAATACTAGTTTGGTAGTACTAGAATTATTCATACATTTAGCGTCCCCCAAAATGGTGATAACATGACCTTTAGCGTATAACTTTAGTTTCAGATGAAGGGAAAAAATACTCCTAGAATGTTGTGGAGACATGGACGACCAAGGAGTAGATTGAAGCTTGTAGGTACATTGATGACTTCAAACTAGGTAATAGGATTGATAGGGCCAGACCCTAGTAGGATTTTTATGGATCCTATTACTTCTTGACTGGTATTATAATAAGCACAGACGACGGTAAAAGTAGGAGTGAGATCACTGACTTTCAGTCGTAAACAATTGAAGGTTTTAAGAGGACAAATATTAAAGGCACATCCGTTGTCAATAAGTGAAAGTGGGACTGTCTTACCCAAGACTTAAACAGAGATATCAAGGTCATAAATATGATCATGGCCAAACTTCGGTATCTTTTCCTAGAAAAAGGAGAGTAGTCAGGAAGAGGTTAAGGACCCAACTATATTTATGGCTTCTTCGAGAGTGGTGGAAAAGGGACCATTCGTCCGGTGAGGAGATTTATCAAAGCATTCCAATGCAACTGAGAGGACATTAAAAGTCCCCATAGGGTGATATTGTCTTTGGTCTTCTTGAGCTGGTTAAGGACTTTGCTCTTTTCAATGGTCATTTCTTCCATGGGAAGTTCTATGGCAACTCCTTTTCCTTTATCTATTTTGGTTTCATGGGGAATCGATTCTTTATAATGTCTCCCTGATCAGGTCATGTGATTCAATGAGACAGGGAAGAATAAGAATCTCATGGATTTATCTACCTCGGGATAAATGGCCAGCTTATTAAATTCTCCCGGTAAATCTTTGAAGGATATCATTTTCCACAGGTTGGCTACCAGAATGACTTTTTACTGAGTGGGTTCATCATCTGGACTGTTAAAATCAACTCCCAATCCAATGACGACTGTGTCCTCTTGCCAATATTAATCAATACATTCAACGATCTCAATGTATTCATCTTACAAATCCTCCCATTCAGCGTGGAGGTGCATGAGTGAAGGCACCAACCATCAATAAAGATACATAGCGATGAGTAATTCATAAATGCTACAAATTTTGTTTGTTCGAAACATGTCATCCATGGTCTATAACACATCATGTATATTAACTTATTCAGTAGGAACCAACCATTCATTTAATTTTTTATCCCACTTTTGGGCTTCCATGAGCAAGCCACTAAACTTGTGCTAATCAACAGTCATTTTGGCGGGTAATTTCAGCCCAAACTCTAAGAGTTGGTTCAACACATATGGTAACTCCATGTCTCTCCCATCAGATTGGGTGCGGACGGTGATGCATTGTAAGGAGTGACAAAGCTTCATCGATGAAGCATGTAGGGTGCAGGAAAAAATGTGGGAAAATTTTGAGTGGTTTAGGTTAGATTATAGGGATGATTGTTCTTTGCTAGGCACGATTTCAGTAGATGGGTTGAATTATGGGTCATTCTCTAGAAATATGGCATTTTTATGTGATTTAAGTGGGTTATGAGTGGTATTGGGTTTAGGATAAGATGGTGGGGCGATGATACCCCAATCAATTAGGCCTTACATCACATTCCTAAGGTGGAAGCATTGGTCGATAGTATGACTAGAGGATTGGTGCAAATTGCAATGGGTATCGAGTTTGAAGTTTTTTAGGAGTGGAATTGGTAATTGATGGGGTTCCAAAGGTTTGATGAGATTTCGGCTTAATAAGGCCTGGTAGACTTTGAACAGGGGAGCATAGATCTCGGTCTATTCTTTTTTGGTAGGATTAGGGCAACTTTCTAGTGCCCAAGAGATAACAAGTTGGGTGATGTTATTGATGATTGAAACTATTGCACTGACGAGCTTCTCATTGTTTTGGGTAGTGAATTGTGTGGTCATTTTTTTTAGTTCATATTCGACTTGGGAATGTTTTCCTTAATTTCTACACCAACCAATCAAATGGATAAAAAATGTGGGTAATATTGTCCTCCCATGGATGCTCGAATATGAGAAAATAATTTCTTCTTCACAATACTGGCGTGTTCCTCCTCGAAGGGTCCATTGGTTTTGTTTGGAGCCTTCTCTCTCCACCTTCCTATGAAGCTACTAATTGTTCCCCTGGCATTTTTCTTAAGAAACTCTAGATTTTGGTTCATAACTTCTATCTCCTCATTGTACTCGTACTTAGACATGAATTCTGGGTCAACTCCTCCCAATAATGAATTATAGATTCTTCACGGGACATAAAACATCGAAGGGAACTTTCTTTCAAGGTTTGTTAAAACACCTAGGCTATTAAATTTTTAGAGGAACTAATCAGGGTCATGGCTCGGTGATAGCTTTGAAGATGAACAACTGGGGATCTACTTCCCCCGAATTTCTCTATGTCTAGCATCTTGAGCTTCTCTGGCCGTTTGGCCTTGGGATAGGGAGACATATGGGTGTAATCCATGTATTCTCCTGATATCTTGACTTATTTGAACATTCTTTTATAGAAGTTTAGGGTCTTCCTTGACCTTGTTCAGTTCATCCTCTTTTGGATCCATGGGTACTGGCAGGTAAGCCCATGGTTGGGCAAGGTTCGACATAGGGAATTGAGGTGGAGGCAGCCCAATTATAGGCGACGAACATAGAGCATGCTGGTACTCTTTTAGGACCTGGACAGGATTAGGAGCGAGTGGACCTATGGCACGAGTAAAGAGAACCGCAAGTCTTCAGTAATCTAGGCCTGATGATGTGGTATTTCATGTACTTCAATTTTAAGGTTGTCAATCTTGGCACGGAGTTGGCCTAAGACGGTCATCAGATTGGGATGCACATTCGGTGCTTGGTTAGTGTTCTCCATAAAGTCCTTGTGAAGGTAAATCCTAAACTCAGATGAAGTAGAATAAGAACCGGCAGAGCTTCGGGGCGGTTTGATGGAAGACTGAAGTCAATAGGGAGCTAGGCCAAAAACGAATATGCGAATGCCTTAGAGGGAAAATGGTTATAATTTATTTTTGAATGATGGGGATTTTTTTTGGTATTTTGGAAGGAGGAGAAAAAAAGGTTTTTGGTATTTTTGAAAAATGAGGGAATAAGGAGAATTATTATTATTATTATTATTATTATTATTATTATTATTATTATTATTATTATTATTATTATTATTATTATTATTATTATTATTATTATTATTATTATTATTATTATTATTATTATTATTATTATTATTATTATTATTAGTACTACTACTACTACTACTACTACTACTACTACTACTACTACTACTACTACTACTACTATTATTATTATTATTATTATTATTATTATTATTATTATTATTATTATGTTCTCACTTATATTAGGTTTGCCTAAATACAGAAAAAATACCGAACAGGACCCGAGCCTGGGAAAATAGGGCTTGAAAATATGTAAGACATGGTTTGAATTTTTTTTTCAGGATTATGAACGGGGTCCTGTCTTGAAAATAATGTGAAATAGCGCAAAAATTTGGGTGGTACGTCGACCCAAAAAATTTGACAGAGTTTCGGATGGTAACCGACGAATTAAATATGAGTGCCCTAGGTTGACACCTATATAAGGTTTATGTAATTTCTAGGTTAATGGAAGGATTCCCCCAATTGGCATGACTTCTACTATATACCTCTTTCCTGTAAGGTAAATCATTCATTGATACGTGTGGATAAGCCATTTGATATACCTGTGTTTACGTGAATTATTTCACTATATACACCGTGGGGACAGTACGTGTGAGAGCGAATTCGATATACTCAACCTACATGAATGAGTTCGATGTTATATACCGCCTCTTATGAGTTCGGTCAAGTGGTACAATGTGTGGGGAACCGTTTGATATATGATGATTGTATGAGGCTAATGGAAGGTGAGAGTCATATCTCTTATGCTAACAACGACCCGCAAGACTAGCGCCCATTACAAAGTAACCCACCAGTACTGGAAATTTTTTTGGTGAATATTGACATGCTCTTTGTGATGTATCATGATGATACAAGAAACCGAACACATGTTATTCTCATGCCAGCAAGTCAAATGTAAAGTAGATATAAGCAAGTAAGAGAGACAAAACACAAGATATAGAGTGGTTCGGATATAAAAATGATCCTACATCCACTTTATTGCCCCACTCTCATTATATACACATTTTAGTACAAGTCGACATAGCCATGGTAGGCATGCAATATAGTTAAGAGAGTAGAATACATAATTGTAGCGATTTCGAGTAGGCCGTGAAAAGATCTACACGGTAAGTGTGTAGTCTCCAAGCTGTATTGGGGTTGTGTAGAGAGTTTGGCAGGGCTTCGCCAAGGGTGGTCATCGCACCCTTTATCTTGAGGTGTGACCCTTATTTATAAGAGGATCGTAAGTTATGTCACGTGCCCAGAGAACGTGACATATATATGTATGGAGACCAACTCCCTTAGATAGGGTAACTGTGAATATGGGGGTTGCGGCATGTTTGATCCCAGGCAGTAGCTAGTCTAAGGTGTTGTGGACTAATAACCAGACCAATCTAGTAGGTGTCGCGGCATGTATAGTATAAGGCAGCGGCCTGTAAATGGGGATCTAGATAAGCATAAGGTCACGGCCTCCCATCTCTGGACCGCAACCTTTTGTCAGTTGGGTCTGTGGTAGGGGACCAATCTGTCCTATTAATAATCCCCCAAGTCGTAGTGCCAAGGGGTGATTTGGTTCTGAGTCTTAATGTGAAGCATAACTTCCTTGGTGTGTAATCTTTATAGTGTAACCACTTGAAAAGAGATGTTTCATCTTCTAGTGCCCTCTTATATAAATGGGTGTGGTTGTGGCCTGCATTACGTTCTCTAAACCCTTGAGAGAAAATATTTTCTTTGGGTTTTTTGGCGACTTTTTTATGGAGATTTGTGGCGGTTAAAGGCTAAGCAACCAGTGTAAACCGATTTCCATATAACTTTCTAATCAACTATTAATTTCTCTTTTATGTTTTCTGGCGTTCTTATTTGGCTAAATGCTCTTTTATTATCATGCTTGAACCTATGATAAATGATATACCATTATCCATAATAACGAATTATGTGAAATGAATCCCCTTTTTTCGTACCAAATTTGTAGTTATTTGAATGGAATTTGGGTTGAATAATCAACTGTGTTGTGGAATTTGATTTTCTTGGATTTGTGTAGAAACTAGGGTTCTATGGATAATGTAGGTATTTTAATAGGGTTAGGGTTATAACACAACACCCATTCATAGCATTCTTAGATAAAAACTTTAGGGTTTAGTTTTGAATCCTCTCAATCTGAGAGTTTGAACATTTGATTTATTTATCCATTGGTCACGGCAAGCTTAAGTTTTTCATACTGTAATATATGTTGCGGCCATTATTTAACTTATCCTAAAAATTACCTGACTTATTAGAATAGGCCTTTGCGGCAATACCTGCAACTTTTACTAAACCTGTTAAAACACCTTTGGATGCAGTCTGTCCTTTTAGACTCATTGACCGCGGCATCAAATTCCATTAGGAACTTTTTTATGGTTGCAGCTTCCATATTGGCTGCAACCCTTTATTTTCCTTTGCTTCAATGGTTTTAGAATTTCTCTAGATTCCTTTATTATTTTTCGATTAAATGTCGCGGTCTCTAAGAGGATCTTCTGATCGTAGTGGCTGTGGCACCTAACTGTGGAGCCCTTCTACTTTTCAGGTTTTTCCGCATCTCTGTGAGTTAGGAACCTTCAGAGTTTCTGAACAACTTCTGGAGAAAGAAATTCGGCACTTCCCCTCCTGAGATTCCTCTGATAAAGCCTTTAAAGGATATTGGGCCATGTATTCTCAAAGATTTCCCAAACTGTATATTCCTTGACTTTGACTTTGTAGAATACTTGGATTGTAGGGACACGACTGAGGCTACAGAATCTATGAAAGAAGGTACAAATTCCAGTACAAATCCTCAGGCTGAAGGAATTGCTATAGCAGCTGCTGGGACATCTACTATCCCTGTTCAAGTTTGAAATACACATGGGGAGTCTTCTGGTCAGGTCAAGTAAAAATATCTTGCGGCCCTGGAGTACAGGTGCATAATGAACAAAGAGTGGATCTCTTGAATGGATGCGGCACTTGAATTCCCAAAATATGTTGTCTGCACGCTCCTCTCTGCAGAACAGAGGTAATGCTCTGCGGTATCAGATGGCGAAGTTTATTTCCTCTAAACACCGTCCTCCAAGGGCTGAGGCTTCCAGTTCTAAGACCAATCAGGAGGACTTTGGGTCAAATAAATTTGGCCCCAGCTCAATTAGACTCAAATGCTTAGAGGGCCATTATAGGGTCCATGCTACTTTGGAAGAAAAACATTTAAGAGGGACATTAATCCCGCTTAGTTCTTCCAATTTTACATGACCAAGGAGAACTCTGTGGATCTTCCATGGTACTACTATTTTACATTGCAGAATAATAAGGAGTATTTATATACTGAAAGGCTTTCCATTGTCAAAAATTGGAAAGGAAAATTTTTCTTCATTTTTGGGGAAGGTTGGGAAATTCATCCCGAAGAGAGTGAATAAGAGAGAACCTTTAAGATGCCTCGAACTTGGGGGTGTCCTTCCAAAATAGGTCACGTTATTTATGCATCAGACTTTCGTACATCCACTTTTTAATTTTTTGCTGCGGCTTATACTGACGTTTGTATTGGTGTACAACTCTTAATAATCTTCTTTGACAGTAAAGCATCGAAGAGAGTTAATGACGCGGTCGGCTTTAGCAACAAGTCCAAAAGATTCAACGCATTGTCTACCTCTAACAATATTTATAGTCAAGGGTACTTCCCCTACAAACAATTGCCGAAGAAAATGAGTGTGTCATGTAGTGATCTTTTCCTATTACTTCAATTTTCCATGGCTAGTATATTGTTGATGCTTTCATTTTAACCTCTCTTCAATTGCTTTATTTCCAAGTGAGGAAATTGATTGTGACATTTTGAAGGCCCAATTAGATGAAATGGATAAGGACGCGACAACGCTCAACCAGACCCCTAAGAAGGGGAAAAGGAGAAAGAGGGGACCTAAGAAGACAACCCCTACAACTAAGCCCATAACTAAGTATCCTTATCTTCATGCTGCGGAAACTGATGGTGCTGTGGTAGGGGAAACCCAAGTTGGCGGTAATAATGCGACAGGAGAATCACAGGTTGATGGTGTTACGGCAATGGAGACATAGATCCTCAACTTTCTGCAACAGGATTAATGTCATTTGGGTACCTCCACGATGGGCACACACCTCAACATGTATCTCTCTTTGGTTCTCCTCCACCACCGCTGTGGAAAATAGTGGAAGTAAATGCCAAGTTCCCCCACCCCAAATTAGGGCAACTATAGGTCCTAATGGACGTACACGACCTCGCTTATGGAAGCTAAATCCTCACTCCTCCTGGGACACAACTTCCAGGGTAGTCCATTGAATGAGAAAGGCCCCAGACGTGATTGATCTTAACTGCCTAATTGATGAAGACCATAAGCACTTGGAGGAATATGCCCTCCATAGTCTGCTGCGGGTAAGCACCCTTATTAACTTTTTGTTGACAATTACTTGAATGTTTTTTTAACACATTCCAAATTTAAGGCTGTAGCTGTAGTCATGTCCCAGAGGGGCAAATATGAAGGCCTATACAAACTAAAAGAGGCCACATAGAGAGTTCATGTGGCTAATTTGGAGAAGGCCAACACTTCCTCTTTTGAAGCAGACAAACAATCTTCTCCGGCTGCACTTTAGGCGAAAAAACAACAAGCAATTTTTTATGTGTAAGTTGCATCCGAAGCTAAAGAAACTGCTGAGGTGAATTATATATAGGCTGTGGAGGCTTTGAAGGTTTCTAAGGCCTAGACTATAGAAGGTTCAAATCAGGTTACATTCCTTCAAGATAAGTTGGCTATGACTAAGAACTTAATTAGAAGGATGACAACCGATTATGTTATGGACCTGGAATATCTTGAAAACCAACATGCTGAAGCCCTCCAAAAGATGGATGAGGATCAGACCGCGGCCCTAAATCAGGCTGCGGACAATGCCGTGACAACTTATAAAACTTCAAGAGATTTTATCCTTACTAACAATAAGGCCCACCTCTGTATCTTTCAAGAGCTTAGGCATAGGGTGTTGAAAAACTTACATGAATCGAAGGAACTCATCTTGTCTTGGAAGTTGGGTTATGCCGAGCAAACGCATGCATAGAGGAGATTAAGGCTGCGACAGAGTTGAGGGCCAAGCAACATATGGAAGCAGCGGCTGCGGAAGGGGATGATGAAACTAAAACTGTTGCAGATGGTGAAGAAGAAGATAAAGACGATGACGGAACATCATAGTTTTCTTTATCTCTTATTCAATTTAGGTTGTAATGATCTATTTTTTGAACAAAAATTTATATATGGTTGCGGCCATTCTTCTAACTTTGAACTTGAATTCCCAAATAGGGATGCGCCTTTTTTTTTGCCAAATCTACCCAAAATCAATATATTTAACTTTTGTTTGCATGCTTCTTATCTCTGCTTCTTAAATATTTGAATGCTTGAACGAATACTTTAATTTACTTAATCTTTATCTGTTTTCACTGCTTGAATGCACTTGATTACATTCTCTTCAACAATGAATATATGGGACATGGGGCCGCAACCAATTCTCCCAAAAGAATTCTTGAATAGAGTTGCGGCCACTTGTTTTTGCCTTCTCCTTTCTCATTATTTGTCATTTCACACTTATGGGGCCCCAAGTTGTGGTGCCAAAGGAAAATGACTTTAGGTCTGTGATTGAATCCTTTTTCCCTGCTTCTTTATTTTTCTTCACTTGAGCCTCTAAGTCTTGGTACCAATGGAAACTTTGGGGCTAAGGCTGCGGTAACATTCTGGTTACCTCCATGTTGGGTTGTGGCCACTTATTCTTTGTAGTTTTAATATGGTTCATGATGTCGTTGCTACATCATCTTTTAGTCGATTTAATTGGGTTATTATGGGGCCTCCCTAGGCTAGGTATTATGAAGCTTTCCCAAGCTATAATTAGACATATAGGATTATCCACAGATAATTAAATCTTCCCCCTTTGAGTTATTATTAGACCTCCACAGACTAGGTATTATGAAGCCTCCCCAAGCTATAATTGGAAATATATCAAGCCATCCCCGGCTAATTAAAGCATTATGGAACTGAATGACCGGAATCGTAAGCCCCCGTGGCTAATTAGGGCATCCTGAAGAAAATAACAGGCATTAGTTGCCCTTGTGGCTAAATGATGCATCCCAACACAAGGAACATACATTGTAAGCTTCCATAGATAAATGATGCCTCCTGTAAACTAAAAGGGGGCTCTCTAAGCGCTTGAAGTTGACAGAAGTATGCCGTGAGATGGTCAACCTTATAAATATAAGCATTCTTCAATTTACCATGAGTGGCATTGTAGGCCAATTAAGTCTATTATCTCATATTCTTCACAGACTTCTTCTAAAAGTAATAGCCTTATGAGATGACTGCTTATTCATCACTTGAAATATGTTTAAAACGAAGGTCTTTTGTGACATTAGAGATAAGAAAAATCAGTAAGCAAATTATGACTAAATCTGTCATTCTTGTATTTATATATAATTTTGTAGTGGAAATGCAAAAACACGTAAGAAAGAAAAACATAGTTTTCCTCTTGCAATGGAAATAGAAACGAAAATATTTTAAAGCAAGGTTACGGATGTGGTTGTCAGTTGTAGATTGTGCCCTTTGTGAATTGTTGGAGCATCCCCTGCTTCACAAGCCTTTCAATCTCATCCCTCAAGGTGTGGAAATTGTTCGTGTCATGGCCATGATCATTACAGTATCTTCACCATTTGGATCGGTTCCTCTTGTGGGATGGAGCCTTCATCTTCTCAGGCCACTTGAGCAATTTTTCTTCTTTAATGAACTAAAAAATATCTTCAATTTGACAGGTCAATGGGGTGTAGGCCTCAAATCCTTTTTCTGCCTTTTTCTCCATCTTCCTCTTTTGGTTCTTATCTGCGACCTCTGAGGCAGTGGATTCTGCGACTGTGGCCATGATGGTTGGAATGGAAATCTAAGGTGTTGCAGCCTCTAACATAAGAAATCTCTGGGTCAGAAATTTGACCTAAGTCTGAAGTGAGGTATGGCTGTCATATAAATGGTTGAGGTGGTTGTACAGCTGAAAAATCTCATCTTTCATTTTTGCATATTGGCTGGATTCACCTTCCATTTCTGCTTTTTTAGTCTTTAAAATATATATATTCTGAGACAAAACTAGCAAGAGTGAGTAATGAAACAAATGTAGAAGAAATAACTCTGCATAGCAATTGGTTTGTAGTATTTGGCGATCTTCCAATTTATATTATTGTAGCCGTGGTATATAAAGCATATAAGGTTACTGTCAAGGCCTCTCCAAGTGAATTCATTAGAGTTAAGTCCGAGGACAGTTTTTCCATGTCTTTCCTAGGTGATGAACTGAATGAAAAATATGCACCCTCTACAATGGAAGGACTGTGTCACAAGGTCAATTTGGTTATCGGGTCGCATCCTGCCTACTGTAGTAGTGGGTGAGATTCCAAAATTAGAGTCAGAAGCTAGATTCAATCCATCTAAATGTATGTAGAGAGCCTACTAGAAATATATCGAGATAAAAATAGTCTTCAAATGCTCCAAAAAATGGCACAATTATGGTAGAAAACCCTAGATCATAGGCTAAAAAAGCAGCGAACGAGTAGAATCAGACCCCTAACTACCCGCCTTTGTAAGGCTATAACCTTTTTGCGCTTTTCAACACTTTCTAGGTAACGTAGCATCACCGGGTAAACAAAATAGATCTAAGGTCATAAAAAGGAGACTAGGGAGTAGATCTAAAAATATGCAATACTCAACTAAGTGTGTGTGTGAAAAATACGAGCTCAATAACCAAACCTCGTCTATGGTATTATGATCGTGTGGACCCCCATAAATGAAATAAGGTGCTAAGAACTCGAAATATAGAGAAACAAGATAGAAATACCTCGTTTCCCACAAATGGTACCAGATTAATGATATGAGAAATCAGACACTTGTCGTTCTCATACTAGCAAATCAAATGTAAAGTAGATATAAGCAAGTAAGAGATAAAAAAACATAAGATATAGAGTGGTTTGGCTATAAAATGAGCCTACGTCCATGTTGTTCCCCCACTCTCATTATATACACAATTTAGTACAAGTTGAAATTGACATTCCAGGCGTGCAATAGAGTTAAGAGAGGAGAATACATAATTGTAGAGATTTCTAGTAGGCCGTGAAGAGATCTATAAGGAAAGTGTGTAGACCCCAAGTTGTATTGGGATTTTGTAGAGAGTCTGGTAGTGCTTCCCCAAGGGTGGTCGTCATGCGATTTATTATGAGGTCTGGACCCTTATTTATAAGAGGTTCGCAAGCTGAGTCCTTTGCCCTTAGCACTTGGTCATCGTTGATGTGGAGATAATATGTAGACATGGACTCCCGAACTTATTTTGCACAAAATAGTCAAAAGAAATGTAGTTGCCTCGAGAGAATGACATCGAGGACAATATTGATGCTTGTAAAACCATGTGGTTCAAAGGTTCGACAACTAATTTATGGAATGGGAAGGTGTTAGGTATCCATCCTGCCCTTTCGGTCTCTAATGGGAATGTGTTAATATTCTCCTATTAAACTCCATGAAGTGTGTGCTTATGTTCATAATATAGATGGAGAGTGGAATTACTCAACTCGTGTCATGGAAGAGGATGTAGTGAGTTCGTCCTTTTGAGTGTTCCCAAAATAATAATTCAAAATATAATATAAGTGTTTGTCGATTCACAAGTTGCTATAGAAGAACAAATGTGTACATCAGACAAGACACAAACATAGAAGTGTATAACATCCATTACGAATACAAGTATTTAAAAAACAAGGTAACAAATTGGTATAAGGAAGAACTCGAGTCTAAGGATTTTCCTAATACACCTATGTAGCCCAAGGGGAATCAAAGTCTACATAGCTCGAAGATAATGTAGGGTGGGTTTGAGCCATAAATCCAAATGGGGGATTTCTCTTATATGTCTGTGTAGAGATAAATGCGCCTCAAGTGTGGGGATGTGTAGTTAGAATCCCTCTTTTAAAATTTATGGGTGAACCCTCTTTTTCTCATTTTTGGGTTTTTATGAAAATAAATTATGTTAAAATACTGATAATAAAGGTTTGAGATTAAGATATGTGATATAATGAAATAGAGCATTAAAGTAGAAATAATGTAACTAATGCTAAAACTAGAGAATTTAAAGACAAGAGTGGAGAATTGGACCTCCCTATGAAGACTTAAAGTGGATCTTGATTGAAAATTAATTTATCTTATAATGAGGTGATGGTGGTATGAGGATATCGGTGAGAATTTACTAAAAGGAGTTTAAAAATGATGGAAGGAATGTCGAAAATGTGCCTTTTAAGAGGGCAACAACCCTGAATTCTAGGGAATGTTCTCTGAATTACTGAGAGGGATGTTTAGTGGTTCATTCCTAAATGAGGTCATGGACTCTATTTATAGGGATAAGGGGGTGCCAATCACCAGGGTCCTTAAATAGCCTATCGGCATAAAACCCCAGATACCCTGCAGATTGGCAGGATCTTTGGGTGCCATTCGGTAGTCTGAGATAGATTTTTTAATAAATGCGCATAAAATGCCAACCGTAAGTTAGATTCATGCAAGAGGACATTAGTTGGAAATGGTATTTAGAGACCCTTAAGTTCCATTAAGCCACTCTTGGGTTTGGGAGTTGATCGAGGTCAAACAGAGACCACAAGCGCCCATTGGTCACTAGGAAGGAAATTTATGAAGGAAAGTGAATTATTCGCCCGAACCGTAAGGCCGATTCGCATAGGGAATGGACCATTAGAAAGGGTATTCAGTGCCCTTTGATATTTTTGATTCAGCTTCATTCAGTGTAGAGAGTTCACCGTGGTCAAACTGGGCCCAAAGTCTAAATCATGCTCGGGGTGGATCATTGGAAAGGGTATTCATATCCCTTCTGAGATTCATTCAACTTTGTTCTAGTTGAAGAGTTGACCAGGGTAAAACGGGGTTCAAGAGATACCAATGGCCTCTATATTTGTTTTTCGAGTAAAATGGATCATTTTTCGTAATCTAAGGTCGATTCGCACACGAGGTATACCGTTGTAAATGTGATTTAGATCCTTCAGAAGATTCAATGATCTTTCCCTCAAGCTAGGAAGTTAACCAAAGTCAAACGAGGCCTGGGAGCACACGATGGCCTCTAGATCAGTTTTCGATAGTAAAATAAACCGTTCATTTGAACCGTAAGGAAGATTCGTGCACGGGGTGGACCGTTAGAAAAGGGATTCAAATCCATTAAAATATTCAATGAAATTTTACTCAAGAGAGAGAGTTGCCCGTAGTTAAAAAATTCTCGTATATGCCCAGTGGCCTCCAGATTAGTACTCAGAGTATGACCTAAGTTTTTTGGTAAATGAGTGAGTGGTAGGAACCTAAGGATGTTCTTAGGGGTTCTTGGGATGGGGTGTCGATAATTATCAATATTGGTCACGGCATCATCCGATAGGGGTGGATTTGTTTCTCTAGTCGCGACGTCTGTGGCCACATCCGCTTGGGATGCATCCTTTTGTACAAACCTCTTATTTTTATACCCCCTGATCTTTTACAAATATTTAATTCAATTTTGGATGTTTTCCTCCAGCTCGGCCAGTTTGTACAATAATAGCTCCGTATCGATTTCCATTACAGGCTCTCCTTCCATAAATGCACTTATACAATGAGAACATTAGGAAAATAATGAGTACGACGGCCTACTAAGTGAATGTCAAGACTTTATACCTTTTGCATCCTGCTTTGCTTTACTAGTGCAATGCGATTTGTATAGTATCCAGGCCTATACAAGGCTATCAGAGTAACCACTGTGACAAAGTTCTTCTTTTGTTCGAAATTAATATTTCTACCTCAATCATCTTTCTTTTACGCTCCGAGGGAATGAAACTTGTACAAACTACCATAAAGGAAAAGTCAGAAAATTTGTTAAGCCATAAAGACTGTGGACAATGTTTGAAGATTGTAATGACTTCTTTTAAAGGATGACCCAAAGACCGTAGATTCTTATGAGCTATCTCACCCTCTGATTTCGCAAAGTGAATTTCCTCATCATCACCATACATGTAAATATGTTTTCCCTCACAGTTTTTAGCACCAGAAGGTTATCCCCTTGTGAGGTATCTACTACCGTTTTGCATATCGATATAGTAATATAAGGGATTTTCTAAGGGGTTCTCTTTTTTCTTCTAAAAATAAAACAACTCTACGGTAGTGATATCTCTCTGAACTTTCTTGTTTCAAACCACCAGAGATGCTAATATATATATATATATATATATATATATATATATATATATATATATATATATATATATCACCCCATTTGGTTCAGCTTGCGTTAGGGATAGATTTATCATCTTCAAAATTATCCTCAGGGGAATGGACATAAGAAGTTGCAGTCCAAGGAGGAAGGAATGTAAATGGAAGCATACCCCATCATTTGGAACTATGAAGCAAGAACATTGGTCTACGGAAGGCAACGTACATATTGTGCCCTTGGGAAATCAGTAGGTCTCAATAAGCTGAGATAACCACTCCTCATTTATTATGTAAGGGAGATTAAGGGATACAAGATCCCTCGTACTTTCAATACCTCGGCTAGACCACCCATCTCCTTAATATTGTGATTTAGAAAGATCAAAAGGGATAAAACTATGGTTTTAACCAAGAACAACCATGACGAGCGATTCCTGATTCTTGTCCCATATCCAACTATAAAATCCTTCAATCTCACACCATCCACCTCATTTCAGTCCTAAACTCAATCGAAACGCGAACCAATCGTCGTCTATAACATATTAACCCATAAATCAAAACATTTAACTTGAAATCTCCAAAATCTGAAAATAATTTTAAAAAAACTAGTTTTTAGTATCCATATTTAACATACAAATCTAAGGGCTATATATATTAAACCAATAAGTGGAAATGAAGGTAAATTCAAGTAGAAATAATATATATGATGAAATTACAGAAATAAAGACGGAAAAATAAGGTTACAGGAGTTAAGCTTCAAACGCCACAAGAATCCCCTCAATATAATCGAAAATTGCAATAATTTTCTTCTCTCAGAGTATGCAAAGATAAATGAGGCCCCAACCTCGGCTAATTTATATAAGAGTTCACGAAAAGATAAAATATATTAGAACTTAAAATGCCTAAACAAAAGTCCACAAAATTAATAATTCATCATCAATAAGCTCATTAGCCTCTCAATAGTGGTTCGTTTCATATATAAGGTCTTGTCCTCTCAACAGTAGGCCCTAGTTTTAAGACAATTGCCTATAGATAAGAATAAATCCCCATCACTAAATTACCAGCCTCGTTAGTACTAAGTCTTAGGGGATTTGTTATACCCAAAATATGTCAGCCCAAAGAAAAGAGACACGTGGAATGGAAGCCCATGCCAAAATAATGAAGATATGATTTTGTATTGACAAAAGTATCGATCTTTATAGGAGGCCACAACCTAGTACTAATACAGGTTGTGGATTGTTCTACATTTTTTCTTTTAACATTCAAAACCATGACCTAGTTCACATACGGATCGCCGCCTTAGTCACCAGTCTACGTTATGACATATTCAAACCTTTATAGGACGTAACATCTAAACCTCAATACACTACACCAAAATGGTCAAATTGTCACCTTTCAGCCGGCCACCCTTGTCAAGGTCATTGACCGTGACAAAAAACACGCATTTTGTGTCACGGTCATTGACCTTGACACGACCGTGACAAGAAATTGTCACGGTCATTGACCGTGACAAGCCCGTGACAAATTTACTTGTCACGGACTTGTCACGGTCATTGGCCGTGACAATTCTTTAAATAATTGTCACGGTCAATGACCTTGACACGACCGTGACAATGTTTACAGCAAAATCCCTTTCCCCCTTCTTTTTTCCCTCCCGCGCCGTTCCCTCCCTCTCTCTCTCTCTCGACGCTGCTTTCTCTCTCTCTACTTTCAGGTTTAATTCTCTCTCTCTCTCTCTCTCTCTCTCTCTCTTCCATTTATATATATGTTTGTGTGTATATATATGTGTGTATGTGTGTATATATGTGCGTGTGTGTGTGCATGTGTGGGGGGTGGGGCAGGGTGGGGTAGGGGGTGGGGCAGGGTGGGGGTAGGGTGAGGGTAGGGGTAGGGGTTAAAAATGTAAATAAATAAGTAATTTTCTATAAATTTCCAAAAATAATATCCAAAAATGTAAATGTAAATAATATCCAAAAATAATATCCAAAAATGTAAATTTGTAGTAATTGTCATCCGAAGTTGCTAAAACATCCGAAGTTAAAAAATCATGAAAAATAAAATATTTTTTAAGATTTGTGGTGAATAAATAAAGTTAAAAAAAGTATTACTTTTGTCATTAAATTACTTTTTGAATTCGGGCGATGCGCGTAAATTTGTAGTAATTGTCTTATAATAAAGATCAATTAGTCTATGTTGTTGAAAATTTTGATCAAATTGGTGAGCCCTTCATATTTTAAAAATGTTGTTTTTATTCCTATAGAACAGCTTAGGTAGTGTGTGTGTGTGTGTGTATGTGGTCAATACATGAATTTATTTTTGTATTTGAATTAACCCATGAATTTATTTTTGTATTTGAATTAACCCATTAATTTATTTTTGTATTTGAATTAACCCATTATATGAAAGATACTTGAAATTAAATATAGTGCGCATAGATACTAGCATTCTAGTTCTTATGCGTACGCATTCAATAGCCCTTAGACCCGTTCGAGAGTCATTACCCCTGTAATGAGATCTCTCGAATTGTCCCGTTTGGACAGTTTGAGACTGTATAATTTCTATATAATATTCTTATTGGCTTAAAGTTGTTACTTTTGGAGGAAGTTCTGCAGTCGTATCTTAATGTTCTCTGGGTACATACTAGATTGACAAGTGTGACTGTTATTTCAATTGACCAATTGAAATAACACTCACACCTGCCAATCTACGTCGTTTACTTGGAGAACTAAGGGGATATGCTGTCGAATTTTTTTCAAATCGTAACAATGTGCATGAGCTGTTAAGTATATTACAGAAAAATGCAGTCTTGAATGGGATAGGACCACTTACCCTTTAATAGGATAATTAAATGATGGGATAATTAAATAAAACATACTATAAATCTAAGTTTTGTTTACCTTTAATAGGTGTTTAGTTGTGGTAGCTGTGATGGGATATCCGAAATACAAAGAGTGGATGGGTGAGACTAATAGAATGGGGGATGTGTTTCGCAGAGGTGCTAACGAATTTGTGAAATATGCAAAGAGATGTCGTAATGATGAAGAGTTTCCGTGTCCGTGTGCTAGGTGTAAGAATGGTAAGGTGTTTGAGTGGAAAACAGTTGAACTACATTTGTTAAGATCGGGTATGTAAGATAGTTATCGATTTTGGAGTTTTCACGGTGAATTGAAAGTTCCTTTTTGTCCCCGACCAACCTTCACAACAACCTTCAACAAGTAGAATAGATGTAGAAGGGGACGACGTAGATCATAATATGTTAGAGGATTTAGTTGATGATGCGTACGGAGTTTATGAAGCTGAGGAGAATGAGGTTACTGATGATGTAGAAGATTCAAGTGCTCGTGAAGATAACACGATAAAACTTGACGATGACTACCAAAGTTTAAAATTTAAGGCGACCCAACCGTTATACTCTGGATGTGAGAAAGATCAAACAACTTTACATGCCATGGTTGGTTTGCACAGTTTGAAGACGCAGTACGGTTTGTCTGGCAATAACGTGATGGGAATTCTGAAATGGGTGAAGGGATTATTACCCAAGGTGAATACACTTCCAAATAGCTATCCTGTTATGAAGAACAGTTTGAAAGGTTTGGGAATGAAGTATAAATCGATTCATGCTTGTGTGTATGACTGCATACTATACCGAAAGGATTATGAAAATATCGATCGTTTTCCGGTATGCGATGAACCTAGATATGTCCGATCTACTAGTGAGGAAGGCACAAGCTCAAAAGTGCCTCAAAAAGTATTGAAATATTTTCCCGTTGGGCCTAGATTAAAGCGATTTTTCACAGTACCATGGATTGCAGAGGCAATGACTTGGCATGCTAGGGCAGAAGTAGGGGGTAATATCATGCGTCATCCTATTGATTCTACTGCCTGGCGGAGGATGAATTTTGAGTATCCCGATTTTGCTCGAGAACAACGCAACATTCGTTTGGCTATATCAACAGATGGTTTCAATCCATTTGGAAATCTAAGCACCAATCAGAGTGTATGGCCAGTGATCCTATCCCCACTCAACCTCCCTCCTTCACAGTGTATGAGACCTGAATTTTCGATGATGGCTTTATTGATACCTGGGCCAAAGGCACCAAGTGATGACATTGATATCTACCTGGCTCCTTTGGTAGAAGAATTAAATGAGTTGTGGAAAGAGGGTGTGCAATCATTTGACTCTTTTAAAAAAGAAGAGTTTACGCTGAAAGCTATGTTGATGTGGGCAATTCATGATTTTCCAGCTTATGGGACATTATCCGGATGTGTAGTACATGGTTATTTGGGGTGTCCTATTTGTGGAGAGGAGACTGAATCTCTTCGTCTATCCTCTAGCTTAAAAAATGTATACCATTGCCACAGGAGGTTTTTACCCCCAGCTCATAGTTTCAGATTTGAGAAAGGTTCCAATTTTTTATTGGGCGGAGTTGAACATAGGCTACCGCCGAGACAACTTTTGGGTTCAGAAATTGAAAGTAAATCTTCTGAATGTGGCCCAAATATGCCAGGTAAGAATCCCAAATTTAAGAATGTCAAGCATAAGAAGACCCCAACTGGGAATGAAACTGAGATAAGAAAGGCATGGTCTCGGAGGTCAATTTTATTTGACTTGCCTTATTGGAAGAAAAACCCGGTGCGCCATGTATTGGATGTGATGCATGAAGAGAAGAACTTCGCTGAATATATTGTGGGTACTTGCCTTGGGGGGAGTCATTCGAAGGATGGAGAAAATGCACGAAAAGACCTTAAAACATTAAAACTTAAACCACAACTATGGTTGAAAGAAGATAGTAGGGGAAGGGCAATAATTCCCCCTGGTGCGTTTACTTTGACGAGTGAGGAAAGGAAGGTGCTTCTAGACACAATATATAATTTGAAGGGCCCATCTACTTTTTCGTCCAACTTGCAAAGGATTGTGAATTATGTTACTCATGATTTACATAAGTGTAAGTCCCACGATTGGCATGTGATCATGCAATTGGTTCCTCTATTGTTTAAGCACTGTTTCTCCAAGCACAAGGATTTGCGTAGGGCTATTATGCAAATTAGTATTACCTTCTCCCTCTTGTGTGAGAAGGTAGTGAATCGAGAACACATAGTGGCCGCAAAATTGGCTGTGAACGAAGCGATTTGTGTATTGGAGAAGTACTTTCCCCCAGCATTCTTTGACATAAGTGTTCACTTGTTGGTACACCTATGCGACGAGGCACTTCTTTGTGGTCCAGTTAGATATCGGTGGATGTATCCGTTTGAAAGATTGATGAAAGTTTTTAAAGATTACGTCAAGAATACGCGATATATTGCAGGATCAATTGTAGAGGAATACATCACCGTGGAGTCATCAATATATACTCGGGAATATATGCCTGACTCGACCAGCGTTGATGACACTGATGAATTCCTCGATGATGGTGGTAATGTGATGGGAAAATGAGTGAAATTAACGAGTTTGCAACATGAACAAGTAGCTCGTTATCTATTTGACACACATGAAGATGTCGAAGAATGGAAAAAGTAAGTTTCGAATATTATAATGTTTAACATTATTTTAGATTATTTTATACATGATTAATTTTGTAATATGCAGTAAATATGAAGCCTGTGAGAACAATAAAAGACGAAAAACAATGGTACAATCAGACAACGAATTTAGGCTATGGTTGACACAAGAGGTAATTATAATGAAAATAGTCGTTATATAACGTTACATTACACTCAAATTTTACCACTAATATAATTAATTTATCTATATTCTCAGCTCCTAAAGATGGGTGATGCGACATCAAGGCTTGCTCGTCTAGCCACTGGACCCTTGTTCGTGGCACAAGAGTACAAAAAGTATCGATTGAACGGTTACATTTTCGGCGCTAAAGTGTACGAGGAAAGTACAAATGTACAGAACTCGGGAATTTCATACAAGGCTCTTACTTTCTTTCGAGCGAGCGCAAAAGATAAAAACCTTTTTGAAGCTGAAATGACTTACTATGGTGTAATCCAAAATATATTTGAATTGGATTATATAAGCTTCAAAGAGGTTGTATTTTACTATGAATGGGTAAGAGTCGAGGATAAAAATGCTTGTAAAGTTGATCCTGTCACCAATTTGATCATGGTTGACTTGTCCAAGTTGAAGAGCAACGACCACGTGAGCGATGAGCCGTTTGTTTGTGCATTTCAAAAGGTTAAGCAAGTGTTTTACTCGGAGTATATCAACAACGAGCCGTGGTCAATTTTCCAACACGCGCCAAGGCGCCTAAATAGTAGTGTGGATGACTTGGCTGCTCCTACCGAATATCAATCCATTTTTTATGATAACCCGAATTTGAAACAATTTTTCAATTTGTAATAAATATTTCAATTTGTACCGAAACATCCATTTTTAATGCTTTTACTTGATCTGCACTTTATCATTTTCACTCTTGTGTAGTGTGCGTGTGTGGAGAGGAGATTAATACATAAATATTCCAACTACATCTAAGTTTTGTTTATACTAATCCATGAATATACGCTTCTTACCTTTAATAGGTGATTAGTACATAGTTATTTGGGGTGTCCTATTTGTGGAGAGGAGACTGAATCTCTTCGTCTATCCGAACACTAAGAAATGCCATAATCCTATGGAGCGATGCTCTGCAAATTCCTCCCAACCGTTATGTAGCCAAACATCACCAGTTGAAGTTGTCAATTCCACTTTCCATACCCCACCACTTGGAACTTCTAGCAAAACATGGGAGACCATTGAAAGGTGGAATTGACAACTTCAACTACTGATTTTTGGCTACACAACGGTTGGAAGGAATTTGCAACGCATAACTCCATAGGATTATGGTATTTCTTAGTGTTTAGATATGAAGAGAATTATATTTGACACGATTGCCCGGGGTACATTAGTTGGAAGGAGGTGCCATATGAGCTCAAGTTAGCTGTTTGAGTGACACTACAGGTAATGTATTTATATTTATATGTCAATTTCAATTTCGATTTCAATTATGATTTATATTTATCTATATTTGAGGGGCGGATACTAATTTTACTTCATTTCAATTCAGGGGACAGGGAGTGGCCCTAAGGGTAGGCCACATATGCTCTATACTTATGTGGCTATTCGGACGAGAAGGGAAGGATAAGGAGGTGTTCCCGAGCATCGCGGTACAAAATCTCTTTTCCATGCAAATAGTTTGTAGATTTGAGATAAAATGATGGTGATGTTGTTTCTTCTTAAATAGTTTCTTATTTGAATATATATTTGCATTATCTTTAGTTTGTTCGGATATATGATGTTTGGAACAGGTACAACGTTGCTATAACAGGTACAAATATACTGCTGGGCAGTGGCAGTGGCCATACTGCCCAGCAATTTTTTTTAAATTCTGTCCAGAATTGTCACGGTCATTGACCATGACACGTCCGTGACAACTGTTGTCACGGAATTGTCACGGTCAATGGCCGTGATAATTTTTTTAAAAAGGGTCACGGCTTTGTCACGGTTATAAACTGTGACAAACGTGTCACGGTCATTGACCGCGACACGACCGTGACACAAAACGCGAGTTTTGTGTCAAGGTCAATGACCGTGACACGACCGTGAAAAAAAAATTGTCTCGCCTCGAAATGTCACGATCATTGACCTTGACAAGTTGGATTTGTCAAGGTCAATGACCTTAACAAATGGGCAGATTTGGTGTAGTGATACTACTCCAGAAGGTAGGATCGTAAATTTTTACACATTAGCATTGGATTTCTAGGTGCCGACCATATGGAAATATTCCATCTCATCAACAGTTATCCATAAGTAAGGTCCACTAAGAACTTATTACCCTTACTAAATATTGTAAATAAAGGTCATCACCTCCTCAATTGGGGAGTAAAATATTTGTAATAAAGTTCTGCCCAATTCTCTCTAACTTCTCTCTACTGGTGCGTACACTCGGATAACTTACTCCGACAACTTGAGTCTCTAATAATCATGGCCTCCCGTAGTCTATGCTACCAATTCTGCAGACTACACTCCATATAATCGATATATTTATCTATTTACTCTTATTTTCCTCCTCTCGTATGTTTTTAAGGCCTCCAAGATGTGGTCAATGTATATGTATAATGAGAATAAGTCAGCAAAGTCGACGTAGGCTTGTTTTAATGGTTGAACCACTCTTAATCTCATGTCTGTCTCTATTCATCTCTTTTTTACTCTATAAACTTTGACTATTGTGTCTAGATTTGATGGCATGGTTTACTCTAATATATCTAGTTTTTGACAACAACACCAATGTTGCATATCCTTCTAAAACTATGGTCATAAACTACTGAGTAGTCGGGTTTCGAGTTGGATGCATAGGCACATTAATGCGAGACTATGTGGAAATTTCTTAGTATTTTATTCTTAAAAACATTTATGTCATTTAGTTTTGATTCAGGTGTGTTAGGTTCATATGAAATGAGAATCATGTTTATGACATTGTCTTATATTTGTTCCTAAACATATTGCAATGAATATTGATCGATTGGACTCAGTAAGAATTCTGGTGAGTTAGGCTCGTCCTAATCATAGGATATCAGAATTTCAATTCCAATAAAATTAAAAAAATCATTGTCTAGATAGGGCGTTTACATCCTGTTAATAAAGATGCGGGGCAATCCATGTGATCTATCATAAAACATATGAATATGTTCGATGGTTAGAGATTTTTTCTGATTGTTTTAATGGATTATGATTGGTACATCAAAAATGTATTGAACAATATCAATGGTAAGAATCATTTCTAGATGCTGACAAAATTAAACATGCAAAATTTCACATGTTTGTAAAGGGTTTATTAGGTTTTTAATCCATAGGGTTATGAGGCCTGGAATTCTTGCACAATTATTATATCGATTGTTACGGGTGTGATTCAATCTTATTCGATAGGTAGGTCTGAGATCATAATTGGGAGGAATCTATGTCCAAGAAAGATTTTGGATTATGATAATAACTTGATGTGACACCCCGCCTAATTAAATACCGGGTGATAAGTCCTTTATTAATTAAATCCAGAATATCCAGTTGATTCAGATAATGCATCATTGTCGAAAATCATCAATTTTATTTAATTACAACTAACCACCTAATATTTAAAAAGGTTGACGTCAAAATTTTATCTTGTTATTAACAATCATCAAGTAAGGAAGTAATTAACTAATACTATTCATCCCAAAAACATAAGGAAAGAACTAGCTGAATTAAAATAAAGAATTGGAGTAAACACATCCAGTCAAAATCCCATACAATAATCCAAAGCCATGAAATAGAACTCTACTAACAGAATAAAACATCTAAATCTCTCAATATAAAATAGGAAGGGACGACATGTCCAGTTCAAGTAATTAACTGATAGATAAAGAAGAATAGACTTTGAAGCATCTACTAGCAATGTCATGTTGCTTCCACAACAGCTACAACTCGGCAATTGAATGGAATCTCCTAAGCTTCCTGTGGCTGAGCACCTAAAATAAAGGAACAAGAAAAGAGTTTTGTAGAAAAACGGTTCCGAGCCTGAGTAGAAAATAGTTTAAATATAGAAAGTGCTTAAATTGGTTAATTAGCACAAATATTATTCATGTTAACTTAGCGTACTCACTTGAGATGCTCACCTCTCATCTAATGTGCATGCCTAACGAGCCTAACTACCCACACTAGTCACGATCCTCTGCCTGACTATACATAGTATAACCACTATGTCGGATACAATAACTAAATAACTCGAAGACAATATATTCATATTATTTAGGAATAGGTTTAAAGATGCTTTAACTCATTCTCATAACATTTTTAATTCTCAACTCATGACCCAATATGTATATATTATAATAAAGTGGCCAATATGAAACACATAATAGAAACTCAATATACATATATTAAATATCACTATGCATACATATAAATATACATCAATACTGCACCCATGGTTAAGAAACCCCTGGTGCTAGGCATACTCGGCTATCTAGTCCCATTGCAACGCTCACGCATGAAGGAGAATAGTTTCAATCTCACTTGAACCAATAAATCATATACACATATTGGAGGCGAACATAGTTCTAAGACGATGGTCTACGCAGATACCTACGCACCCATACGACCGCCACCACTATCGTTCTCACTGATAGCCCGTACCTAGGTGCCATGCTCTAGTGGTATGACTAAAAATCCCCTGAAGGCACACAAGGTATGATCGTCCACAACGCGCTAACCTCCATTCGATAGCCAGTAGCTAGGTATGTCATTCACACAATATTCCAAGTAATAATCATGCACACAACTTATATAACTTAATAGTCATTCACGAAACCCAATTCCCATAGCACGTAGGTAATATTAACATTTCTACTCTCACCGATTATTCATTCATATATTACCTCTCTCGAACCTACTTTCCTTCCTAGGTTTTGTAAACTTTCTATATCCCGAGAACAATCAAACTCCCAACTAAATAATAATTCAGAATTTACATTGCTCAATACTCACATAGGTTGTTACTCTCAATTGGATAAACCTATGATGATTTTTAACTCGACCGGACCCTAAAAACTACATTCTAAAATTTCATTAGAAGTTCATGGATTCTCATTCGAATGAGGTCGTTCGAATGAACTCCTCACTTCGAATGAACTCAAATTCTCCTTAGATGACTTGTTGGAATTCTCATTCGAACGAGGTCGTTCGAACGACCTGGGCGGGTTTTCAAACGAGAATTCTGAACTGGCCCTGTTCTTCCCTAAAACAGTTTTCCCAACTTTCAAACTTTCAATTTCAACTCAAAACTCAACCAAATTCGAATTTAGGGTTTTTAAACTATTCCCAATCACAATAAGGCACTTTCTAATACAATTTAACGTCAAATCCTCACATACTCAAAGGGGATCTAAACAATTTCCTTAATTTCTAAAAATCCTCTTTATAATGAACCCAGCATTTTTAATCAATCAAAACCCTCAATTAAATTCGTGATTAAAGCATAAAATCTCCAAATTTAATAGTTTACAAAAGGGTAAATCCTCTACATGCATACCCACCTCCAAATTCTAAAATATCTTTACAATTATACCTAATTAAACCCCAGTTTTCATTGTAATATGACTATTTCATCAACTAGAGATTAACAGGAGAAATATATGCTAAATATGTAGCAAGATAAACACTTTCCTTGGGATGGATTTCTGATTATACGATTGAATTTGATATGTGGTTGATCCTCTCATCGTGATCTACACTTTGGTGTAACTATTTGTGAGAAATATCCAACTTTTGGCTTTGTTCTCCAAATGGGTCTCCTTCCACCTTAGTTCTCCATCTCCTTCTCTATCTTTCTCACGTAGGTTGCAACTGACAGACCACTAACCCTCAATGTACCTATTTTAATTCTATTTTCGTCCATTTAATTACTCAAAAATCCCAAAAGACTAAAATACCCCTCTCGGGTGTCATTTCGGGCTAAAATGCCCCCGGACTCCAATTAAAACACCCAAATAGTGTTTTTTGACTATTTCGACCCTTTCGGACACACTGGCGCACTCAAAATAGTCATTCGAGTTATATAAAAATAATATACCTTTTTAAACCCCATATATATAATAGTGACATGACTCATACGCGCGTCCCAAATAATTGTATCTTAATTGTCATGTATCTCGTCCCCGGCCATATTATTATTTCCGAAATCATCTATTACGTTACTCACTATGTAACACTCCACGTAATTATTTTCGATAACTACTAACTCTCGTCACGCTATTAATCATTACCATTAAAATAGGATTAATTATAATTTAAATTTTCGTCCTTTAAATTAATTAATCCCAATTTCTAAAATTTCATGATAAAATAAATATACGTAAAAATAAGGGGTATTACACTTGATAGATGTATAATATTTTTCCACCATTAGACCTGATCAGTGAATTATTTTACAAATTGTTATTGTTCAAATAAGTTGAGTCTAAAATCAAGGAATAAATAAGAAGTTGGTTAAAATCAATTAGGGATAAATGTATTTAACCAAGCGTATATTGTATACTTAACATGGGGAATCATACTATTTACCTTGATAACTTTGCAAACATAAGCTCATTATTCGAATAATTTTGGGATAATTAATTTGGAGTTTAGCCATAATTAATTAGTGTAATTAATTGTGATTTAATAGAGAAAGGAAATCAATTACAGGAGTGTAATTTTGAATTTATGCATATCTACTTGGAAAAATTTAATTATTTGGTCTTGGATTCCGAGTATAGTCCATTTACCCAAATAGCATGCTCATATTCTATGGAAATGGAGTTTAGCCCACTACGTATATGAACTGATAAGTACCCAAAAGTGTTATATTTATACCCCAAATACTCTCAGTTTAAATGTTAGTTGTCGTTTAAATTGGCTTTATGTAAGTAATTGTATAATTGGTATGTCAATACACGGTTGCAGTTTCATATTGCGGCAATGCAAATTTTATGTGACCCAAGATATCAAAATACCTAATAAAACTTGCCCTAAACCATGTTCTAGCCATCCCCGTTTCGTTACGTCTCGTGTGTGTGTGTGTGTTTGTTTTATATTTATATATTTATATATATATATATATATATATATACGGAGCCGATCAAATGAGGACCAACATAAGGAATGGTCCATGCAGACCAATTTATTTAAAATATTAAAAAAAATATTGAGTTAATTTATTTTTATTTTGGTGTTTAAACATTTTAAGGTACCCTTAAGAAAACACATCTCAAAATAAATCTGTTTACTATTTTAAGAAAATCGTTCAAAATAGTACAGTTTTATACTATTTAAAAACTAACATATTTTGACTGATTTGTTTAAAAGAGTAAACAAAAATTCACTTTTAGTTGATATTTTTCCAATGGTACCTTGAAATGTTTAAACACCAGAATAAAAAAATCAACTCAAAATTATTTTTTTAGTATTTTATATAAATTGGTCCGTACCAAGTCTACATGCACTTGGTTCTCTCTCTTGTGACAACCCGCCTACTAAAACAAGAGGTGGCAAGCCCGATACTCCAATAATCACAGGAATCATAGATGGTCCATTCTTAGCATCACTGCCGATTAAACTAATAGTTCGAGATAACCACCAATTATTTTAGAAAATGTACTGTCAAATTTAAAA
Organism: Sambucus nigra; assembly: GCA_949130495.1. Lineage (NCBI taxonomy): Eukaryota > Viridiplantae > Streptophyta > Magnoliopsida > Dipsacales > Adoxaceae > Sambucus > Sambucus nigra. The sequence goes on along the minus strand of OX422211.1, from coordinate 636,235,288 downwards.
TTTACAAGTAGAAGAAAAACACTTAGACAATCCCATTTGCAAAAACGGTGGATACCAAAAATCAACGAGTGATAGAATACCATGTGCATAAATCAATAACCGAATAAGCTGTCGGTTAACAGACTAATACAAACAGATTACAGCGAGTATTACAAACTAAATATCACATTATATTAATGAGTACAAAGCATGGGCAACACGCCCGAATAGTGAACTGAACATAACTAGAGTACAATGGAAAGAATTGTCTATAACAAATATCCTAAAACATCCGCAAAATGCTATTGCTCCACGACAACTGGAATGGAGAGGTCAATACGGGTGTCCTTGCGGTAGAGCACCTGAACGCACAAAGAGTTGCATGAAAAATAAGGAAATATAGACGGGTCAGGGTCCGGTTTGATATGATTACCATGTGACTAAAATGCATGATAGTTAAGTGCGTAATTATCTCTCGCAATATAACATAAAGGTTCTCACCTCTCATTCTAAAAGAACAACCTAGCGCAATATCAATGATGATACTCAATGATCATATAAGTATGGGAGAACTCATCTACAAATACTCAAGGAGACATAAATAAATCCATTCACAATCTAATGGCACAGTTCCTATTCCCATTAGGAAAACATATATATATATATATATATATGGCTATTCATTTTACAAAATGTTTATCAAATCCATTTCATTTCAAAACTTTCTATTTCCTTTCTTCTATCCAGGAAATATATTTAAAGCAACTTTTATTATTATAAAAATGCTTTTCTGTTTCATAACATCCCATTTCCCTTCTTCCATCCAGGAAATGTATTTAAAGCCATTTTATTATCATAAAATGCTTTAACAACAATAATGTCCCGCATTATTAAAATAGTGATACTTCATATCATATAACGTTTCTAAGACCCCCCGTCCGGGTTTCCCCACTGTGCGCGCCCCTAAATGGCTATCATCTTCCAGGGCCTATCATCAAGACAACCTGGGATCCTAACGAAACGTCGGGAAGCGGCCATATGCCTCTGGGAGAGTCATAACCACACCCAGAATTACCTCACCATCCCAGAAAAATAAATAATAATCGCTCATGTGGCCTAGGAATATATTCACCCTGCATTAATTAGCCAGGGGACTTCGCCTTACGCGCGCAACTTCCCTTATGATAGCGATTTAGAGAGGTGTGTTTGCATAAATGATCATTTATGAAAATAATTTCTTTTTCCATTTAAAAACATCCATATTTACATTCTCAAAACCATTTATTCTCAATGATTAAATACCAATTTTAGAATATGCATTTCTTATCCTTAAAGCCATATTTTATTAATGACCTAAGATCCTAAGTGCCAATATCCTCAAACTAGTCTCCAAGAGTCCACAACGATATCCTAAGTCATCAAAGTGAGCCTCTCTCAATAATTGTCTCCCAAAAGTCCCAACATCATCATTTTTATCTTTTATTAATTCTAGGTTAACTTCCTATATCATTCGGACATTAACCTACATAAATTAACCTTTAGAATAAGATCAATTAACCCCATGCTAGACTAGGATATTTATCTACCCCATACATACCTCTAAAACTCTTCATTACTTCCCAAAGGAAGGTTCCTAAATTTCGAACCTAAAAGAAAAGGGCTAAAACAAAACTAGCCAATCTCACAAAAATAGGGCATCCGAACCGATTCGCCCTAGGGCCGAATCGATTCGCCCAAAAGCGAATCGATTCGATGAGTAAAACCAACTTTTTGATTTAGCCGAATCGATTCGACCCCAACTCGAATCGATTCGGTTTCCCAGACCTATAACCTTCCCCTTATCCGAATGGATTCGCCCTAAGGCCGAATCGATTCGGCCTGGCAAAAATGCCTAATTCGGGCTACGGGTTTAAGAACCCTAAAATACCCAAAACCTCAAATCTTCAATTTTCTCCAACATCAACAACAAATAAGTCTACCAAATCACTTCTACACATCAACTAACTAATCTTCTCAACTTAAACCAAATAAAAGTACAAGATTAAAGGTTTAATCACTAAAAACCTACAAATCCCAAAAATGGTTTAAATCTCCAAAAATATAACTATACATGCAATTTATCACATTAAATCAATATCTAGCAAGTAAGAAACTTGCCTCGCGTTTGTAGTCTCGGATTCTCTTCCGGTAGCAACGAATTCCAGCTCCAATCTCCCATTTTTCTCTCATTTCTCCCATTTCTCCCAACTCTCTCCTCTCTCTCTCTCTCTCTCTCTCTCTCTCTCTCTCTCTCTCTCCCTCTCTCTCGGCTTATAACATGAAATGAGAAATAAAAGGGTTGGGAGACTTATACGGGTTCTAAACATTAATTCCCCTCTTTTAAATGTTAATACACTATTAAAATGACTGGTAACTACTTAATTGAGTCATAACCGGTAAAAAGTGCCCGAAACTCAAAAATACAACTTGGCACATATTTTGACTATCTCGACTATTCTAAAACCAACCGCACCCCCTATTTTGGCATTCGTAGTAACGTATAATATTTGTTTGTTCCAAATTCATTTTAAGTTATTAATTGTACTCCAACTTGCATATAGGTCATAACCGTCGTTTAAAATACAACGACGCAATAACACTCAATAAAATGCTATTTACCTTCTCATAGCAGTAAATAGGCAAAACATAGTAAATATTATCCCTTAATATCATGGGAAATAATATTTACTCCAACTACCTCTATTTTATAAAATTTTCCCATTAGGCAAAATAATATAAAATAGTCGCTCAAAAGTTTGGGTTGTTACATACTCCCCCCCCCCTAGAAGGGAATTTTGCCCTCGAAATTCAGGCGTACCCAATAATCATATGAAGGGTGTACTATTATAAACTATCGCTCTATCATCCTTAACAAACTCCTCGGAAATTAGGTGTCCCCATTGGACTAGGACTAAGGTCATCACTATTCGATCTTAGTCTACCCTCTTCGTGCTCCAACTTAGCACCAAATCGTTCCCCATGAACTATCGATCCTACCTTTCTACAACAAAAGAAGATACCTACATAACTCGGCACAAGTTACCTTTCCTCGGGGATATCTACACTAACACTTAATCGCTTAACCCCAACACTACTTAACTTCTATTCGCATTGGCATAACACTTTTGAAAATATACGGCTCAATGAACCCAATCATTTGAGAAGCATTCCTGGACCACTCCAAGTCCAAGGAATACATTGTCCGCTGGTTCCATCCAACGAGCAGGCGAATTTCTCAGCCGGCTACACCAAGACACAAATGATTCCATCCTTCCGTTAAGCCTAAGGAGCACATTAGAGGTATGTCTTTCGGCATTAAGTAACCTTCTCCGTTCATTCAACCACTCACGGGTGGCAGATTGTACCCAACTTCACTTGGTTCCCATTTCTACCTGGAAACTTTACCAAAACTTTGACACAAAAGTGTAGTCTCGGTCCATCACTATATTGATAGGCACCTCATACAGTTCCATTACTCCACCATAAAGATCTGGCCGAAAAAACAATGATATGGTCAAACGATCCACACTTACTCAAGTAGGATCATGACCGTTACGGAGATGACATTCAATGAAAATGTCCACGAATATACCTTTCCTCGTTTCCCCCACTAGTCTCTTCACACTAGTAGGTGAAATGGTCAATCACGGACATGAATGCTCTTGCTGTAAAGTCCTCATAGTTAGGCTCATTCTACTTGGCTTTCCATGGCTGCACTCATCTCTCCGACGGGTTTTCTACCCGGTGCCTCAACTGCCCCATTCGCACTTCCTTAGAGAAAGGGAATATCCAAGTGATAGTCCTTTACGAACTTTAAACACCAACTCTTATGCCCCAATAATATATTATAACAACTTGTTGCTCATAAAAAGACCAAATTTCCTGCCCAGAAAGAAGTGCCTCAATCTCTTTAAGGAGAATACTACCGCTACGAACTCTACATCAAGCGCAGGATAATACTTCTCACGAGGGTTAAGTTTGCGTTCCTGGCAGAGACTCGTTCCTGAAATCCTTTCTCCATCTTAACAACATGAGTGCAGTAGTAAAAGTCGACTCATCCTTTTGACTCCCCGAAAGCTAAGTTACCGACGTAACGTTCTTCCGAAGAGAGGCCTCATCTCCTATTGGCCTAATATTCCTAATCACTCGAGATCCTATACTTCTTATTTCTAGGGACCTAATCCCTCTTAGAGTCAACCCACAAACCTACTCATGGTCAACTCCCTACATCCTTCCTAAAGCCGCGTCACATGCCCTAAGGGACTTACGTCCTTATAATCCTAAGGTCGATATACATCCTAATTGAGTCGTATAAGTATTATCCTAATAATATCCCTAGCGTCCAATACCTTTCCCAACTTTCGACATTTACTCGGTTTCATACGTGGGACGTCTCGCCAAAGCAAAATCCAAACAAGGAAACCTCCCGTTATACTACTACGTCGCATCGTCGGTCATCAAGATATAATGGTCTAAGACATGTGATCGGGACCACTAAAGTTCTAACTTATAACCCTACTAATGAAATTCTACTTCTATGTCTTACCATATCAAATAACTGAAAATATAATTAATCGGGCATTTACTTTCTGTACAATGTCACCAATGCTTTAACCCAAATATACATACATACATCTTTTTATATGGCCTTATCATCAAGGCATAACCATAAGTCTCAATCCGACTTTCTTATCCAAGTCTCCCTCGCATCGATCAGAGGAGAGAACTATTTACATTGCTTCTATCTCGCACTTTAACTTAGACCTTTAATCACTCAATCACGTGATTTTTGGCTAAACCTTCCAACCCAGCATTCAACCAATAGAAATAAAGAAAAGAACGAAAGAAAGAAAATACAACATCTCTCCACTTCCAACGTCGTTAAGGTTCACGCGTGGAGCGTCTCGCAAAGGAAATCCAAACAAGGAACTCCTCCTATGCATTACTACTTAACTTTGTTGGTTGTGGAGATAAGGCAACATCATACATGCAAATTGAATGAAATAGAATAAAAAGAAAATTCTTACATACCTTAAACCATCTCTATAAAGTCTCAATCCTGTATCCAGGTGAGATATTATAGAACAACTAGTTCCATTCTAGAACGAGAAGTAGGATAGCCTCTCAATTTATTCGCTTGCTATCGCTCCAACTAAACTAAAATATCTCCACACGTATAACACATATAATACGAGTAGCACATACCACACATATACATTTAAAATATCATCACTCGCCTTATAATGAGTGAAGGAAAAATATAAAACTTCCCTACCACGGATGTCATATAGATACACTTTATATAATAAATTCGATACTGCCACAAGCTCAATATACACACCCGAATCTAGGGTAAAAATAATACTACTCCATCTTATCATAAGGAATACACCACCCTCAACTAAGGTGGAATTTCCGCAAACATCCTTGCCAATCACCCTGGCCACTACCAATGGTTCCTGGACACAATATTCTAGTCTTATTTGAACCAACTACTTCCATTAATGCCTCAACTAGGCACCCTATTCTCGCCCTTGTTCTCCAATCAACAAGATTAAAATGCGTGGTTCAACATTCCACGTCCTAACCATTTCTCCATCTCTAACTACCTGGAGATTACCCACGTAGTTCCCTTAGTTTCTTTAACAAAAGAGAACATGCTACCGGCCTCCTTTGACTTGGTTCAATGAGTCTTCCCCGAGTGGATGTCCATCGATGGGGTTTCATGAACACTACATCTCCAGAAGTGTTAACGACACTTATTCGTGAGCCTATCATTCCACTTAAGGGCTCGTTCTTCCTTATACCTACCTTATTTCATTACACGGTTTCCTTAACCGTACCCCCATTTATTCACGATCGGCCTCTTATCGAACCTCGTGTGAATATTTGAGAATTTACTTTCTCAGCATTCCAGTTATCCTAGAGAAACTCGCTGTTAAAAATATCGAACGGGTTTCTCCATGGGAAAAATTTCCTGCTCCACCCAAAATATGGCGACTACCTTTTCCTCCATTTCAACATTACTCCAACGAGTGAAAGATTTTCTTCCATTCTTTCACATCTGGGCATTTCTATACCCCTCTCTAGGCCAAAGCTCTCGGGCCTTATACTTCCCCTGAATGAGGTTACACTTCCTCCATCTGACTTAACTTTAACATGTGGTCCTTAGCAAGGACTTTTCAGCTTCCAATTATCGTCGCTTGGAATCCCAATCTTAGTACCACTCTCTACTTGCAGCGGTACTTGGAAACTATATCTACTATACTTAGTAGTCACGGTAGCAATATAAGATAATTCTACGAAGGGAGAGACCTCCAAAATGGCCCTCATCCCCGACTACAGCTTATAGTTCTTAGAAATCCCATTTTATGACGCCTTCACAACGGCCTTCCCTGACACCCTTCTCCGGTCGACCTACGAATCTCACAAGAACGCGCAAAAGATTCTATGGGTTCTTACCTCCTAGCAGGAGAACGAAATCTCAGAAGAGAAGTCAACGTTCTTAATCCTAAGGCCATATTTCAAATCAAAGGTAACGCTGAAAGCGTAATACGTCCGCACAGATTCCTAAGGACTCTAGAACCTGATGCTCTGATACCATCTGTGACAACCCGCCTACAAAAATAAGAGGTGGCCAGCCCGATACTCCAATAATCACAGGATCATAGATGGTCCATTCTTAGCATCACTGCCGATTAAACTAATAGTACGAGATAACCACCAATTATTTTAGAAAATGGACTGTCAAATTTAAAATTTACAAGTAGAAGAAAAACACTTAGACAATCCCATTTGCAAAAACGATGGATACCAAAAATCAACGAGTGATAGAATACCATATGCATAAATTAATAACCCAATAAACTGTCGGTTAACAGACTAATACAAACAGGTTACACCGAGTATTACAAATTAAATATCACATTATATGAATGAGTACAAAGCATGGGCAACACGCCCGAATAAGTGAACTGAACATAACTAGAGTACAACAACATCCTCAAAATGCTATATCTCCACGACAACTGGAATGGAGAGGTCAATACGGGTGTCCTTGTAGTAGAGCACCTGAACGCACAAAGAGTTGCATGAAAAATAAGGAAATATAGACGGGTCAGGGCCCGGTTTGATATAATTACCATGTGACTAAAATGCATGACAGTTAAGTGCGTAATTATCTCTCGCAATATAACATAAAGGTTCTCACCTCTCATTCTAAAAGCACAACCTAGCGCAATATCAATGATGATGCTAAATACTCAATGAGACATAAATAAATCCATTCACAATCTAAAGGCACAGTTCCTATTCTCATTAGGAAAACATATATATATATATATATATATATGGCAATTCATTTTACAAAATGTTTACCAAATCCATTTTATTTCAAAACTTTCTATTTCCTTTCTTCTATCCAGGAAATATATTTAAAGCAAGTTTTATTATCATAAAAATGCATTTCCATTTCATAACATCCCATTTCCCTTCTTCCATCTAGGAAATGTATTTAACTTCCCATTTCCCTTCTTCCATCCAAGAAATGTATTTAAAGCCATTTTATTATCATAAAATGCTTTAACAGTAATAATGTCCCACATTATTAAAATATTTATATTTCATATCATATAACGTTTCTAAGACCGCCCCTAAATGGCTATCATCTTCGAGGGCCTATCATCAAGATAACCTGGGATCCTAACGAAACGTCGGGAAGCGGCCATATGCCTGCGGGAGAGTCATAACCACACCCAGAATTACCTCACCATCCCAGAAAAACATATAATAATCGCTCATGTGGCCTAGGAATATATTCACCCTGCATTCATTAGCTAGGGGACTTCACCTTACGCGCGCAACTTCCCTTATGATAACGATTTAGAGAGGTGTGTTTGCATAAATTATCATTTATGAAAATCATTTCTTTTTCCATTTAAAAACATCCATATTTACATTCTCAAAACCATTTATTCTCAATGATTAAATACCAATTTTAGAATATGCATTTCTTATTCTTAAAGTCATATTTTATTAATGACCTAAGACCCGAAGTGCCAATATCCTCAAACTACTCTCCAAGAGTCCAGAACAATATCCTAAGTCATCAAAGTGAGCCTCCCTCACTAATTGTCTCCAAAAAGTCCCAACATCATCATTTTTATCTTTTATTAATTCTAGGTTAACTTCCTATATCATTCCGACATTAACCTACATAAACTAACCCTTAGAATAAGCCCAATTAATCCCATGCTAGACTAAGATGTTTATCTACCCCATACATACCTCTAAAACTCTTCATTACTTCCCAAAGGAAGGTTCCTAAATATCAAAACTAAAAGAAAAGGGCTAAAACAAAACTAGCAAAATCTCACAAAAACAGTGCATCCGAATCGATTCGCCCTAGGGCCGAATCGATTCGCCCCTGATTGCGAATCGATTCGCCCAAAAGCGAATCGATTCGGTGAGTAAAACCAACTTTTTGACTTAGCCGAATCGATTCGGCCCCAACCCGAATCGATTCGGTTTCCCAGACCTGTAGCCTTCCCCATATCCAAATCAATTTGCCCAAAGGCCGAATCGATTCGGCCTGGCAGAAATGCCCAATTCGGGCTACGGGTTTAAGAACCCTAAAATACCCAAAACCTCAAATCTTCAATTTTATCCAACATCAACAACAAATAATTCTTCCCAATCACTTCTACACATCAACTAACTAATTTTCTCAACTTAAACCAAATAAAACTACAAGATTAAAGGTTTAATCACTAAAAACCTACAAATCCCAAAAATGGTTTAAATCTCCAAAAATATAACTATACATTCAATTTATCACATCAAATCAATATATAGCAAGTAAGAAACTTTCCTCGAGTTTGTAGTCTCGAATTCTCTTCCGATAGCAACGAATTCCAGCTCCAATCTTCCATTTTTCTCTCTTTTCTCCCATTTCTCCCAACTCTCTCCTCTTTCTCTCTCTCTTGGCTTATAACATGAAATGAGAAATAAAAGGGTGGGGAGACTTATACGGGTTCTAACCATTAATTGTCCTCTTTTAAATGTTAATACACCATTAAAATGACTCGTAAGTACTTAATTGAGTCATAACCGGTCAAAAGTGCCCGAAACTCAAAAATACAACTTGGCACATATTTTGACTATCTCGACTATTCTAAAATCAAACGCACCACCTATTTTGGCATTCGGAGTAACGTATAATATTTTTGTTTTCCAAGTACATTTTAAGTTATTAATTGTACTCCAACTTGCATATAGGTCATAACCGTCGTTTAAAATACAACGACACAATAACACTCAATAAAATGCTATTTACCTTCTCATAGCAGTAAATAGGCAAAACATAGTAAATATTATCCCTTAATGTCATGGGAAATAATATTTACTCCCACTACCTCTATTTTATAGAATTTTCCCATCGGGCAAAATAATATAAAATAGTCGCTCAAAAGTCTGGGTTGTTACATCTCTCTCTCTCTCTCTCTCTCTCTCTCTCTCTCTCTCTCTCTCTCTCTCTCTCTCTCTCTCTCTCTTTATATATATATATATATATATAGGGCATGTTCGTGCCTGAAGGCATGACGAAAACTTCCAAAACATACGTAATTGGCAAACGACAAAAATTTTTAGGAAGTACATAATTGAGAAATAGAAACAATTTCGTTCCCCCAACACAACAAAATATTAAGTCGTATCTAATTTAAGTTATAAGGTTTTATATATAATACATATCGTGTTATACAATTTAATTTTTTTGGAGAGTTTCCTTTGTTTATAAAACTACCCACCTTATTTAAGAAACAAAAAATACTCCAACATTAATACTAATAATCTGTCGTAAACATCGTATAAACAACTTCAACTTAATTTGTGAAAATAACATAAATACCTAATTCAAAAAGATTTATTACATAACAAAAATAATTGTAAACAATATTAAAACAAATTGAATAGTTCTTCCTCTATTTATAAGATGATCTGCACTGTTTAAGAAATAGGAAAAAAATCACACTACAATATTCAACATCTGACGTTTATGACAATAATATTAATAATAATCTTGAATTGTTTATTTCATCATATACATGTCTTGCGATCACATCACTTGTGTAACATTGACATGTCAATAAAAAACAAATATGATATCACACATTTTTAAGACCTCCTATTGTTTGCAAGACCTGCTATGTTTTTTTAAACAAAGACCTGCGGCATGTTTTTTGTTGTTGTTTTTTTGCAAAAGCAACCACATGGTTGTAAAGGGAAATCAAAAAAATTAAAAAAATAGTGGGTGAATTTGGGCGAATTTTGAAAAAAAGTAGTACCTGACCTCGTATGAGGTTTTGAGGCCAAAATCAAACTATAGGTTAGAACTATGAAAATATAGCTCTATTAAAAGCGTATTTTAAGGCCCATGTTAAACAGACCAAGAGAGAATATTACACAAATAATTATATAAACAAAGATACTTACAGTGGTGCTAATTATCGAACAGCAGGGATGGTCATATGCAAAACATGCATAACCTTCAACGAAAAAAATACAATTAGATATAGATATCTACTTATGGATAATGCTATAAATTGTAGATACCTATGGACAGTTATGCAAGGCATGAAAATGTACAAAAAAATCAGAGTAATTGGTGAGAAGAATCATACTAATGTACATAAGTATGGATGTAAAATGAACCAAGATACTTGAGTTCGAATCGTGTTCGTTCGAGAAAAAAGCTAGTTCGAGACTAGCTCGTAAAATAAATAAGCCAAGCTTGAAGAAAAGTTTCAGCTCGTTATCGTATTGAGCTCGGTATGGATTCGGCTCGATTATAGATATCCATACTAAACTAGTGTAAAATAACCAAGCTTATCGAGATCGACTCGTATTCTTTTAGTTAGAAGCTCGTTCGAGCTTGAATCATAAGATAAATGAACTAAGCTTGAACATATTTTTAGGCTCATTTACATTTACAAACCAAGCTTGAGCAACCTTAAGTTCGGCTCGGCTTGCCTCATTTTCACCCCTATACATAAGAAAATCATCCCTGAACTAAACACTTAATAACCCAAGGAAAGTGTTTATCTTGCTACCTATTTAGCATATATTGCTCCTGTTAATCTCTAGTTGATGAAATAGTCATATTACAATGAAAACTGGGGTTTAATTAGGTATAATTGTAAAGATATTTTAGAATTTGGAGATGGGTATGCATGTAGAGGATTTACCCTTTTGTAAACTATTAAATTTGGAGATTTTATGCTTTAATCATGAATTTAATTGAGGGTTTTGATTGATTAAAAATGCTGGGTTCATTATAAAGAGGATTTTTAGAAATTAAGGAAATTGTTTAGATCCCCTTTGAGTATGTGAGGATTTGACGTTAAATTGTATTAGAAAGTGCCTTATTGTGATTGGGAATAGTTTAAAAACCCTAAATTCGAAGTTGGTTGAGTTTTGAGTTGAAATTGAAAGTTTGAAAGTTAGGAAAACTGTTTTGGGGAAGAACAGGGCCAGTTCAGAATTCTCGTTTGAAAACCCGCCCAGGTCGTTTGAACGACCTCGTTCGAATGAGAATTCCAACAAGTCATCTAAGGAGAATTTGAGTTCGTTCGAAGTGAGGAGTTCATTCGAACAACCTCATTCGAATGAGAATCCATGAACTTCTAATGAAATTCTAGAATGTAGTTTTTAGGGTCCGATCGAGTTAAAAATCATCATAGGTTTATCCAATTGAGAGTAACAACCTATGTGAGTATTGAGCAATGTAAATTCTGAATTATTATTTAGTTGGGAGTTTGATTGTTCTCGGTATATAGAAAGTTTACAAAACCTAGGAAGGAAAGTAGGTTCGAGAGAGGTAATATATGAATGAATAATCGGTGAGAGTAGAAATGTTAATATTACCTACGTGCTATGGGAATTGGGTTTCGTGAATGACTATTAAGTTATATAAGTTGTGTGCATGATTATTACTTGGAATATTGTGTGAATGACATACCTAGCTACTGGCTATCGAATGGAGGTTAGCGCGTTGTGGACGATCATACCTTGTGTGCCTTCAGGGGATTTTTAGTCATACCACTAGAGCATGGCACCTAGGTACGGGCTATCAGTGAGAACGATAGTGGTGGCGGTCGTATGGGTGCGTAGGTATGTGCGTAGACCATCGTCTTAGAACTATGTTCGCCTCCAATATGTGTATATGCTTTATTGGTTCATGTGAGATTGAAACTATTCTCCTTCATGCGTGAGCGTTGCAATGGGACTAGATAGCCGAGTATGCCTAGCACCAGGGGTTTCTTAACCATGGGTGCATTATTGATGTATATTTATATGTATGCATAGTGATATTTAATATATGTATATTGAGTTTTTATTATGTGTTTCATATTGGCCACTTTATTATAGTATATACATATTGGGTCACGAGTTGAGAATAAAAATGTTATGAGAATGAGTTAAAGCATCTTTAAACCTATTCCTAAATAATATGAATATATTGTCTTCGAGTTATTTAGATATTGTATCCGACATAGTGGTTATACTATGTATAGTCAGGCAGAGGATCGTGACTAGTGTGGGTAGTTAGGCTCGTTAGGCATGCACATTAGATGAGAGGTGAGCATCTCAAGTGAGTACGCTAAGTTAACATGAATAATATTTGTGCTAATTAACCAATTTAAGCACTTTCTATATTTAAACTATTTTCTACTCAGGCTCGGAACCGTTTTTCTGCAAAACTCTTTTCTTGTTCCTTTATTTTAGGTGCTCAGCCACAGGAAGCTTAGGAGATTCCATTCAATTGCCGAGTTGTAGCTGTTGTGGAAGCAACATGACATTGCTAGTAGATGCTTCAAAGTCTATTCTTCTTTATCTATCAGTTAATTACTTGAACTGGACATGTCGTCCCTTCCTATTTTATATTGAGAGATTTAGATGTTTTATTCTGTTAGTAGAGTTCTATTTCATGGCTTTGGAATATTGTATGGGATTTTGACTTGATGTGTTTACTCCAATTCTTTATTTTAATTCAGCTAGTTCTTTCCTTATGTTTTTGGGATGAATAGTATTAGTTAATTACTTCCTTACTTGATGATTGTTAATAACAAGATAAAATTTTGACGTCAACCTTTTTAAATATTAGGTGGTTAGTTGTAATTAAATAAAATTGATGATTTTCGACATTGATGCATTATCTGAACCAACTGGATATTCTGGATTTAATTAATAAAGGACTTATCACCCGGTATTTAATTAGGCGGGGTGTCACATCAAGTTATTATCATAATCCAAAATCTTTCTTGGACATAGATTCCTCCCAATTATGATCTCAGACCTACCTATCGAATAAGATTGAATCACACCCGTAACAATCGATATAATAATTGTGCAAGAATTCCAGGCCTCATAACCCTATGGATTAAAAACCTAATAAACCCTTTACAAACATGTGAAATTTTGCATGTTTAATTTTGTCAGCATCTAGAAATGATTCTTACCATTGATATTGTCAATACATTTTTGATGTACCAGTCATAATCCATTAAAACAATCAGAAAAAATCTCTAACCATCGAACATATTCATATGTTTTATGATAGATCACGTGGTTGCCCCGCGTCTTTATTAACAGGATGTAAACGCCCTATCTAGACAATGAGTTTTTTAATTTTATTGGAATCGAAATTCTGATATCCTATGATTAGGACGAGCCTAACTCACCAGAATTCTTACTGAGTCCAATCGATCAATATTCATTGCAATATGTTTAGGAACAAATATAAGACAATGTCATAAACATGATTCTCATTTCATATGAACCTAACACACCTGGATCGAAACTAAATGACATAAATGTTTTTAAGAATAAAATCCTAAGAAATTTCCACATAGTCTCGCATTAATGTGCCTATGCATCCAACTCGAAACCCGACTACTTAGTAGTTTATGACCATAGTTTTAGAAGGATATGCAACATTGGTGTTGTTGTCAAAAACTAGATATATTAGAGTAAACCATGCCATCAAATCTAGACACAATAGTCAAAGTGTATAGAGTAAAAAAGAGATGAATAGAGACAGACATGAGATTAAGAGTGGTTCAACCATTAAAACAAGCCTACGTCGACTTTGGTGACTTATTCTCATTATACATATACATTGACCACATCTTGGAGGCCTTAAAAACATACGAGAGGAGGAAAATAGGCTTAAATAGATAAATATATCGATTATATGGAGTGTAGTCTGCAGAATTGGTAGCATAGACTACGGGAGGCCATGATTATTAGAGACTCAAGTTGTCGGAGTAAGTTATCCGAGTGTACGCACCAGTAGAGAGAAGTTAGAGAGAATTGGGCAGAACTTTATTACAAATATTTTACTCTCCAATTGAGGAGGTGATGACCTTTATTTACAATATTTAGTAAGGGTAATAAGTTCTTAGTGGACCTTACTTATGGATAACTGTTGATGAGATGGAATATTTCCATATGGTCGGCACCTAGAAATCCAATGCTAATGTGTAAAAATTTACGATCCTACCTTCTGGAGTAGTAATGGCTATCATCTTCGAGGGCCTATCATCAAGACAACCTGGGATCCTAACGAAACGTCGGGAAGCGGCCATATGCCTGTGGGAGAGTCATAACCACACCCAGAATTACCTCACCATCCCAGAAAAACATATAATAATCGCTCATGTGGCCTAGGAATATATTCACCCTGCATTCATTAGCCAGGGGACTTCATCTTACGGGCGCAACTTCCCTTATGATAACGATTTAGAGAGATGTGTTTACATAAATTATCATTTATGAAAATCATTTCTTTTTACATTTAAAAACATCCATATTTACATTCTCAAAACCATTTATTCTCAATGATTAAATACGAATTTTAGAATATGCATTTCTTATTCTTAAAGTTATATTTTATTAATGACCTAAGACCCGAAGTGCCAATATCCTCAAACTACTCTCCAAGAGTCCAGAACAATATCCTAAGTCATCAAAGTGAGCCTCCCTCACTAATTGCCTCCAAAAAGTCCCAATTTCATCATTTTTATCTTTTATTAATTCTAGGTTAACTTCCTATATCATTCGGACATTAACCTACATAAACTAACCCTTAGAATAAGCCCAATTAACCCCATGCTAGACTAAGATGTTTATCTACCCCATACATACCTCTAAAACTCTTCATTACTTCCCAAAGGCAGGTTCCTAAATCTCAAAACTAAAAGAAAAGGGCTAAAACAAAACTAGCAAAATCTCACAAAAACAGGGCATCCGAATCGATTAGCCCTAGGGCCGAATCGATTCGCCCCTGATTGCAAATCGATTCGCCCAAAAGCGAATCGATTCGGTGAGTAAAACCAACTTTTTGACTTAGCCGAATCGATTCGGCCCCAACCCGAATCGATTCGGTTTCCCAGACCTGTAGCCTTCCCCATATCCAAATCAATTTGCCCAAAGGCCGAATCGATTCGGCCTGGCAGAAATGCCCAATTCGGGCTACGGGTTTAAGAACCCTAAAATAACCAAAACCTCAAATCTTCAATTTTATCCAACATCAACAACAAATAATTCTTCCCAATCAGTTCTACACATCAACTAACTAATTTTCTCAACTTAAACCAAATAAAACTACAAGATTAAAGGTTTAATCACTAAAAACCTACAAATCCCAAAAATGGTTTAAATCTCCAAAAATATAACTATACATTCAATTTATCACATCAAATCAATATATAGCAAGTAAGAAACTTTCCTCGAGTTTGTAGTCTCGAATTCTCTTCCGATAGCAACGAATTCCAGCTCCAATCTTCCATTTTTCTCTCTTTTCTCCCATTTCTCCCAACTCTCTCCTCTCTCTCTCTCTCTCTCTTGGCTTATAACATGAAATGAGAAATAAAAGGGTGGGGAGGCTTATACGGGTTCTAACCATTAATTCTCCTCTTTTAAATGTTAATACACCATTAAAATGACTCGTAACTACTTAATTGAGTCATAACCGGTCAAAAGTGCCCGAAACTCAAAAATACAACTTGGCACATATTTTGACTATCTCGACTATTCTAAAACCAAACGCACCCCCTATTTTTGCATTCGGAGTAACGTATAATATTTTTGTTTTCCAAATACATTTTAAGTTATTAATTGTACTCCAACTTGCATATAGGTCATAACCGTCGTTTAAAATACAACGACACAATAACACTCAATAAAATGCTATTTACCTTCTCATAGAAGTAAATAGGCAAAGCATAGTAAATATTATCCCTTAATATCATGGGAAATAATATTTACTCCCACTACCTCTATTTTATAAAATTTTCAAATCGGGCAAAATAATATAAAATAGTCGCTGAAAAGTCTGGGTTGTTACATCTCTCTCTCTCTCTCTCTCTCTCTCTCTCTCTCTCTCTCTCTCTCTCTCTTTATATATATAGGGCATGCTCGTGCCTGAAGGCATCACGAAAACTTCTAAAACATACGTAATTGGCAAACGACAAAAAATTTTAGGAAGTACATAATTGAGAAATAGAAACAATTTCGTTCCCCCAACACAACAAAATATTAAGTCGTATCTAATTTAAGTTATAAGGTTTTATATATAATACATATCGTGTTATACAATTTAATTTTTTTGGAGAGTTTCCTTTGTTTATAAAACTACCCACCTTATTTAAGAAACAAAAAATACTCCAACATTAATACTAATAATCTGTCGTAAACATCGTATAAACAACTTCAACTTAATTTGTGAAAATAACATAAATACCTAATTCAAAAAGATTTATTACATAACAAAAATAATTGTAAACAATATTAAAACAAATTGAATAGTTCTTCCTCTATTTATAAGATGATCTGCACTGTTTAAGAAATAGGAAAAAAATCACACTACAATATTCAACATCTGACGTTTATGACAATAATAATAATAATAATCTTGAATTGTTTATTTCATCATATACATGTCTTGCGATCACATCACTTGTGTAACATTGACATGTCAATAAAAAACAAATATGATATCACACATTTTTAAGACTTCCTATTGTTTGCAAGACCTGCTATGTTTTTTTAAAGAAAGACCTGCGGCATGTTTTTTGTTGTTGTTTTTTTGCAAAAGCAACCACATGGTTGTAAAGGGAAATCAAAAAAATTAAAAAAATAGTGGGTGAATTTGGGCGAATTTTGAAAAAAAGTAGTACCTGACCTCGTATGAGGTTTTGAGGCCAAAATCAAACTATAGGTTAGAACTATGAAAATATAGCTCTATTAAAAGCGTATTTCAAGGCCCATGTTAAACAGACCAAGAGAGAATATTACACAAATAATTATATAAACAAAGATACTTACAGTGGTGCTAATTATCGAACAACCGGGGTGGTCATATGCAAAACATGCATAACCTTCAATGAAAAAAATACAATTAGATATAGATATCTACTTATGGATAATGCTATAAATTGTAGATACCTATGGACAGTTATGCAAGGCATGAAAATGTACAAAAAAATCAGAGTAATTGGTGAGAAGAATCATACTAATGTACATAAGTATGGATGTAAAATGAACCAAGATACTCGAGTTCGAATCGTGTTCGTTCGAGAAAAAAGCTCGTTCGAGACTAGCTCGTAAAATAAATAAGCCAAGCTTGAAGAAAAGTTTCAGCTCGTTATCTTATTGAGCTCGGTATGGATTCGGCTCGATTATAGATATCCATACTAAACTAGTGTAAAATAACCAAGCTTATCAAGATCGACTCGTATTCTTTTAGTTAGAAGCTCGTTCGAGCTTGAATCATAAGATAAATGAACCAAGCTTGAACATATTTTTAGGCTCATTTACATTTACAAACCAAGCTTGAGCAACCTTAAGTTCGGCTCGGCTTGCCTCATTTTCACCCCTATACATAAGAAAGTCATTCCTGAACTAAACACTTAATAACCCAAAAGAAATAAACTCTTACTCAAATAAGGGAAACAAAATCGACGGCAAGAGGTAATGTAGAATAAGTTCTAACTGTGACAAAGAGAGTGATTAAATTGTGATCGCGGTAGAGCTGGTAAAAGAAAAAAAATCTATAAAATCATTAGAAAGAAAAAAGATAAAATTTGGGTAGTATCTTGCTTATTTCATCGTAATTTTACATTATAGACGTTCCATCCGTATATCCAGAATCTTGGGTGCACATAATAACATGGAAGAAACAACAAATAAATGGACCAAACAAAAACCAAAAAATGTTCACAATAACTACAACATGACTATCATTTCAGTCATGTTAACCACCAATAACAATGAAAATAAAATTAATATGCTTCATAAGCATTCACTCCCCAATAGCACCAAACAAAACAGATTGTGGTAAAAATTAATGATGAAATACAAGTATCCTAATATTTTTTAAGAAATAATATATGTCTAAATTTATTGTATTGCTTACATCGTTACAATATTCGATACATATCCCTAAATAGCTATATAAACCATGGTAACTATAAATATAAAATACACACCTATCCCTTATGCTCGAAAGTGGCACCTCGCGTACCAGATCCGCGGCTGAGATGGAAAAGAGTGTACCTGATGAAAAAGTAGCAGCATCATCTCTAAACCCCTTAAGAACCGTTGCGTGGCCGTGGGCTTAACTGAGGGGTGCATGGAAGTTAGCAGAACTTTTGTGTTGTAGTGACTGATCATTAGCTTATTGGTTCTGTATTAAACCCCTTGAGAACTATTTTTGTCCCCATAAGCCCCTCAAAGATGATCAGCTGAATGGTTTGGCATGCCCTCTGTGAGTAATGGGTATGGGAGATATTAAGTCTTTATTCTTCATAGTTGAATTGCACTGATCAGATGGATGAGAAGAAAATAAAATGAAATGAGAAATCTAAAAGAGCACAGTAAAGCATACTATGTCAAAACTCACATTGAAGCCAGGAAGCACCTGGAAATATTTTATTTACCCCTTTTTCAATCTTCAATACCTAAACAAATATTCAAAACCATTTATATATAAGCTTAAAAATCTGTCAAAAAAGTGTTGGAAAACAATATAAGCTCAAAAGATGTAACTTAACAAAGTCAGTTTATTTGACAACTATAGAGAAGCCAGTCTCATTAAAACACCATATCATGTAAAATCACAATTAGTACCTCAATAGCATGTTTCTCATTAAGTAATTTCTTTGGGCTCTCTTCTGAATTGGACGGATCTCGTGAGGTCATCGAAGCTATATGAAAATCCTAAATAACAATTCAAACATGAGAAGCAAATTCTTGGTAACTAATACATGAGTAATTTGAATCAGCATTAACTTTAATTCTTAGTAATTAAAAATCAATCAAAAACGTGTCGAAAAATAATATAAGCTCAACAGATGTTACTAACATAGTCAGGTTATTTAACAACTATAGAGAAGACAGTATCATTGAAACGCCATAGCATGAAATTCATCCCGGGGGTGTCTTTCATCTACACGAAGCATAAAAAAAACATAGATATAGTACCAAAACAAACATTGGTATAATAAACCTTTAGATATCACCATTATAGAC
This sequence comes from Sambucus nigra, assembly GCA_949130495.1. NCBI lineage: Eukaryota > Viridiplantae > Streptophyta > Magnoliopsida > Dipsacales > Adoxaceae > Sambucus > Sambucus nigra. The sequence continues at coordinate 636,215,680 of OX422211.1, read as the reverse complement.
AAACAGAGAGAATATAGCGTATAAGGTATACATGGGTTTTTACATCTATATAACTTGAGGAGACTTCATTATAAATATATATCCATAGAAACATCGATGTATTAAAGAAACATTAATGAACTAAATAGGAGCTAAATGAATTTAAAAAAATGAGGAAAAAATATGGTTCCATTATCATTGTTCTCCAATATCAAATGGATATGATAGATCAAAATTAAAGGAAAAAATCAGGACCATATAAGAATGAGGTAGTGAACCTTGCAAGCAAGGGTCATGTCATCATGTTATATTTTGTTAGTTCACTTTCAGCATATACACTGCTACAATCTTCACCTTCGGTGCATCCTCTCAACATGTCTTTAACGTCAACCTCGTGCCTACAATTATGGTGGATCCTCTTCAACCCACAAATAAATGCAAAAAACCCACAAAGAAATGAAAATACCTTGTGACGATATTAACGACAGTTTATTGTAACACCTCGTAATTTTGAGGATTTGGTATTTAATTATTTTTGGGAGAAATAAAATTATTTAAATTGGAGAAAATTATGATTTGGAAAATTTATTAAAGTGGGAAGAATTATTCTAACTTTTAGCGACTCTAAGTTTAATTGTTCAAATTATTATGTGTCACATTTTTTAGGTTGAAATTAAGAAATGTTATAAAGTATTTCAAATGACAATTTTGAGTGCACGGTTGAGTCCGGATGGGTCGAGATAGTAAAAAAAGAGTACCCGGGAGTAGTAATCGGGTCTCGGGGTATTTTTGGACATAGTCGGGCCCACACGGGGGATTTAGGCCATTTTAATTAGGCCCATGTGACCAAAAACGTGATTAGGGGTTTTAAACCTAATTGAGGGAGTGTTGAACGACAAAGGAAGAAAGCGGAGAACAAATTCTGGATCTTTTGGAGATAAATCGAGGGACAAATTGGATGTTCTTCATCAACCCTTTCTCTACACCAACGGATCAGAATCTACGAACAATTAGAGGCAAGTGGTTAACTATTGTAATTCTTCAATAGATGATAACCAATTCATATTATGGGAGGTGTAAACTGAAATTCATTTTTGGGTGTGGGATTTACATGAAAATGGTTTTTTAATGAATTGGGAAAATTATGTGGATTTTATACTGAATTAATGTTTGTATATGATAATGAAATCACAGAAATAGAATTGTAGTATGAACCAGTGTCTATTGGGCGCCTGATTTGGAACTATGATGATGAATTGAAAATCGAATGAGTAAAACCCGTAAAATACCCGTATCGGGAAAGTTCAAAAGTATGAAAACCAATTATTAATGTAAGGTATCTAGGAGGTTTAGAACCTTTTCCACGTGTTAAATATTATTGGTTGTGATGTAATAATAGTGGGAGAGTGGATAAAAAGCTTGGTCGTGCGTTAATGGTGGAAACAGATTCAAGGAAGAAGATAAATATCTGGTCGATCGATCGATCGATCGACCCAAGGAGTTGATCGATCGATCCCTTCAGCTATTGTAAAACATGAGACTGTAGATCTTTTTGTCACGGTCGCGTGGGCGCCAACCTCGTATTTTTTGGATTTGTTTGGAATTTATAATGATTTCTCGACGAGAGGGTGCGCTAGACCGACAACTTTAGGAAGAAATAAATTCGGGTTATTTGGAGATGACCGTAGATGAGTGAAGTACTTTGAAAAAATACCGAGGAACAATATTTTATCCTTGGATTAGATAGTTATGAATCCGTGGTATGAATTTGGGAGTATTTAGAATGAACAACACACGAAAATATATGAACATATTCGAATGGGAATTTCGGATGAATTTAGCATACGAATGGTATCTTAAGGAGTAATTTAATTGATAGAAATTGAATAGAATTTAATACTTGGAGTTTTGTGGGATGAGTATTAAGGAATATTAAATTTATTAAGAGTGTCAAACTTATTAACGTAATTTGGTGAAATAAATTCTAAAGGGTTAAATTTTGGACGGAGGGAAGATGTCCGGGTAATGTAGTTGAGCGACGCTACTTTAAATTAATTAATTATAGTGAAACTAATTAATTAAATTAGAGTCGGACCACAGACTCGGATATATATAGGCTAGTGTTATGGACTTTAGTACACGGTAAAGCCGGGGATTATAATATATATACGGTGTGGTGATAGTATATATATATATATATGTTGTGTGTGCTATTAAATATCAGTGACTAGATATTTATTTAATTTATATACCCTAGTGATAACAAGGGAGGTTGCACAATGTGGGTGAATTTCCTAGCTTGAGGAGTAGGGCGAGTATATCACCAGGTCACAGCGTCCAGTATATGGGTGAGGGGCCTATCTCACTTTTAAGGAAGGAATATGAGTGCCCCCACTTCGTTGATATTTTAGGCCACGTTGGTGAGCAATTCCGACTTGGGTAACTAGGTTAAGTGATCATACCTAGTATGATAGTACTTTAGAGGAAATCATCCGGCGAGGGTATACTCAGAAGGATGGATATACAGATGATATATGTGTGGATGTTTCAGTAAAGATATGTATATAATGGTATTAAATATTATATGCGGGTAATAATACAGGGTGGGATGTATTTACTTTATATAACTTGTGTCACGGTTATATGATATTATTTAAAAGGAATTAATTAGGGTAATTGGCGAGATAACTTATAACCCGTGAATAATAATACTCGGTTTAGAGTAGGAAGGCAAGGGAGGGTTATACTCGGAGTAGTTGGATGGGGTAGTACAACTAGATGGGGTTAAGGTAACCATTACGAGTGCACATTAGTGGAGGGGTGATTATGTCCTCAAGAGAGTGCGACACTAACTTAAATATGAAGCGCATTCATACATTTTTAATTACTTCAGTTAATTCACTTGCTAAATATTTTAAAAATGTTTTGGGTTCTAACCCTTGCTATAAAAATATTTTCAAAACCTTTTAGGTGCCAGCCACATGGACGCCAGACTTGATCTTTTATTCCAGGGACACGTAGCTGCAGCACATGTGAATGCTAGCAGGAGCTTGGATTAGACGCATCGTTCATTATTTCCTAGAGTATGAATCATCTATCAGTTTAAGTTTTACTTAGGGCTTGTCGACCACACTTTTTAGTACAGTTTTCAGATTTATTTATTCATTTGATCGATGATTTTTGTTGGACTATTTACTTTGGTGGCCGATGGTTTATTCGGCAGTTAGTTTAATTATTTATTCAATTGATTTGATTAAGTTGTTGTGAATGGTTTATATGTATTTTCGCATGTTATTGTCTTATTTAAAAATAAAGTTAAAATTTGGCACCGGATTTTTGGAAGTCTAGGTGGTTAGTAAGTTTTAGAAAGATTTTCGACAGTGATGCTAAGAATGAACCAATTGGGATTCCTGTTTTAATCTGATATAGGACTGATCACCCTGTATTTTATTAGGAGGGGTGTCACATTTATCCATAAAATGGACGCATTGATGGTAGTCAAAACAGGGAGCACCCAACAGGGCAGCAAAGCAAAAAATCTAAAACCAAAAACATACAAACTCAAACCCAAAGGCCAAATAGTTCATTTATTGATCTTACAAGGCAAAATTCTTTCAAAGATACCTATGGTTGATGTAAGGTTAAAGATAGCTTTATAAGACTATATAAAAGAGCATTAGAATACTATACAAAAAAAGCCTTAACTGAATTTACAAAAATAGCCTTAGCAATCATCCAACCGCGCGTAGTAACTATAAGCCTAAGCTTTACAAAAAGTCGAAAAGGTCTACATCCCAAAACATTATCCATGTAATAGTGAATCAGGGATTCCCAGGAAACATCCTCGTAATAACTCTATGGAATGTCCGTGTATATAGCTCGATGTACTTGATATGAAAATTGGGGCTATTTACAACCACCTATAATAAATATTAATAGTTAAGACTAATTATTAAAAATGAATGAAAATAAGATACATTTTAATAGCGAAGAACCATGTTGTGAGAACCACATGTAAGAAACCTATGGGTATTTATCCTCACTTGATGCAATACCATTAGGTCCCAATCCTAAGAATAGTAAAAAAAATTATTAAAAGATTATATAAAGGGGTCAAATGTGTAAAATATAGGAAAAATAACATTACTTACTTTATAGGAGGACTTCTAGATACATAATGTTAGTTGTAGAAAGAGAACAATCGTTAAAAATAACGATAATGCCATTTTCACTTGTGCATCGAGATAACACTACATGTAACTGGCCATGACTAAAAATCGGCGTGCACAAGTCAATTACCACAAACTTTACAGGCGAATTGGGAATTCGTGTCTCGACATTTTTATAGGGATCTCCGCTGATGAAGGAGAAAGTGAGACTATAAGAATGGAGAGTAAATTTCCACACTTATCACCCGTTAATATTTAGGCCTCAATAATATGCTCTCCGCATTTTGTAATGAACAATCATGTGCCATTGCAAAGACCATCCTTTGGGGCAATGTTTCTCAAAAGCATAATCGGAGAACACACCTTTAACTCCAACATAAAAAGGGGTAAACTAGAAGGACTAAGATAATTCAAAAACTCATTTGGGTATCGACTATGTACGTCTCTACCAGTCTCGTCATCACACATTTTATCGGTACCAAATTAAGTTTTTGTATCATCTGAGATGATATTCAATCCCAAATTATTTATAGCAGTCACATCGTCATTTTCGGCCGAAATAATTGCTCCTTCGGTGAGGAAGGCTGGTGTAATAGTATTGACAACATTCAACAATGTATACACCTTTGAAATTAAATTTTGGACATCATCACACTTTTGTATTGAGGACGGTAATGATACAATTTCATGAGGATGGGACCCAATATATTAAAAAAAGTCGAATGCATTTAGTACTTTGAATTAAGATTGTTAAAATATAGAAAAATTAAATAGCGGTACCTAATCCAAGAATGTAGAGAATTGAATTGTCTCAGACTCCAAAGGGTTTAATCTCATGTTTAGATGTAAGATCAAAACATAGATGTGCCTCTAAAGCGCAAATATCCTTAATGAAGAAGAAATAATGTCTTCTCTAACTCCTATAGGGATGACTGGTGAGATTTGTCGAAAATCACTGCCAAGAACTACTGTAATTCCTCCGAATGGATTTTTAACATCACAAATATCGTGAAATGTCCTATCTATAGCCTCAACCCAATGCTTATGATGCAAAGGAACTTCAGCCCATATTATAAGTTTAGCTAATTTAAATAACTCTATATGTATCGACTGCTTTGCAAATCCACAGTTTGAGTTTTCTAGAATGTACAAAGGTATGCAAAATGTTGAATGTGCAATCCGACCACCAACCAACAACAAAGAATCAATGTCAGACGAGGTGAATATAATAACTGTATGACCCAAACTATGATAGAAGGTTGCAATTGTATTATACAAAAATGTTTTTCCGGTCCCAGCACCCCCATTCAAAAAATATGTAGCCTCCTTATTCACGAAAACAAATGATGTTATCGCTGAGTAAGACATACGTTGTTCCTCATGAAGGCGATCAACATCTAATTGAGCATCACCTTTTTATGCTAACGATTGTAACTGCTAATGTTCTAAGACTAATGTCTTCCCACCCATAGTTGTCGAATTAAAAGTTGGTAGAGTCATTAGAGGGAAGTCACTTAAAATCTTACTAGATTCTTAAAGCATATCATTTAGAAGATACAAACCACAATACTCAACTTAGACGTTTATTGGATTTGGGATGGAAAATAATGTGCGTAACTTATGAATCAGATCATCACATATATGAATCGAAAATTTATTCCTTAATAACTCCGGATGCAAAGGAAAATATTGTGTAAGTATAACACCAAACAGACGTTGAAGCTGATATTCGGTGTGCATGATGGATACCTCTTATAAACATTTAACCCACTAATTATCATCTTCAAGCAATCCCCTCGCTATACATGCCGATTTGAAAGTCTCTTATAATACACAGTTCACTGTGCGTAAGTACTCAAACGATGTGGCTCCTTTAACGACAGTCAAAAGAAATCGCAAATAAAACCTTTCTCCAGAATTTGTATCAAACTCATATGTTTTCCATGTACATTCGCCTAATAGCAAACTCAGATGTTTTCCATGTAGTCCAAAGTTATTTTTATACCTCCAAAAAGAATGTTAGGAAAACTCCTGGTACGTATAAACTTGTGCATAAGGATTCAATGCATAAAAAGCAAAAAAATAGGTTAACAAACTCATTTGATCTCTGGCTCTTTCAGTAATCATAGTTGAATAATTTGTAGGATCAAACACAACATGATGCATGTCCGGTAAATATAAATGTAATCGTGTAACAAACGGTTTCTCCTGATGCGTGTGATTACAATAAATTCACCAAGATGCTTCACGAGGTCCAATATACCTTGCATCTAAATATTGTTGGATTTCATCAACACCTCCCAAAACCATAATTTTGCGATCATCACCCTTATATATGTACTTATTTATATATTAAACACATCATAACCCTGAACAAACTTCGACATTAATATGACAATTGAAAAGTCTAGAAAAATACGAATGATAGGGGATAACATCTTTATTTGGTACTTTTTTTCCACTGACGGTAGTATATTCCATACCATCATCAAGACGACGATAGATTAGATATCCATTAGTATCCATTGATGTGGCTTCTATAAATGCTCGAGGGTATTTCTTCATGCATATACTATTCTCCATGCAAGGAGAATTCAGATTCGGGGAGCCACACGGGCCATGTACCATGCAACTCAATACAGATTAGAAGAGTGTAGGATCGTTAGTGGGATGTGGAAACTCAGTAGAGACAACATTATCTACTTGGCACATGTTTTAATCTTGCTTTGACTATCGAGGAAAAGAAGAGGGTGCATGTGGCGCATCCCCCATTTTTGAAATTCGATTGTAAACACATGGGCCACTTTTTTTCCAAAAACATTTTTATCCTTAACCCCCTTCATTAGTGATTTTCTCTTTAGTTCAAAAACACGTGCAACCAAGTCCGGACGATCAAGAGCATTTTGACCAGGTAAGAGTTCCTTACTGATTTCAGGCCATTTAGGATTAGCCGTTATTGTGAGAAAAATATCAGGGTGATAATTATACAGAGTGATGGAAATCGAATATTGGTAAATCTCAAACATATTTTGTGCACTACTAGTAAAACAAGATGGCAAAATCATGCGCCTACCAATTTTCACTGGTTCAACACCCTCGAACATACAATCGCTAAGATCTTTGTATAATTCGGCCCGAAGTTTACTTTGATTGAGTCTAAAATAAGTCAAAAGATTTTTTTCCATTGAAGCACATCCATCCACAATGAAATCTTTCATAAGTCTACCTTATCTCAAAATTGTAGAGTACTCAGTGCCATGTTGAAACAAACGATAATTATAATAATCAAGTTCAGTTAGTCAATGATCCTGATCAAAACTATTTGACACATCCCACAGATTCATATCGGGATCCCAACCAAGTTAACCGTGAGGGAATAAAATGAATGTAGTGCAAAGGTAGGTAATTTGGGTGACCATGAACTCGCATCAACTTATCCCCCCTCTAATGTGAACAATAATGTCTCTCATTGCAGACGAATTTTGGCCATCATCGGGCAAAATAAATGCAATCTCATCGATCGAAGGCAAATTATACCTTCTACGATCTGCTACAAAATTGTAATGTATGTATGTTGGAAAATTCTAGCCGAATTGAGAGGATTCTTTTAAAATCGCAAAAGACTGACGATATTTGTGGATAAACGGATTGTTCACTTCCAAGAAACCTTGAATTATTTGAAGTACATCACTTTGTAATTGTGGATTCCTATGTTCCCTAACACTCACAGCCACACAGGGATCCTAAATGTATAAATGGGCATATATACATTGTTCCTCATGCCCCGATTTCGTTAATAAGGATCAAGTACGATGATGTAGTTCGCTATGAATGGTGAAAGATTATGCCCCCTACTCCTGAGGACCCTATCATCCATTTGAACACCAAGACTTGTAAAGGCATTTGCGTCATTATAATCTCTAATTTGACTCTGGAAAGACTTGCATTGAACATTATTGCCATCAAATAAATGTTTAATTTCTGGTGGGGGTTCAAGTAGATGTGGTGATCGAACTTCTCCTTATCTACAACACTTCCCAAATATATGGTGAATCTTTGATGAGGTCGATAACCTTTCATCCATCCAATGTAAAGATGAACAATAATGGCAAGGAATATCCATGGGCCCATGAAAATGCCTTACTAAATGGACACGTGGTTCTTTAGGTGTACTCATACTCATAATATTTCCACGGCTTTGGATAGTGGATCTATATATGAAATAAAAAGGTGTGAAAAATAAAACGAAGTATAGTTCACAATGTAAAACAATAATAGATAATAAATAAATAGAAATCATATATATGAATGTGTGCATCAAATGAATGGCAATTGTGAATTTCTTGATTATTCTCTATTTCATGGGAAAGTATAACTTGCAACGTATTGGGGACCAATACATTTTAAAGAGAAGGTGATGTAGGAGAGTGTTCTTGGAGGTCCCCGATACATTGTTCTTCAAGATCAAATAAGTCAAAATATTGGCAAAAGTTTCAAGGTGACATAAATAGGGGCATATTTGTTTTGACAACTGGGATCGATAAACTATTGGTCAAAGGACTAAGTCTTCAAAGAGAAATGTGTAAAGGATTAAGGGTACTAAATTCTATAAATTGGTTAGTTATTGACAATAGGACTTGAGCCACATCATTATCTGATGGAAAATAAGAAACCCTTGATTGTTTAGGTTATTGCAACTAAAATGCTCTTTCCCGATCACGGCATTGTTATTGGGCAAGTGCGTGTTTTGAGATAACGGGGGATTGTGGCCTAAGGGGGACAAAAATGATGGAGGTACCTAGTGGGGGCACCAAATTTAAAAATCTATTACATCTTTTCCGTTTACGTCCTTGGCATTGAGATAAAACTCGAGCTGAGATTAAGTCACCAGTTATGTGATTAGTTCTCAAGCGAGGTTATGGTGGTGAATCTTCTTGTGCATTTCTATAAGGATTAGACCTTTCCCGTTCTCATCGCAATCGTTTCGCAATGGCACTTTTGGAGACAAAATTTTGATCAATTACCTAACGAAGATAAAAAAGTATCAGCATTTCATGATAATGGAAACTTTAGAGATTGTAAAAAGCTTAATGGTACACATTAATAACTTAATTGTTTAATTATTGTACGGTAAAATAACACCACTAATAAGGTAATATGGTAATGATAAAAACAAACTGCTCCTGGAAAAACATTATACTTCCCTAACCATGCCGCCTATAAAAGAAATATAAGCATATAAAAAAACATAAAAAGTTCTTGAGATGTGTTTACCATTTTAAGTGTGGGGACTTCTTTCTCCTTTCCCATGCCTTTCTCATTTACTTTATTGAGTATAGTTTGAGGCTATTAATTGTAAGATTGATGCCATAAATGGGGAGTGAAGAAGTTGTAAATATGAATTACAAAGGATACAATCATTTAGTAGATAATATTTACCCCATATAACATTTGGTGGAACATCATCACGAATAACAATAACAATGTTATTTCCATGCGGCCTTTGAATCTATGAAAAAAGAAAGAAATGTTGAAAATAAAGTCAAAACGAATTAGGTAGATTATACAGAAAAGAAGAACACAATGAGTAAAAAAATGAGAAAATAGTAGATATAATCGTAGTAAACCTAGAATTAGTTAAACGTATCACACTTAAAGAGGCACTTTCTTTCCCTTTTCCTTTTTGTATATCCTATATTAAAAGGTTAAATGTATATAATTAGATAAATAAATATGCTATATATATTAGAATAGAAAAAATTTCAACCTTAGTGGGTGCCAAGTTTCCTTTTTCTTTCCCATGTCATATTGAAGGTTTGCAAATATACATAGGCTGTAGCGGAGATAAGAAATGAGAATATTGATTAAGAATGGAGAAACTTCTTATAAGTACTATTAGTAAACAAAAGTGCATTTTTTTTTACCATGGAATGAACACTGTTTAGATCAGATTCATCGAGGACATCAACACTAATATTATTTTGACGTAGCCTTTGAATCTCTAATTATAAAGGCAATGGATGGAATCAATATATAAAGATATAGGTGAGGAGAATAAAAATTGATGACAAGAGTTTGATTGTTACAACAATCTCTTCATCTTCATCCACCTATAAGTAAAGAATGAAAATGCATTATAAGATTATTAGGAAGTAGGAATTAATAGTGTTTAAGTGAAAGAGAGTATAATTAAAAATGACATACGTTGCCAAATACGGTAACGTTCTCCATGTGAATAAAGAAGTAAACTACAAAATGGAAAGATGAGAAGTAATGATTAAATGTGTATAAAACATAACATAAACTATACTAAAGTCATACTTCGCAATGCAACGTCATATATATCCCGAAACACAATAAAAACGATATGAACACGAATCGGCATACATCCTTTACAATAAAAAGTACTAAAGACTCGGTATACATTATTTACATAACACCCAAAATTAAATGTAATGAAATCCCAATTTGAATATATATCCCGAAACACAATTAAAACGATACAAACACGAATCGGTAAATGAATAAAAACACAATAAAAATTATACAAACACGAATCGGCATAGATTAAAAAAGATTAAAAACATAAATATTAATGTTAATAAAGAAACATGTAAACACGTGATAGTGATTATGTGTTCTTCCCACCAGTTTAGTACTTAGTCAGTGGGAGTATTTTTACCATCTGAGCTACTGCTAAAGTTTAACAAAAACAAAATGATACCTAACAGTAGATCATCGGTAGATCATTAGTTTGAGTGATCACTAGTTTAACTATTTTGATCACTAGTTTTAGTATACAAAGAAGTTACCTTTTACGAATCATCTTAACCTTAAGAACTAACCAATATATGACCATCAAGATCCTAGATGATGAACGCAGAAAATATATATATAAAAAAAGTAGATAAGGACCAATAAAACATAAACCCTAAACTGAAAACCAACAATCAAAACCTAAACTCCACAAAATATTTTTGGTCATATATTCGTGTAATAGTCCCCAAAAGATATATTTGTTGAAGAGAAATGACATCATGCAACAGTCCCCAAAATAAAAAAATTTGATTATTTAATCAAATGTAGCACTCAGGTTGTCATGATTTCATCAACCTGACTGAAGAACGTGGCCCAAATCTAATGTAAACAGATTATAAAACATCAAAGAGAAATCCAAATATAATGTAAATCCATAAAATAATACAAATGTAAACAGAGTAAAACCCATTACCTGTTGAAGAGTACTCCGGTCGTCTAGTCCGGAGAGAGAGAGAGTGATAGAGGTGTTCCCACGTTTGATCGAGAGAGAAAGAGGTGTTTCCATGATTTTGTTCAATCATAATAGTCCGATGATTGAAAAAGAGGTTCTCAAAGGTGTAATTTCCTATTTTATTCATGTTTTTTAATTTTGGGCAAAGACGAGAAAATTAAGTCAAGTGAAAAAACAGAGGGGGTAATGAAATAAACAAGGGGAAAAAGATGAAAAGGGGGTTCTTTTAATCTCAACCTTTCATTCTTGCCTAGGTGTCTCTGTTTCTAACCACAAATTATCTTATCATCTTATACACCATGCTACTTTATATATATATATATATATATATATATATATATGTAGGGGAAGTTTTTGAAAATGAACACATTTTTAACGGTCCGAATGAGTGCCACGTCAAAAGACATTTTTCCCAAATTAAGGGTTGAGATCAATACCACTGTTGGTTTCAAAATGTTTTGGTTCCCCTCCATACCCTTTCTCCTTTTTCCCCGATATCTGTGTCCCCTCACCAACCCTTTCACCTCTTCACCTCACACCTATCAACACCCGATATCCTCTCACCCCCCATGTCAAGGTTCAGTTTTCAATTTTGTAGCTTCATTATTGATTTTTACCCATGGTTTAGATTCTTCGTTTCATTGTTGGTTCATTACAGTTTTTTACCCAATGTTTTGTCATTATTCTTACCTTCATTCGTCATTGTTTGACAGGTATTTACATTCTACATTTTTGGGTTTTAGTTATTTATGTTTTTATTTGGGTTTGTATATTTCGGATGCTTACATTGTTGGTACTTACTCTTAGTTTGATTTGTCTCACGTATTTACATTATTGGGTTACATATTTTTACCCATTGTTTCACCTTCATTCATCACTGTTTTTTATTTAGTTTGGATGCTTATTGTTAATTTGATTTGGCTCAGGTATTTACATTATTGGGCTATAGACTTTTACCCATCATTTCACCTTCATTCATCCTGTTTGACAGGTATTTACATTCTACATTTTTGGGTTTTCGTTATTTACCTTTTTATTTGGGTTTGTACATTTCGTGCTTTTAATGTTGGGTTTCGTGTTTTTATGCTCACGTTGTCCCATTGTTTCACCTTCATTCATCACTGTTTTTTATTTGGTTCGAATGTTTATATTGTTTTTATGCTTACTCTCAGTTTAATTTGGCTCAAGTGTTTACATTGTTGGGTTAGAGATTTTTACCCATCGATTCACCTTTATTCATCACTATTAACAGGTATTTACGTTCTACATTTTTGGGTTTTTGTTATTTACGTTTTGATTTGGTTCGGATGCTTACATTGTTTGTATGCTTACTCTCAGTTTGATTTGGCTCAGGTATTTACATTCTACATTTTCGGGTTTTTTTATTTACATTTTGATTTGGGTTTGTACATTTCGTGTTTTTATGCTCATGTTGGGTTTCGTGTTTTTATGCTCATGTTGGGTTTGTACTAAAATCTGAAAGTGTTCTGACATGTTGAAAGATGTAAGGATACATCTACTTCTTTTGTTAGAATGTAAAATCATACATGTATTATTCGAGATGCATCTAATTGTTTGGCATCATAGGTTGAATTTACGTGACGTAGACACCTTGGTGTTATTATTCAAGATGAATCTGAGGCACAAAATCAAAACATTGTGACAAGTTCTGACGTAGGTATAGGAAATCGAAAAGGCAAAGAAAAATTTATTTCAAACGGGGTATGTTTTATTAGTCCTTATTTCAACATTTTATAAACCATACTTCAGTAGTTATATTTAATACATTTTTTTTCTTTCTAGGCACAGTTTGAAAGTGGAATCTTAAAGGCTGCATTAGCCTAGCGGAGACGACGTGAATGAGAGAAGATTGAACGTGAAACACCTTGCCTTGCTGATCACGTTCTATATGCACAGTCTGCTTTTACTCAGTCGTGTCAAGCAACCAACATTGTTGATCGAGTTCGTAGTAATGTAACTCCCCTTACATTACAGCACGGTGGAGTATGTGTCTTTACTTCCACATTTAATGCATCATTTACTTCCACATTTAATATATCATTACAGGAGCAATTTGAACTTGGAATCTCCAAGGCTACATTTGCGCAATGCCGGAGATGTGAGCGTGATCATATTGAACGTGGAATCACACCTTCTCGCTGCCCTTCACCTTTCCCTGGACTACCGTCGTCTAGGAGAAAAGCAAAAGGAAAAAGAAAAGTTGTTCCCTATGGGGTGTGCCTCTTTCATTATTATGTCGTATTTACTTATTTCGTTATTATGCAATACACATTTACTTCTATCGTTTCATATATAGGGACAATTTTAAATTGGAATCTCAAAGGTTGCATTTGCGTAACGCCCCGCCATCAACGTGAGCATATTGAATGTGGAACTACGTCGTCTAGGCGGTCAGGTTGTAATACAATAGTGGATGTAAATATGGCTCAGTTTATGGATCTTGAAGACCACTTAGAGGATGACCATTTACATTTGTATCTTGAACAATATGATGAAGAATCTCCTCAAACTAATCGGTACGTTCGATTTAATTTCTTCATTATATACTTTATGAAATACTTTTTCTAAAGTAATTAGGAGAATTTATTATAAATCAAAGAGAGAAAAGACCTATATATGTGGCTCACAATATGTTTGATCCATAGTAATTGTTCCTTTAATGACCCATAGAAGATCTTTAACTAGTTTGAATCAATAGTAATTGATCCTTGCATAAGAATTAGTTCTCTGTTATAATGATGTTATGATCCTATGTTATAATCATCAATAACTATGTTGTAATGATCATCTATATATTATACTTGCTAATTTAGTTCTCTCTTACTCATCAGTTATGTTATAATCATCCATAACTATATTGTAATAACTACGTTGTAATGATTAGCTATAATAATTAGTTCTCTGTTACTGAATCAATAACTATAATGTTCTCATCAGTTATAATGATGTTCTCTATTACTAATCAGCTATGTTATAATTCTAATGATCAGCTATGTTGTAATGATCAGCTATAAATAGTACGCTATCACAATTACTTCTCTGTTATTGAATCAATAACTACAATGCTCTGATTAGTTTTTTATTCTCTGTTACTATAATGATCAATTTTATGTTACTTGTATAGTTTTCGTTACTATAATCATATGTTGTAATGATCAGTTATAATGAATCAATAACTATGTTGTAACTATGTTTTTATTATTCTCTTTCACTACTCCTGAGTATAGCACCGTGCCCCATGTTTTTACTGTTCCCCTTCACTATTTTTTAGTATAGAACCATGCCCTATATTGCCATTAACATCCATTTGAAAATATTCTAAATCTCTATACTAACATCCTTGCTTCATATTTGGGAAGAATATTTTAATTCTTATTCCCTTTTATAAAATAAATTTATTATTATTGTATAGGGAACATGCTTTGGGCCTGGGTATACATTTTCTTAGAATGATGAATGTTAAGTCCCCTCATTGTTCGGCCTTAAATTAGATTGGTGAAAAGTTAAGAAACTCTTCAATTGCACACCCATTGTTTGATAAATTTTGTTTCCAAGGTTAAATAAGGTTACCAACATTTAATGAACCACCAGCTGAGATCAAATCTTTATACGATAGTATCACTGTTCAGTCGGACTCATTTTAGAGATTTACTAGACAATTTAATGTTGTTAATGCCGTTACCAGTCTTGAAGTACAAATGGATGATAGAGTACTTACTAGACGGGGTCCTACATCTTTCACCATTCATGGCGAATTGCATCATCGGTCTGGAACCTTATTACCAGAAGAAGGGCAAGAAGGAAGTTATGCTCAGCTATATATTTATGATCCTGATGTTGCTTTGGATATTCGCGAGCGCCAAAATCCACAACCAAGAAGAGATGTTCTTGGAATTATTCAAGATTGTTTGTTGACCATGAATCCATTTTCATCCAAATTTTGGCATGCATGTGCTATTTTAGAGCAAGTAAATACATCAAATGTGAATGTACCGGCTCGTTTACATTATAGAAAGTCAACAGATAGACGAAGGTATAATTTACCATCAAGTGAGAAGATTGCAGTTATATTACCTGGAGATGGACCTCAATTGAGTGTGATGAGAGATATCATTCTTTGTTTAAAAGGAGATAATCAATTGATGCAAATTAGTGAGTGCCACCCAGCGTAATTACCATTACAATATGTGTTATTGTTCCCTCTCGGTGATCTCGGATGGGAACCTGATTTAACACGTTGGGATATAGTCAAGGGACAACCTGATTTACAACATCGGTTGACTTAACTGAATTTTTATGGTTATCGTATCTTCGAATGAACGAATGAATATTCCACAATTCTTAGAAGGGGAAAACTGTTTCAAGAGTTCATTGTTGATACCTGGGCTTCAACTGAGCAAAATCGCCCGACCTACTTCCATCTTAATCAATCCGACTAGCATCTTGATTTTTAGACTATAATTGTCGAAGGTAGAGTTGATGGGTTTAATGAAAAGGAAATTGGTAAACCTATCATTTTACCATCTTCCTTCACTGGTAGTGCTAGGCATATATTTGAAATTTTTCACAATTCAATGGCCATCACACGTTATCATCAACATCAAGATGTATTCCCTACTATGACTGCAAATCCCAATTGGCCTAAAATTTTAGGAGCTCTATTGCACATCAGCATTCCTCAGATTGGCCCGACATCATTGCTCGCATGTTTGAGATGAAAAGAAAAGCGATGATGAAGGAGGTTGGAAGTAATAATGTTTTTGGTGGGAAATTCGCGCACATTTTTACTACTGAATTTTAAACGAGGGGTTTGCCACATGTTCATGTTCTTTTTTTTAGAAAGCAGAAGTAAAATTAAGACATGTGATCAGGTGGATAGAATTGTATGTTCTGAATTGCCCGGTCTAATGGAAGATCCTACCCTATTCGAGACAATCTTGGGTTATATGGTACATAGTCCTTGCGATCCCCAAAATCCCAACGCATGGTGCATGGAAAATTGTAGATGCCTAAAGAAATATACTCGATATTGGGCCGAATACACGACTATGGATCAAGATGGATATTCATTATATCATCGACGCAATGATGTTCAAAAGTATATTATTGCTAGAGGTAAAGTAGTATGTAACAAAGATGTCGTGTCGTATATTCCATATCCTTCTAGAATGTTCGATTATCATATTAATGTGGAAGTTTGTGTGGGGTTGAGATGTGTTAAATATATTAATAAGTACATATTTAAGGGTTTTGATCGCACTACAATGGTTTTAGGAGGATTAGATGAGATCCGACAATACCTTGATGCGATATTCATTGGACCGCCTGAAGATGCTTGGCGGTTATTTGGTCATCCAATGCATGAAGAAATTCCCAATGTTGTATGGTTAGTGCTTCTTTTGCTGGGAATGCATCAAGTTTCATTTAATCCAAGTGATTATGTGGAAATAATTGTGTCTAGGGCTGCTAATCAGAAGACCACTTTGACTGAATTCTTTGCCACATGCGCATAATATGCATCTGCACGCGCTTTCACATATCAGGAGTTTCCCTAAGATTTTTCTTGGAATAAAGAACCGAAGATGTGGACTTTGAGATCTCCAAGAATGCAAGGTTATTCAATTGGTTGAATGAATTTGCTACCCCGAAAACAGGTGATCTTTTTTATTTGTGGCTTCTTTTAACAGTTGTAAAAGGACCTCCATCGTATAAATAGCTTAACACTGTCAATGATATAACTTATGATTCATTTGAGTTAGCATGTATTGCTTTGGGCCTTTTAGAAGACCACAACGAATTGGTCCAATGTTTGCAAGAGGATACGGTCCTTAAAACTGGGTATCAATTGAGACGATTATTTGTTGTTATCCTTACTCAATGTGAACCTCTATATCCTACTATATTATGGAATCAATTTGCGATGCCTATATGCGATGATTTGGCTCATAAGATACGAACTTTGGATGACATTCAAACTCCAACTGAGATTGAAATTGAAGAGTATGGTTTGTATCTTATCAATGAGTTATTGCAAGAATTAGGAAAAAGTTTAACCTATTTTCCTTCGATGCCTGTTTCAGTTGGTAATTGGTGTATAATCGTGGCTAATAGGCTTATTCGTGAACATCGTTAATTGTAAAGTGAAGATGAACAAGGGGATCCTCAATCTAATGTTGATTGTCTTAATAATGGACAACACGGTGCATATGAAACAATAACCACTTCGGTTCTAAAAAATAATGGAACTACACTCTTTTTTAATGGTGGTGCGGGCACCGAAAAAACATTTTTATACAATACTATTGCTACGAAACTTCGCAACCTTGGATATGTTGTTATTATTGTTGCTTCTTTCAGAATTGTATCATTGTTGTTGGTGGGGGTCGAACTTCACATTAGACCTTCTGTACTCCATTGGACATTCTTGAAAAATTAGTTTGTGGATTTACAAAGCAGTGGATTCATTCTGAGTTGTTTAAGTTAGCAAAATTAATTATATGGGATGAAGTTCCAATGCAACATCGATTTTGTGTGGAGGCCATAGATAGGACTTTAAAAGATATTCGTAATTGTAATAAACCTTTTGGGGGTATCACTGTTGTCTTAGGTGGTGACTTTCGTCAAATTCTACCCGTGATACCAAGAGGTCTTGGTGAGAAAATTATTGTCGCGTCATTGAGGCGTTCATTGTTATGGAAAGATATTCACGTTTTCATTTTGGTTACCAATATACGTCTTAATAACGCAGAAACAGAAAGTATTCCATTTTCAAGCTTCCTATATAAGGTATCATTTGAATTTTGTAGTCCATTTATGTTTTCACATATTTCTGTACTATTTATAACGTTACTAATTTTAATTTATATATTTGTAGATTGGGTTAAACCCACAAGAAAGTGTAGAAATTACCTTCAATAATACACAAGTCCATGGGTCTTAATGAGTTACTGACGGAGATTTATCCATCACTAGGTGTGGTCGGCACTACCACTCCTAACTACCTTAAAGAACGAATGATTCTTTCAGTGCGAAATGGCGATGTCAATATCATAAACAGTTATTCATTAACTCTTCATCCCGGTGAAATGATAACATATCTGGCTGCAGATAAGTTGTGCCAGGACGAAACAAGTAGTGCCGCAATTAATCAATATCCAAACAAATATTTGAACTCCCTTATTCCCTAGGGGTTTCCTTCGTTCAAGTTAGATCTCAAAATTGGTTGTCCTATTATGTTGCTAATAAATATTTCGCCTAGGGATGGTCTTTTTAATAGCACCAGGTTGATTGTTGTTAATTGTGTTGAACATGTAATTGAAGTTCAGATTTTAACGGGAGACCATAGCGGTAATTTCGCTTTCATTCCAATAATATCTTTAACACCCTTTTTATCAGAAGTGCCAATTCAGATGACAAGATGCCAATTCTCGGTTATAATAGTATATGCAATGACGATGAATGAATCCCAGGGTCAGTCTGTTAAATTTGTTGGAATTGACTTGCGAACATCGGTTTTTAGTCACGGTCAACTATATGTCTCATTTTTAAGATGTACAAGTGCAAATTGTTTAAGTATCTTTCTACCTCTAGATGGTACAAACTCAATGACAAATATTGTGTATCCCGAAGTTTTGTTATAGCAGGTCATTTTTATGTGGAATTTTTCCACTTTTGTTAAATCTTTTGTTTGCTAATAGATCTACTAATTCTTTATTTGTTTACTGATCTCCGACATCTTTTTTTTCTGTAGATATATGGAACATATTGGTGGATCTGGATGTCTTTTTTCTTAGTAATTAGCTTTTGATAAGTAATGTAAAATTTTTTTAACTCATTTTCATCAATTGAAAGATGGTGCATGTTCGATGGATTGTGATCCGATAGACGCGCGTCTGAACAATGACATGTATTGGCTCAGCTGTTATATGCTCCAATATCAATAATATATATAACAACGCTTCTGTTATACATATTATACATAATAGCTGGTATTATACATATATATAACATCAACCTCATGACGGTGATTTCGCTTTAGGTCTAATATAATAGGGGAGGATATTTTTGCAGAGCGTGTCACATTAGGTCTATTTGAGTTCTGCCTAAATCAACTCCCATTACCTTTGGGGATACGAACGCATTTGACGAGATTAGTAAGAGTTCATATACTTGATTCTTGAATGGTTCTCAGTTGCTTCTTTCAATATATCTCTGTTTCATGTTCTTAATACGCATCATTTTTTCATGTTTCATATTCCTAATACAGTCATTAACTGCGTATTCCTCGGGAATATATCTATGTTTCATGTTTTTAATACGCATCTCTATTTCATGTTCTTAATACGCATCACTGGTATAACTGTTATTAATACGCATCAGTATTGCTGAATAAGTATCACTGAAACATCATCACTTTTATGTTCCAAACCATACCTATGCTCCAGGAATACCGTTATCAGGTTTCAATCCTATGCAACAACAGTAATAATCACTTATAATAGTACTGATTCGATCCGAAGTTTTCCTATCTTGGATTGATCCTCATACGCAGGTAATGACTCATATACCAAAATACACCCTCGGCCAGGCTGAGGGCATCCTCGTCCTAGATGAGGACTTAACTATTCTACCCCCCCAGGGGGTCGTACTGAAGATAGGGGTCAGACAGGTCGGCCCCATAACTGGCCGACCCCGCTAAGGCGACAGGACGACCTTAGGACGCCGACCCCACTATTAACTCTGTTGGCCCGAGACAGCCCAAGCCCATGGAGACAGAACCCTCGTCTTGAAGCATTCCAAGTAACTGGTCGACCCTATGAGGGGCCGACAGTACGAGGCCTACATCCAGTAGATGAACCAACATGCCATCACCAATCCTCAGCCTCGACCTGTCATCATATGATGAGGATGACATCACCATAGCGCGTCATTTGGGAGACGCATAGGACAGTGCGTGTGGAACTCATGCAGCATATGGACCAGACCGTTATAATAATATTATCCCCTCACGTGAGGGAATATTGTGTCATCATTAATCAACAGGGGCCCTAGCCAGGTGTCAATAGGGGGTTGGCCAGATCATCACTCACATGTACCATGCATGCTTAGGGGGTACACTACACCCTCAAGCCTTATATATACTTGTTATCTTCAACCTTGTAAAGGGATAGAGGATATAAACCCTAATGAAAACTCTGCTTGTACAGACAGTAAAGTAAGAGTAAGCTTATGCGCATTGTATCTAAGGCCAATAGTGCCCATACTTAGTGGATCACACACTCACATTGGATATAGGCCTAATTGGCTGAACCACTATACATCATTGCCTTCATTCCTCTTATACTCATCCCCTTCTATATATTCATTCACATACATAACTCTGTTGTTGCCATTTTTGTTACTATTTGAGCTTAACACCTCTTATCTGGGGGTGCTGAATCTTAGCATCATCAGTTTGGCGCCGTTTGTGGGAACGAGAAGCTGTCTCTTGCTTTATACAGCTTGACCTCACCGAAAACTCTGGTGGTGAACCAGTTCTCCCCCTTTGTGTGGAGTTATTTCACCATTGAAAGAGATCCATTAAGGTTCTCAAGCTCATCAATCTTTTGATCATTCATCTCTTCACAGCTCAAACATATGGCACCGGAGTTACCATCACCTCCTCCACTAGCTAGTGGAGTAGGACCTAGTTCCAGTCCGATACCACCTCAGTCTGAGATGGCTGATGTGGCTGCCGCCCTGAAGTCTTTGGCAGTAAGCTAGCAGATTATGCAAGAATAATTTATAGCTCTTAGCCAAAACATACCGAGACCACCCGGAGTCTAAACGGAGATGATTACTTCGGCAGCTACACCAGGGCAACATGAGGCCAGGGGACCACTCCAGGCACCATAAAAAGACTTGCCTCCTCCATAACGACAGAGGGATATTGCTGACCCCCGGCGTCTACACCTGGGGAGGTAAGGAAACCCTTTCCCGGAGGATAGATATGATGACATGGAAGTGGAAGAGGCTCCCATAGACTGCTGGGAGCCATACGAGGTCTCCAATAATACTGTATGACCCATCTAGGAGAGCCGAGGAAAATATAGGAGGCCAAATCCTGACGATCGCTCGAAGGGATCAGTTTTGATCATTTGAACAGGGGGTTGGCCTTTGAGAGGCTGGGCCCGATAAATGACCTAATGGAAAGATTGTCCAGATCGAGGAGTCTTACGAGGTCCATAAGAGAGGCAGAGGATGGATGACCCCACGGAGGCTGACCCCATAGACGGGATGACAGTCAGGGAGAGGTGAATAGCCAACATAGATCGATCGCAACAGAACCCTCAGTTCACCCCATAGAGGTGGCAGGGGATAACATCAGCCAAGCCGACCCTATGAGGCCCTGGAATGACTTGATTCAAAGGTTGGAGGATAAAATTGGTGATATCTTTAAAAGCCGAGACCCTCTTCAAAGAGGGTACTCCATAGGCTCACCCTTTGTGGCAAAGATAGTCAACTTCCCAACGCCGTCCAAGTTCAAGCCACCTGTGGTTACCCCAAGGTATGACGGGAGTACCAACCCCGTCCACCATATCGACATGTACCAGTCTACTATAGATATATACTCTATCTCAGATGAGATGAGGTGCAGAGCCCTCTCGAGAACTTTGACCGGGGCTACACATATCTGGTTTACCTCTTTTCCAAAAAACTCCATTTAAAGCTTTAAACAGCTAGCAGAGCGATTCATCCACAACTTTTACTTCGGAGTGAGGACATAGAAGAAGACCACATACCTGCTCTATGTTAAGCAGGGGAAAATGATAGCGTAAGAGACTACATAGCCAGATTTAACAAGGAGAAGCTAGAGGTCGAGGACTACGAGGAAAGTATAGCCATGACGGCCCTCATTGGGGGACTCTAAAAAGGAAAGCTATTATGGAACCTTGCTGAAGACCCCCCGAAGTCAATGGCCGAGTTGTTATCAATGGCGAGGAAAGTGATGAACGTCAAAGAGGCGATGGCCGCCAAATACGAAGATGAAAGAGGAGGCTCCAGCAGGTGTAAGTACCAGAAAAAGAATAAGGAGAGGAAGAAAAGGTTAACGAATGATAAATTCTCTTATTACAACCCCCTAACGGTCAGTTGCAAACACATTCTGAATGAGATAAAGAGAGACCGCTCCTTAAATTGTCCTGAGAAGTTGAGGGCACCTCCTCAAAAGAGGAACAAAAACCTATGTTGTGAATTTCACCAAGACCATGGCCATTTGACCGATAAGTGTTTTGCTCTGACAGATGAAATTAAGAAAATGCTGAAAGAAGGGAAGTTAAGAAAATATGTGGACAAGGGTGCCTTCAAGAGGGGCCGAGGGGACGACCCCAGGAAGAAGAGGAGCAAAGCATGCAGAGAAGATCCTACCAATAGAAGAAACGACCCTTTAGAGGATGAAGATGACCCTGACCTCCCACCGAGAGACGACCATGGCCCCGTGAAAAGACTTAATATGATCTCGTTAGATGTTGACATAATCTTCGGGAGCCTACAAGGAGGAGGGTTAGAAGTCGTTGATAGGAAGGCCCATGTAACTGAAGCCAAGGCAGTGACGAAAGCCATGCACTCAACCTCTATTGAAGACAAGCCGGAAAAAGGAAGAAAGTTGACATGGATACCTTGATAGTGGGTTTCTCAAGGATCACTACACCAAATCTGCCGAATTGTCACGGTCATTGACCTTAACAAGTTCAACTTGTCAAGGTCAACGACCGTGACAATTCTGGGCGAGACAACTTTTTTTTCACGGTCATGGACCGTGATAAGCTCATTAGAATTGTCACGGTCATGTCACGGTCCCTGACCATGATAAGTTTTGTCACGGTTTAGGACCGTGACAAGCCCACCACAGTTTATAATTATCACGGACCGTGACAAGTCCGTGATAATTATCCTTTGTCACAGACTTGTCACGGTCATTGATCGTGACAATTCTGGGCAGAATTGAAAAAAAAATATGCTGGACAGTATGGCCACTGCCACTGCCCAGCAGTATATTTGTACCTGTTCAAACAACATATATCCAAATAAACTAGAGATAATGCAAATATACATTCAAAATAGAAACAATATGCAAACGGGAGAGCTTCGTGTCATGCTATATTTTTGTCGTTTTAATGTTCTTATTAATTTACTTATTTTACTAATCATGTGCTTTGAACACTTTGGAAGCTTTAATTGTTCAACACTACCTTTCATCTTTATTATAGTTTTCTCTAAAACTTTGGCATTCTCCACAAAGTACCTCAATTGTTCAACTCCATAATTCGACCCCAATCCCGTAATTTCAATTGTCTTTAGCTGTGATCTCAAACAATCAGGTACATACCATTCCAACCACGATGTCCCAATTTGTTCACAACAAAATTAAAAACCCAAATATAAGAAGAAACAACATCACCATCAATTATCTCAAATCTACAAACTATTTAGCTGGAAGTTATGTTATGAACCCCTGACGTACCTCAAAGATAAGAACCTATAGAAGAGGACAACTTTTGAGAAAATCCAACACCAATTTCCAGTTCCAGTTCCAGTTCCACTATAAGAATCAACCACTGCAAGACACTGCACAAGAGAGATTTTATAAATGAATTGAAAAGTAATAAATCTAAAAAATATAGTCATTTATGCAAGCAATAATAGCAGAGATATTATAGCTCACCAACATGGTATAATATGATAATGAAAGAGACTTTACGTTGGAAATCCTTCGAAGAAGCTTAAATAAACATGTGGCATAACCAAGGGAGGAGCCAGGATTATCATAAGGGGTGGGCTAACAACAAGCAAATATTCATAATAATAGAATTAAGCTAAAACAAGAAAAAAAATGATAAAGCATAGTTTAATATTATAATTCATTCACAATAAAAATTAAAATGTATCGAAATTGTGCATGACTACTCTTAAAAGAATTCAAATTCATCGAGTGCAAAAAAATTCTACCAAAATTGTGCAGACGAGTCTTTAACGATTCATATCCATCGAACACTAATTTACCTATAGTGCCACCCAAACAGCTAACTTGAGCTCATATGGCACCTCCTTCCAACTAATGTACACCGGGCAATCGTGTCAAATATAATTCCCTTCATATCTGAACACTAAGAAATGCCATAATCCTATGGAGTTATGCTGTGCAAATTCCTTCCAACCGCTGTGTATCCAAACATCACCAGTTGAAGTTGTCAATTCCACTTTCCATATTTTCCCATGTTTTACTAGAGGTTCCAAGTGTTGGGGTATGGAAAGTGGAATTGACAACTTCAACTAGTGATGTTTGTCTACACAACGGTTGGATGGAATTTACAGAGCATCATTCCATAGGATTATGACATTTCTTAGTGTTCGGATATGAAGGGAATTCTCGCTTCATTTTTTGAGCTAAAGGATAGACGAAGAGATTCAGTCTCCTCTCCACAAATAGGACACCCCAAATAACTATGTACTAATCACCTATTAAAGGTAAGAAGCGTATATTCATGGATTAGTATAAACAAAACTTAAATTTCAAATTCAAATTAAATTTATAATAGAAAGTTCCTCCAAAAGTAACAAATTTAAGCCACTAAGAATATTATACAGAAATTATGCAGTCCCAAACTATCCAAACGAGATCATTCGAGGGATCTCATTATAGGGGTAATGACTCTCAAACGGGTCTAAGGGCTATTGAATGCGTATGCATAAGAACTAGAAGGCTAGTATCTATGCTCACTATATGAAATTTCAAGTATGTTTCATTTAATTATCATACTATATATATATATTGTTCGATATACAAAGTAATTTTCAAAAAAAGTTGAAAAATCTCACCCCCATATGGACAATAATCCAGTGGTAATGCCACTTTTAAAACTAACCAACCCAACATCGATCCATTATAATCCAACAACAATGTCAACAACAAATGTGTATCCCGTACTCCTTCTAATTCATCTACTCAATTAATTATTTTCATCAATTAAAGTATACAATTATTAATTTACTAATTTACAATTAGGGGCAATCCTACTTTCATAATTAATCATATATTAATTTACTAATTTATAATGAGGGGCAATCATATATTAATTTACTAAAAAAATTAATAACCAATCAATTCGTTTACAAGGGACATTATGCACAAACACGCACATACACCCACACTACACACACGCGCACATACACACATACACACACACACACGCAGCCCCCCACCCCTACCCCACCACCCACCCACCCATCCCTACTCCCTCGCCCCCACCCTGCCCCACCCTCTTCCCCCTTCCCCCACCCTGCCCCACCCCCTTCTCCCACCAGACACACACGCACACACATGCACACACACCACACACAAACAAATAGCCCCTCATCCCTACCCCTCCCCCCACCCTGCCCCACCCCCCTCCCCACCCCCACCCACCACACATGCGCACACACACATATACACACACACACGCACATATATACACACACACACACACATATATATATATATATATATATATATATATAGATATAAATGGAAGAGAGAGAGAGAGAGAGAGAGAGAGAGAGAGACCTGAAAGTAGAGAGAGAGAGGGAGAGCAGTGTAGAGAGAGAGAAAAAAGGAGGGAAGAATCGGCGGGGGAAAAAAGAAGGGGAAAGGTTTTTTTTCCTGGTATCTATGCGCACTATATGTAATTCAAAGTATGTTTCATTTAATTATCATACTATATATATATTCTTCGATATACAAAGTAATTTTAAAAAAAGTTGAAAAATCCCACCCCCATATGGACAATAATCCAGTGGTCATGCCGCTTTTAAAACTAATCCACTATAATCCAACAGCAATGTCAACAAAAAATGTGTATCCCGTACTCCTTCTAATTCATCTACTCAATTAATTATTTTCAACAATTAAAGTATACAATTATTAATTTACTAATTTACAATGAGGGGCAATCCTACTTTCATAATTAATCATATATTAATTTACTAATTTACAATGACGGGCAATCATATATTAATTTACTAAAAAAATTAATAACCAATCAATTCATTTACAAGGGACATTACGCACATACACGCACACTACACACACGTATACACCCCCGCGCACATACGCACACACCCCCGCGCACATTCACACATGCACACACAGCCCCCCACCCACCCACCCATCCCTGCCCCCTCCCCCCACCCTGTCCCACCTCCTTCTCCCTTCCCCCACCCTGCCCCACCCCCTTCCCCCTCCACACACACACATAAACAACCCCCCCCATCCCTGCCACCCTACCCTGCCCCGCCCCCTTCCCCCACCATGCCCCATCCCCATCCCCCTCCCCACCCCCACCCCCACCCACCACACACATGCACATACACACACACACACACACACATATACATAAACACACACACATATATATATACACACACACACACATATATATAAATGGAAGAGAGAGAGAGAGAGAGAGAGAGAGAGAGAGAAACTAACCTGAAAGTAGAGAGAGAGGGAGATAGCGTAGAGAAAGAGAGAAAAAGGAGGGAAGAATTGGCGGGGGAAAAATAGAAGGGTTAAGGGTTTTTTTACTGGAACATTTGTCACGGACGTGTCACGATCCTTGATCGTGATAATATTATAAGGATTGTCACGGTCATTGACCGTGACAAGACCGTGACAACAACACTTGTCACGGACTTGTCACGATTAATGACCGTGATAATACCTTATCACGGACTGGTCACGGTCAATGACCGTGATAAAAAATGCATGTTTTTTTTGTCACGGTCATTGACTGTGACAAGGCTAGCCGCTGGAAGGGTGCCAATTTACCCATTTTGGTGTAGTGGATGGACTTCAAGGGCCTCTTGGCCTCGCATGATGACCCTCTTGTCATCACCACCAGGGTATACGGATGCGAGGTGCCAAATATATTGGTAGATGGACAGAGTTCTGCGGATGTGATGTTCTGGCCGTGTTTTAAAGCCTTGGGACTTACTCATGCTAGACTGGTCCCGTACCATCATCCATTGATAGGTTTCAGTTGGGAAAAAGTTCATCCTCTAGGAATGTATGAGGCTGATGTAAGAATGAGAGATGAGTGGCCGAGATGGCTTACCAAGAAGGTCAACTTTTTTATGATGGACGAACACGTCTTCTCAACCTATAACATTATACTGGGACGAGTAGCTCTCAAAGAATTTGAGGTCATGTCGTCAATGGTCCATCATATGACAAAATTCCCGACCCCCTATGGGGTAGGGGAAGTTCAGGGAGACCAGACGACGGAAAGGGAATGCTACTTAAACTCTGCTGAGGAATGGGAGGCACACAAGAAGGCAACTACTACTTAAAATATTGATACCCTGGACACCAGGGATGAGGCAAAGCTGAAGAAAGGAGAAGCCGCGGAAGAGGTAGAATCCGTTATCCTCAATGAAGATGAACCGGGAAAAATCGTCCAAGTTGGCAAAGCTCTAAAGACAGATATAAAAGAAGACCTCATCAATCTGCTAAGAAGAAGAAAAAATGTCTTTGCATGGAGTCATGCAGACACGCCTAGAATTGACCCCAAGATCATGTGTCACAAGGTCAACGTGCTAAAGGGTGTGAAGCCAATAAAGCAGAAGAGGAGAATTTACTCTCGGGAGAAATATGAGGTCATAAGGGATGAGGCCAAGAAGTTAGAAGAGGCTCAGTTCATCGTGGAGGTCATCTATCCCGATTGGTTGCATAATGCGGTCATAGTCCCTAAAGCCAACGGGAAGTGGAGGATGTGCGTAGACTTCAGTGACCTGAACAAACATTACCCTAAAGACAGTTTCCCTCTTCCCCGAATTGATTAGATGGTGGACGCTACTGTAGGCCATGAGCTAATGAGCTTCATGGATGCATATTCAGGCTACAACCAAATATTCATGAACCCTGAGGACTAAAAAAAAATAACTTTCATTACCGACAAGGGGACATACTGTTACAGGGTCATGTCCTTTGGCCTAAAGAATGCGGGGGCAACATATCAGTGCCTTGTGAATAAAATGTTCGAAGACCAAATTGGGAAGTCTATGGGGGTCTACATGGATGACATGTTGACCAAGAGTTTGAAGGCCAAGGATCATGTGGCCAACCTTGAGAAGACCTTTGACATGATGGACAGTTACCGGATGAAGCTCAACCCGGCCAAGTGTGTCTTTAGGGTCGGAGCAGGAAAGTTCTTGGGGTTCATCGTCAATTAGAGAGGCATCGAGGCCAACCCTGAAAAGATAAATGTTCTGATAGAAATGAAGACCCCCAAGACCATTAAAGCTATCCAGAGGCTCACATGACGAGTGGATACTTTGAATAGGTTCGTATCTAGAGCCACAGACAAGTGTCTACTGATATACCCATCTATACCCTCGGCCATGCCGAGGGTGCCCTGTGCCTGGACGGGGCCAGGATGACCCCTCACCAGGCCCAGACGACCCTCCAAGGGGCCGACCATCCATCAGGCTCAGAAGACCCTCCAAGAGGCCGACCCCTCATCAGGCTCAGACGACCCTCCAAGGAGCCGACCACTCATCAGGCTCAGATGACCCTCCAAGGGGCCGACCCTCATCTGACTCATACGACCCTCCAAGCGGCTGACCCCTCATTAGGCTCAGACGACACTCCAAGGTGACGACCCTCCATCAGGCTTAGACGACCCTCCGAGGGTACGACAGTACGAGGCCTAAATTAGGCCAGACTCACTGCCAGAGGGAACTTTGCCCTCGACCTCATATCATAGGCCGAGGGTGACATCATCACAACGCGTGATTTGGGAGACACGTGGAACAGTGCGCGTGAGGCTCACATGGCACATGGAAGACCGTTATAACAATATCACCCCCTCACGTGAGGGAATATTATGTCATCATTATTCACAGGTGGCATCTACAGGTGTCAACAGGGGATTGGCTAGATCATCATTCACATGCACCATGCATACTTGGGGGGTACACTACACCCCCCAAGACCTATATATACTTGTCACCTACAACCCTACAAGGGATCGAGAATTGTAACCCTAGCAAAAACTCTGCTTGTATACACAGTAGAGAGAGAAAGTGAGCTTATGTGCATTATATCCAAGGCCATTAGTGCCCATACATAGTGGATCACACACTCACAGTGGATGTAGGCCAAATTGGCTGAACCAATATACATCATTATCTTATTCCTCTTATACTCATCTCCTTCTACACACTTACACACTTACACACTTATACATCTATGGCTGCTATGGTACTTACAGTTTGAGCTCATCATCACTTATCTGGTGGTGTTGAATCTAAGCATCATCAGTTTGGCGCCGTCTGTGGGAATGAGAAGACATCTCTTCCTTTGTATAGCTTGACCTCACTGGGCACTCTGGTGGTGAACCAGTTCTCCCCCTGAGAGGAGATGTCTCACCATTGAAAGATACCCACTAAGGTTCTCAAGCTCACCAGTCTTTTCTTCAGTTCAGCTCTTCATAGCTCAAACACATGGTACCGGAGATGCCACCACCACCACTTCCTCCACCGGATGGTGGAGTAGGACCCAGTTCCAGTCAGCCACCACCTCAGTCTGAGATGGCTGATGTGGCGGTAGCTTTGAAGTCTCTGGCAGCAAGCCAGTGGATCATGCAGGAGCAGTTCACAGCTCTAAGCCAGAACATACTAAGACCACCAGGGGTCTCACCTGAGATGATCACTCCGACAGTGGTTCAGGGGCATCATGAGGCCAGGGGACCAACCCAGGCACCACGTAAAGACTTTCCACCCACACAGCAACGGAGGGAGAGGAGGCCCCCATAGAATGTTGGGAGACATGTAAGGTCTCCAACAATACTGTACGACCTCTCTAGGAGAGCAGAGGGAAGTGTGGGAGGCAAAATCCTGATGATCGCCCAAGAGGCTCTGCCTTCGATTGATTGAGCCGAGGGTCGGCCTTTGAGAGGCTAGGCCCAGTAAATGACCTGCGGGAAAAATTGTCCCGATCAAGGAGTATTGTAAGGTCCAGAAGGGAAGATGGACGACCTCACAGGGGCCGACACCAAGGACGGGACGACGATCAGGGGGAAGTAAATAGCCGATGCAGGCCTGCCGTAGTAGAACCCTCCGTCCACCTCCAAGAGGCGGTAGGGGATAACATCGGCCAAGCCGACCCTACGAGGCCCTGGAATGACTCGATACAGTGATTGGAGGATAAGATCTGTGATATACTGAAGAGCCGAGACCCTCTTCAGAGAGGATACTCCATAGGCTCACCGTTTGTGGCGAAGATAGTCAACTTCTCCACGCTATCCAAGTTCAAGCCACCTATGGTTACCCCAAGGTATGACGGGAGTACCAACCATGTCAACCATATTGAGATGTACCAGTCAGCGGCAGACATATACTCTTCTCAGATGAGATGAGGTGTCATGCCTTCTCTGGCACACTGACGGGGGCTGCACATGTCTGGTATACGTCTCTTCCAAAAAACTCCATTGAAAGCTTTAAGCATCTGGCATAACAGTTTATCCACAACTTTTGCTTTGGGGTGAGACAAAAAAAGAAGACCACACACCTGCTCTATGTTAAGTAGGGGAAGAATGAGAATCTAAGAGACTACATAGCCAGATTCAACAAAGAAAAGTTAGAAGTGGAAGACTATGAGGAGAGCATAGCCATGACCACCCTCATTGGAGGACTCCAGAAGGGGAAGCTGCTATGGAAGCTTGCTGAAGACCCTCCAAGGACGATGGCTGAATTGCTGTCGACAGCAGGAAAGGTGATGAAAGCCGAAGAGGCGATGGCCGCAAAATACGAAGATGAAAAAGGAGGCACTAGTGGGGGTAAGTACCATAAGAAGAACAAAGAGGGGAATAAGAGGTCTACAGATGACAAGTTCGCTAATTACACCCCTCTAACGGTCAGCTGTGAACATATTCTCAACGAGATAAAGAGTGACTGGTCCCTGAAGTGGCCTGAAAAGTTTAGGGCATCTCCCAATAAGAGGAACAAAAACCTGTGGTGTGAATTTCACCAAGACCATGGCCATATGACAGACAAGTGCTTTGCCCTGAAAGATGAGATTGAAAAGATGCTGAAAGAAGGGAAGCTCAGGAAGTATGTTGACAAAGGTGCCTTCAAGAGGGGCCGAGGGGATGACCCCAGAAAGAAGCGAGGTGATGCATACCGAGAGGATCCCCCCAAAAGAGGGGACGAACCTTCTGATGATGAGGACGACCCTGACCTCCCGCCGAGAGATGACCACGGCCCTGTTAAGAGACTTAATACGATCTCTCTCTATGTGGGGATGATCTCTGGGGGAATAGCAGGAGGAGGATCAGAGGTCGCAGAAAGGAAGGCCCATGTAGTTGAGGCCAAGGCAGTGATAAGAACTGTACACTCAACTACATGGGCAAAATTAGAAAAGAGGAAGAAGGTCGATATGGACACCCTGATAGTGGGGTTCTCAAGAATGTACTTCAAGGGCCTCTTATCCCCATATGATGACCCTCTCATCATTACTACTACGGTACATGGGCGCGAGGTGCCGAGGATCTTGGTAGATGGGGGCAGCTCTACAGATGTGATGCTTGGGCCATGCTTTAAAGCCTTAGGTCTCAGCCGTGTTAGACTCGTCCCATACCATCACCCATTGATTGGGTTCAGTGGGGAAAAGGTTCATCCCCTTGGAGTGTATGAGGCTGATGTCAGGATGGGGGACGAGTGGCCGAGATGGATTACCAATAAGGTCAGCTTCTTTGTGATGGATGAACATGTTTTTTCGGCCTACAACATCATACTGGGGCGAGTAGCCCTTAAGAGGTTTGAAGCTGTGACGTCTTCGGTCCATCAGATGATTAAATTTCCAACCCCTTATGGGGTAGGGGAGGTTCAAGGAGACTAGACGACAGTGCGAGAGTGTTATTTTAACTCCGTTGAAGAAAGAGAGGCGCACAAGAAGGCAACAACCACCTACAACATTGACACCCTGGACCCCAGGGATGAGAAAAAGCTGAAGAAAAGAGAAGCCGCGGAAGAGGTAGAATCCATAATCCTCAATGAGGATGAGCCGAAAAAACTGTCTAAGTCGGCAAGAATCTAAATCCAAACATCAAGGAAGACCTCATCAAGCTGCTGAGAAGAAGATAGAGTGTCTTTGTATGGAGTCATACAGATATGCCAGGGATCGACCCCGAAATCATGTGCCACAAGCTCAACATGGTAGAGGGTGCAAAGCCAGTAAAGCAGAAGAGGAGAATTTACTCTCAAGAAAAATATGAGGTCATAAGGGACGAGGTCAAAAAGTTAGAGGATGCTGAGTTTATCAGAGAGGTCATCTACCCCGAGTGGCTGTCCAATGCAGTCATTGTCCCAAAAGCCAATGGGAAATAGAGGATGTGTGTAGACTTCACAGACCTCAACAAGCATTGTCCCAAAGACAACTTCCCTCTCACCTGCATTTATCAGATGGTAGACGCTACCGTAGGTCATGAGCTCATGAGCTTCATGGATGCCTATTCAGGGTACAACCAGATCTTTATGAACCCTGAAGACTCGGAGAAGACATCTTTCATTACCGACAAGGGGACGTACTATTATAGGGTCATGCCCTTTGGCCTAAAAAATGTGGGGGAAACGTATCAGCGCCTTGTAAATAAAATGTTTGAAGAACAAATAGGGAAGTCTATGGAGGTCTATGTAGATGACATGCTAACTAGGAGTTTGAAGGTAGAGGATCATGTGGCTGACCTCGAGAGGACCTTTAATACAATGGACAAGTACCAAATGAAGCTCAAACCGGCCAAGTGTGTTTTCAGGGTCGGAGCAGGGAAGTTCTTGGGGTTCATTGTCAACCAAAGAGGCATCGAGGCCAACCCTAAAAAGATAAAGGCCCTTATAGAGATGAAGACCTCCAAGACCATTAAAGACGTTCAGAGGCTCACGAGGCGAGTGGCTGCTTTGAATATGTTCGTGTCCAGAGCCACAGACAAGTGTTTACCATTCTTCAAAATTCTCAGAAAGGCCTTCGAATGGAGTGAAGAGTGTGATGAGGCTTTCGGGGAGTTAAAGTCATACCTAGGGTCTCCCTTGCTGTTGTCACGACCCGTACAGGGTGAACGACTTTATGTGTACCTCGCTGTCTCAGAATTAGCCATTAGTGCAACAATCGTCAGAGATGAAGACGGAGTACAGAAGCCTGTGTATTTCAACAGTCAAGCACTCCAGGGGGTAGAGCAAAGGTACCCAAGGATGGAAAAGTTAGCATATGCCTTGATCCATGCATCAAGAAAGATGAAGCCATACTTCTAGTCCCATACAATGGTCATCCTCACGGACTCTCCTCTTAGGCAGGTCTTACATAAGCCAGAAAAATCAGGGAGGCTAATGGCCTGGGCTATAGAGATGGGGGAGTTTGACATTGTGTATCAACCTAGGACGACCATTAAGGGGCAAGCATTGGCTGATTTCGTGGCCTAATTTACTTGGGAAGATGATGAAGCTGAAGATGAGATCCTCAGGAAGACAGATACCTTACAAGACAGACTCATCGACACACCCGCAGATAAGGCTGAGACAAGCACCGCTAGAGGAAAAGTGTCTAAAAACTAATAGGAAAGGTATCTCTTTAGATAGGGGTCCATCACCGAGGGAAGTTTCTCTGAAGAATGGACCGTGTGGAGCCTCTTTATTAACGGGTCCTCCTGCGATAGTGGAAGTGGGGCTGGACTGATAGTATCAGCACCATACGGTACAGACATTGAGTATGCCCTGAGGTTTAACTTCAAAGCCTCCAACAACGAGTCCGAATATAAGCCCTTGATAGCAGGCCTCTTCTTGTCCAAGTCTCTTAGTGTCGGCCAAATTGTGGTCCATAGTGATTCAAGGCTAGTAGTGAACCAGATAGTAGGAGCCTACGAGGCCAAGGATGAGCGAATGGCCAAGTACCTTGAGAAGGTAAGGTCATTACTGAAGAGCTTCAGAGAAGTGAGATTGAGGAGGATACCTAGGCTCGATAATGTCCGAGATGATGCACTTACTAGGTTGGCCTTGGCAACTAGGATAGATATCAGGAGGACAGTCCCAGTGGAAATTTTGCTTCGACCAACTATTGAAGATACTGAGGGAACACTTGGCACTTGCTTAAATTTTTCTAAGGAAGCTTCATGGATGGACCCTTTGATCAGATACATCAAAGAGGGGGAGATGCCAGAAGCAAGGCAGGAAAGGAAGAAGCTAAGATACAGAGATGTAAAATTCACCATCATCGGAGACACCTTGTATAAAAAGGGGGTTTTGCTCCCCTTACTGAGGTGTGTGCACCCGTCTGAAGTCCCACACATTTTACAAGACGTGCACGAGGGGTCATGCTCAAGCCACATTGGGGGTAGATCTCTAGTGAAGAGGGTGGTCACCCAGGGGTACTGGTGGCCGACCTTGGGGAAAGATGCTACATCATATGTAAAAAAGTGTGATAAATGTCAAAGATTTGCCACCATCCCTCACCAGCCCCATCAACATCTTACCTCCATTACATCCTCATAGCCATTTGCAGTGTGGGGGATCGACCTAGTAGGCCCCTTGCCTAGGGCCATTAATAACTATCGGTTCCTCATCGTGGCAATTGACTATTTTTCAAAATGGGTGGAGGCAGAGCCAATGGTCACGATTACCGAACAAAAGACCTTCCAGTTCATCTGGAAAAATATTATATGCAGATATGGTCTCCCCAACACCCTCATCTCAGATAACAGGACTCAATTCAAGAATGCATCTCTAGAGAAGTACTGTGAAAGGGTGAGTATCAAATAATTCTTCTCGTCCCCAGGCTGACCTCAAGCCAATGGGCAAATGGAATTTACAAATAGATCAATCCTAGATGGGATCAAGAAGAGACTTGAGGAGGCAAAAGGAAGATGGGTTGAGGAGTTATATGTTGTACTGTGGGCCTACAGGACAACGGCGAAGACCTCTACCGGAGAAACCCCGTTAATGATATCTTATGGCTCAGAAGCCATAATCCCCACCGAGATTGGGTTTCCTACTCACAGGGTACAAATGTATGACCCCCAAAGAAATATGGAAGAGAGGATACTTGACTTAGACCTGATTGAGGAAAGGAGGGAAGACGCCGAAATAAGGCATGCAGCCTACCAACAAAGGACTGCAAGGTTTTACAACCAAAGGGTGAAGCCGAGGCCAATTGCAGTGGGAGACTTGGTCCTAAAAAAGACTTGGCAGAAGCCCAACAAGCTCCATCCAAATTGGCATGGCCCATATAGGGTCATTGATGAAGTTGTCCATGGGACCTATAGACTAGAAAACCTAGAAGGGGATCCCTTTTCCAACCCCTGGAATGCAGATCATTTGAAGAAATACTATCAGTAGTGTTGTAATATCCTATCGAACCACAATTGTAATGGGTACTGCTCCAACAGAACACTTGGAATGTTAATCAGAAATATCAGTGTTTCCCCTCATCTTGCGTTTGACAGTTCTGGTATGTCTGGGATCATCTTTGGGCAACCACCCTCGGCTATAATGAGGGTCAATGCTGGGGACGGCCCCTCATTCACCCTCAAGAAAGACGAGGGGGGCTTTATTAAAAACCATTAAGTTGGTAAAAACAACCTTCGGCTATAATGAGGGTCAATGCCGGGGACGACCCCTCATTCACCCTCAAGAAAGACGAGGGGGGACTTTATTAAAAACCATTAAGTTGGTAAAAACAACCCTCGGCTATAATGAGGATCAATGCTGGGGACGAACCCTCATTCACCCTCAAGAAAGACGAGGGGGGACTTTATTCAACATCAATTAAAATTGGTGGTAACCCCCTCGGCTATAATGAGGGTCAATGCTGGGGACGACCCCTCATTCACCCTCAAGAAAAATAAGGGAGGGGTTGATTAAAAATCATTAGGTTGGTTAAAAACAACCCTCGGCTATAATGAGGGTCAATGCCGGGGACGACCCCTCATTCACCCTCTAGAAAGACGAGGGAGGGCTTGATTAAAAACCATTAGGTTGGTTAAAAACAACCCTCGAATATAATGAGGGTAAATGCTGGGGACGACCCCTCATTCACCCTCAAGAAAGACGAGGGGGGACTTTATTAAAAACCATTAAGTTGGTAAAAACAACCCTCGACTATAATGAGGGTCAATGATGGGGACGACCCCTCATTCACCCTCAATAAAGACGAGGGAGGGTTTGATTAAAAACCATTAGGTTGGTTAAAAACAACCCTTGGCTATAATGAGGGTCATTGCTGGGGACGACCCCTCATTCACCCTCAAGAAAGATGAGGGAGGGCTTGATTAAAAACCATTAGGTTGGTTAAAAACAACCCTAGGCTATAATGAGGTTCAATGCTAGGGACGACCCCTCATTCACCCTCAAGAAAGACGATGGGGGACTTTATTAAAAACCATTAAGTTGGTAAAAACAACCCTCGGCTATAATGAGGGACAATGCTGGGGACAACCCCTCATTAACCCTCAAGAAAGACGAGGGAGGGCTTGATTAAAAACCATTAGGTTGGTTAAAAACAACCCGAGGCTATAATGAGGGTCAATGCTGGGGACGACCCCTCATTCACCCTCAAGAAAGACGAGGGGGACTTTATTAAAAACCATTAAGTTGGTAAAAACAACCCTCGGCTATAATGAGGGTCAATGCTGGGGCCGACCCCTCATTCACCCTCAAGAAAGACGAGGGGGGACTTTATTAAACATCAATTAAAATTGGTGGTAACCCCCTAGTCTATAATGAGGGTCAATGTGGGGGACGACCCCTCGTTCACCCTCAAGAAAGACGAGGGAGGGCTTGATTAAAAACCATTGGGTTGGTTAAAGACAACCCTCGGCTATAATGAGGGTCAATAATGGGGACGACCCCTCATTTACCCTCAAGAAAGACGAGGGGAGACTTTATTAAAAACCATTAAGTTGGTAAAAACAACCATCGGGTATAATGAGGGTAAATGTTGGGGACGACCCCTCATTCACCCTCAAGAAAATGAGGGAGGGTTGTTCGATAGGATAATACAACACTACTGTTAAAAACCACCCTCGGCTATAATATGGGTCAATGTTGGGGACGACCCCACATTTACCCTCAAGAAAGACGAGGGAGAGGTTAGTGTGTTAATTTGAAAATGTCATGAGGCAAATCATACAAGAGAAGTATAGAAGACAAAAGGAAGCATTATATTACAAAATGTCGATGTTTGTTTGATAAATGAGTAAAAAAATATTTATTACATGAAGAGGGTATAGGCTACAGACAGCCACCCTATGGAGCAACGTCAGAGGGAAATGTTTCAACATTGATTATATGAGTTTCTTCTATGACCAAGAGAGGCTGATCCTCAGACGTGTCGGTACCCTCGACGTGCACTTGGGACTCCACTTGGGCTAGGGCCTCAGCAATCAAGGGATCATCCAGTTGGACTGCTTCAATAGAAGGGCGGGCGAATGACACTACATCAGCGAACTTTAGGATGACCCACTGACATGCCGTCCTAATTCCCCTCTCCAAGTACTCAAGGCCGAAGCCTTGGAACTCGTCCAAAAGTTTGTAGGCCTCAACAGTATCGACCTCTGCCTTCTTCACAGCCTCGGCTAGATCACTCTTGAATTGAGCAGTCAGAGCCTCTTCCTTCATCTTGAACAAATCATCCTTGGCCTTCAGGTCAACATCATGCTGCTTCGTCAGCTCGTCCAAGACCTTGGCATGTTCGGTCCTGGCACTATCCAGCTCAGCCCTTGTAGACTCCAGCTCCATTTGTAGATCGACCTCGTATTGGATGGCCCTCTCGACTTCAAGAATTTTTTGTTGGTTTTCATCCATCCACTTGGTGGCCGAAGTAAAAGAACATACAAACTGCACAAAAAATGGTAAACACTTGTTAAGAGGCCGAGGATATAGTTGGTGAAAAATTCAATTAAGGAAGAAAAAGTAAAAACAAATACCTGATCTAGTGTGTGCAGACCATAATCATAAATCTTAGCCGGGGGCATCTTTGACAAGAATTCATAGTCCGCGACCGAGGGAGCGGAAAACATCGAGGCCTTGGACGCCCTCAAGTTAGTAATGAGAGAAGACGGTTCAGCTCTCAGGAGTGCTAACTTCAGAGACCAATATGCCCCCATACTGGAAGAGGAACCAGCCCCCTCAGACGGCTCCATCATTGCCCTCGTCCTCGAATCAGGCCGAGGGTCAACAGGAAATTCAGGACCTTTTCTTTTGGAACCCTCGGCGGAAGGTTCGACAGGTGTCGGCCCCACAGCCTTTGACTTCTTCGGAGCCTGCTGAGGTTCCTTGCCTTCTTCTTGCGAAGAAGAGACAGCAAACTTGGGGCAGTCATTTCCCAGAGTTGGTCAGTGATACCTGTAGGACGACCTGAAAAGAAGACGACACATCAGAGAAATGCAGAGGTAAAGATGAAACACTTGGAAAAAAGCAAAGATTGAGCAAAAATAATAATAACTCACATAGCTCTGTCAGGGGGCCGACCCTCAGACCAGCTTCTTTGAGGAACCGAGGGGTCATCAGATCTTCAAACTTTGTAACTTCACCCCCTTCCCTCGTTCTCTCAGATACTCGACTATGTCCTTCTCATCCAGACTAAGTCCGAGGTTTGACCTAGCCTTCATCGAGGGGTTAGACCATCTCTTTGGAACCCTCGGACCATTGTCCAAAGGTTGAGCCTCGACAAAAAATTCCCATTCTCCGGAGATAAATAAAAATATCTTCTTCCAATCGTGGTTGGAGGTTTGTGCCACGCGGAGAAGTTTTTTATCAGACTTCCTCGCCCCCAGATGATAGTACCCAGGCTGCTTGGACGAGGAAGTGTTATTATAACAAGCCAAGAACAGATCGGCTGAAGGCTCATCAATAAAGGCATTCTTACATAAGGAGACGTAGCCCAAGATCGTCCTCCAGGAGTTGGGAGGAAGTTGAGAGGGGGCAATGCCGAGGGCTGACAAGATATTGACAATGGCAGGGTGCAGAGGGAACCTAACACCGACCTTAAACATCTGTTCATATACTGCGATCTCTCCCTCTTCGCCCTCAAAGACCCTCTCAGACTCAGAGGGGACCCTCATACTTATGTTGGGGGCACACCAAATGTATGCCTCCACAGCAGGAGGTCATGATCCCTGACTGAGGAAATATAGGACGAGGCATGGGAGGTGTCAACTGGGTCAGTGTCTGAGTCCTCACTATCATCCTTAGTCCCATTTCCCTCGGCCTCATCACCTGTCAGAGGCCCATGAGGAAAATCCATCTGGAAGGCATGGGGTGATAAAGTTATCACAGGAACAGCCTCGAAAGGGACCACACCCTCGGCCTCTCGGCCTGGGCTAAGATCAGACGTCTCTCTCCTCCCAGAAGGCCCATCACCTGTTGGTGATGACGCTCTCTCATCCATCTCTTCTGAATAACTCTCGGCTGGACGACAAGACGACCCGCAAGACTCGGATGGTAATATTATGGCTAAGGGAATGGGAATGGGTCGTACCCAATTAGGGTCGGCCCTCATCTCCTCTCCTACTCTTTCTCTATTCGTCTGATTTCTACGAAGAGTTTCTCTCTCAAGGATGGGAATTCCTCAGATAAATTGTAAAGCCTCCTAAGCATTAAGGGGGAAACCCTGCACTTAGAAGAATTTGGATAACCTAACTACAAACAAGTTGGCAATTGACTAAGTTGGACCTTTGGATTGAAACAAAGGGAAGTAAAAGTTTTAACCAAGAACACTCAAGAACAAGCCACCGGAGAAGAACGCCAAAAAGTATGAAATAGCCAAAGAAAAATCTAGTCCTACGGACCTAAAGCAGTCGAAGTGTTAAAAAACAATGGAATGTAAAGAGGGAACTGGCTCAGAAGGATTACCTGGGAAAGGACAACGAGGCTTGATGCAGAAGTCGCAGAAATGGCTATGGCTATAGAGCAGTGAAAAATTTATAGAGAGAGAGAGATTGGGAGCGAAGAATAAGAAGAGGAATAAAACTTTAAAAATTATTTAAATACCTTAGTAATGAGTGGGCCCATTACCCAAGGCAGAACACAGCCCATGAGGAGGGCATCATTAGGGCACAAAGTCCTAGGCCAAGTGTGCAGCCGCCACCCCTTGGGAAATGGAACGACAGTGAATTCTGCCTACGTGTCACATCAGCTTGACAGGTGTCATTCATCTAACTGACCATACACTCATCTCAAAAGCAACACTACCCCTCAGCCATCTTAACAACATCGATGGCTAAGGGCTGGGGGTGATTGATATACCCATATATACCCTCAGCCATGCCGAGGGCGCCCTGTGCCTGGACGGGGCCAGGATGACCTCTCACCAGGCCCAGACGACCCTCCAAGGGGCCGACCCCTCATCAGGCTCATACGACCCACCAAGGGGCCGACCCCTCATCAGGCTTAGATGACCCTCCAAGGGGCCGACCCTCA
Organism: Sambucus nigra; assembly: GCA_949130495.1. Lineage (NCBI taxonomy): Eukaryota > Viridiplantae > Streptophyta > Magnoliopsida > Dipsacales > Adoxaceae > Sambucus > Sambucus nigra. The sequence continues at coordinate 636,174,763 of OX422211.1, read as the reverse complement.
TCAGACTCAGACGACCCTCCAAAGGGCCGACCCTCCATCAGGCTTAGACGACCCTCTGAGGGTACAACAGTACGAGGCCTAAATTAGGCCAGACTCACTGCCAAAGGGAACTTTTCCCTCGGCCTCATATCATAGGCCGAGGGTGACATCATCACAGCGCGTGGTTTGGGAGACGCGTGTAACAGTGCGTATAATGCTCACATGGCACGTGGAAGACCGTTATAACAATATCACCCCCTCACGTGAGGGAATATTATGTCATCATTATTCACAGGTGGCATCTACAGGTGTCAACAGGGGATTGGCTAGATCATCATTCACATGCACCATGCATACTTGGGGGGTACACTACACCCCCCAAGACCTATATATACTTGTCACCTACAACCCTACAAGGGATCGAGAATTGTAACCCTAGCAAAAACTTTGCTTGTATACACAGTAGAGAGAGAAAGTGAGCTTATGTGCATTGTATCCAAGGCCATTAGTGCCCATACATAGTGGATCACACACTCACAGTGGATGTAGGCCTAATTGGCTAAACCACTCTACATCATTATCTTATTCCTCTTATACTCATCTCCTTCTGCACACTTACACACTTATACATCTATGGCTACCATGGTACTTACAGTTTGAGCTCATCATCACTTATCTAGTTGTGCTGAATCTAAGCATCATCATCTACCATTTTTTAAACTTCTAAAAAAGGCTTTTCAATGGGACGAAGAATGTGATAAGGATTTCCAAGAACTAAAGTGCTACCTAGGGTCCTACTTACTCTTATCACGACCAGTGCAAGGCGAAATATTGTACGTGTACCTAGCCATCTCAGAGTTATCCATCAGTGCTACTATTATGAGAGAAGAAGATGGAGTGCAGAAGCTGGTGTATTTCAACGTCAAGGCACTCCAAGGGGTAGAGCAAAGGTTCCCTAGGATGGAGAAGTTGTCCTATTCTTTAATCCACACCTCAAGGAAGATGAAGTCGTACTTCCAATCCCATACAATGGTCATCATAATTGATTCCCCTCTTAGGCAGGTCATACACAAGCCATAGAAATCAGGAAGGCTAATGACATGGTCTATAGAGTTGGGAGAGTTTGATCTTGTGTATAAACCTAGGAAGGCCATCAAAGGTCAAGCATTAGAAGATTTTGTGGCTGAATTTACTTGGGAAGAGGATGAGGCTGAAAATGAGAACCTCGACAAGACACAAATCCATCAAGGAAGAATTACTTACCCGTCCAAAGACGAGGATAAAACAAGCACTCCTAGAGAAAAAGTTGTCAAGAACGAGGAGGGAAGATACCTCTTCAGACATGAATCCCTCACCGAGGGAAATTTCTCAGAGGAACATGATGTGTGGAATCTTTTTATTCATGGGTCCTCTTACGAGAGTGAAAGTGGAGATTCATTAATAGTATCAACACCTGATGGCATCAACATTGAGTACACCTTGAGATTCAACTTCAAAGCCTCCAATAACGAGTCTGAATATGAGGCCTTGATAGAAGGCCTCTCCCTGGCTAGGTCTCTTAGTGTTGGCCAGATCTTGGTCCATAGTGCTTCAAGACTGGTGGTGAATCAGATACTAGGAGCATATAAGGATAAAGATGAAAGAATGGACAAATATCTTGAAAAAGTAAAGCTACTATTAAAGAGCTTCAGAGAATTAAAGATGAAGAGGATACCTAGGCTGGATAATGGATGAGCCAATGCACTTGCTAGGCTAGCCTCAGCAACTAGGACAAATATTAGGAGAACAACTCCAGTGGAAATTTTGCTTCGACCAATGATTAAAGATGCAAACAAAACACTTAGCCCTTACTTAAATGTAATAAGGGAAGCTTCATGGATGGACCCTCTAGTCAGATACATTAAAGAGGGAGAGATGCCAGAAGCAAACCAAGAAAGAAAAAATTTGAGGTACATAGCTGCAAAATTCACTGTCATCGGAGACACCTTATACAAAAAGGGATTCTTGCTCCCTTTTCTCAGATGTGTGCACCCGTCGCAGGTCCCATGTATCTTACAGGATGTGCACAAAGGGTCTTGCTCAAGCCATATTGGGGGTAGATAATTAGCAAAGAGGACAGTCGCCCAGGGATACTGGTGGCTGACCTTGGCAAAGGATGCTATGGCATACGTAAAGAAGTGTGATAAATGTTAGAGGTTCTCCACCATCCCTCATCTTCCCCATCATGCTCTTACCTCCATCGTATCCCTATGACCATTTGCGGTATGGGGAATCGATTTGGTAGGCCCCCTACCTAGGGTTGTCAATAACTATCGATACTTGATCATAAAAAATGATTATTTTTCAAAATGGGTGGAGGCGGAGCCAATGGTAACAATCACCGAGCATACAACCTTTCAGTTCATCTAGAAAAACATCATATCCAGGTATGGTCTCCCCAACACCCTCATCTCATATAATGGGACTTAGTTCAAGAATGCATCCCTGGAGAAATACTACGAAATAGTGGGGGTCAAACAGTTCTTCTCTACCCCAGGACAACCTCAAGCTAATGGTCAAACTGAGGTCACAAACATAACAATCCTTGATAGGAATAAGAAAAGGATCGAGGAGGCAAAAGGAAGATGGGTTGAGGAGGTATACGCTGTGTTGTGGGCCTACAGGTCAATAGCAAAAACTCCGACCGGGGAAACTCCCTTTATGTTAACATATGGCTCAAAAGCCATCATCCCCACCGAAATTAGGTTTCCTACCCACAGAGTCCAAATATATGACCCACAGAGAAATATGGAAGAAAGGAGACTTGATCTAGAAGATACTGAGATAAGACAGGCGGCCTACCAGTAGAGAACGGCTAGGTTTTACAACTAGAGGGTAAAGCAAAGGCCAATCACTGTGGGGGACCTAGTTCTAAAAAAAACAAGGCAGAAACCTAACAAGCTCTACCCAAAATGGCATGGCCCATATAGGGCCATTGATGAAGTTGTCCCTGGAACCTATAGACTAGAGAACCTTAAAGGGGAACCCTTTTCGAACCCCTGGAATGCAGATCATTTGAAGAAATACTCTTAATAGGGTCATAGTTAATGTCCAATAGGATCACAGTTGTAATGAATGTGTTGTTTCAATAGAACACTTGAATGTTAATGATAATTCTATGTTGGCCCATCATCTTATGTTTGTCAAATTAGACATGTTGGAGTAATTCATGCTAAACCACCCTCTGCTATGATTAGGGTGAATGGTAGGGACGACGCTCCATTCACACTCAAGAAAGACGAGGGAGGGCTTAAAATTAAAAAACATCATTAGTTTGGTGGATAGCCACCCTCGACTATAATGAGGGTGAACGATAGGGATGACCCTCCATTCACACTCAAGAAAGACGAGGGAGGACTTAAAATTGAAAAACATCATTAGTTTGGTGGATAGCCGCCCTCGGTTATAATGAGGGTGAACAGTAGGGACGACCCTCCATTCACACTCAAGAAAGACGAGGGATGACTTAAATTGAAAAACATCATTAGTTTGGTGGATAGCCACCCTCGGCTATAATGAGGATTAATGGTAGGGACGACCCTCCATTCAACCTCAAGAAAGATGAGGGAGGACTTAAAATTGAAAAGCATCATTAGTTTAATGGATAGACACCCTCGGCTATAATGAGGATGAATAGTAGGGACGACCCTACATTCACCCTCAAGAAAGACGAGCAAGGACTTGAAATTGAAAAACATCGTTAGTCTGGTGGATAGCCACCCTCGGCTATAATGACGGTGAATGGTAGGGACGACCCTCCATTCACACTCAAGAAAGAAGAGTGAGGACTTGAAATTAAAAAACATCATTAGTTTGGTGGATAGCCACCCTCGGCTATAATGAGGGTGAACGGTAGGGACGACCCTCCATTCACACTCAAGAAAGACGAGGGAGGACTTAAATTAAAAAACAAAATTAGTTTGGTAGATAGCCACCCTCGGATATAATGAGGATGAATGGTCGAGACGACCCTCCATTGAACCTCAAGAAAGACGAGGGAGGACTTAAAATAAAATAACATCATTAGATTGGTGGATAACCACCATCGGCTATAATGAGGATGAATGGTAGGGACGACCCTCCATTCACCCTCAAGAAAGACAAGGGAGGAATTGAAACTAAAAAATATCATTAGTCTGGTGGATTGCCACCATCGGCTATAATGAGAGTGATTGGTAGGGACGACCCTCCATTCACACTTAAGAAAGACGAGGGAGGACTTGAAATTGAAAAACATAATTAGTTTGGTGGATAGCCACCCTCGGCTATGATAACGGTGAACGGTATGGACGGCCCTCGATTCACACTCAAGAAAGATGAGGAAGGACTTAAAATTGAAAAACATCATTAGTTTGGTGAACAACCACGAATGGTAGGGACGACCCTCCATTCACCCTTAATAAAGACGAGGGAGGACTTAAATTGAAAAACATCATTATTTTTGGTGGATAGACACCCTCGGCTATAATGAGGATGAATGGGAGGGATAACCCTCCCTTCACCCTCAAGAAAGACGAGGGAGGACTTAAAATTGAGAAACATCATTAGTTTGGTGGATATCCACCCTCGTCTATAATGAGGATGAATGGTAGGTACGAACCTCCATTCACCCTCAAGAAAGAAGAGAGGGAGGACTTAAAATTAAAAAACACCATTAGCTTGGTGGATAGCCACCCTTGGCTATGATGAGGGCGAACAGTAGGGAAAACTCTCCATTCACCCTCAAGAAAGACGATGGAGGACTTGCTATTGAAAAAAAAAACATCATAGCCAAAGCACATCAGCACAAATCATAAAAGCGATAAATATGGAAGACAGAGAATATGAGAGTATTTCCATTACAAAAATTATTACAATGTACGTCCAAAAGAAAGTGAAAGACAAAAGCTTTACAAGCAGAGGGTATAGGCCATAGACGGTCACCCTATTGAGGAACATCAGAAGGCAGAGGCCTAGCATCACCAGGAAGAGTCCCTTCGGCAACCACAGCAGAAGGACGACCCTTAGACGTGCCGGTGCCTTTGACATGTACTTGAGACTCAACATGGGCCAAGGCCTCAAATATAAAGGGATCGTTTAACTCCACTGCTTTAAGGGAGGGGCGAATAGATGACAATGCGTCACTAAATTTAAAGATGACCCACCGACAGGTCATCTTGATTCCCCTCTCCAAGTACTCAAGACCGAATCCTTGGAATTCGTCGAAGAGTTTATAAGGCTCCACAACATCAGCCTCAGCCCTTCGTACAACATCAGCAAGTTCATTTTTGAACTGGTCCCCCTGGATGGTCAGAGCCTCATCCTTGGCTACTATGAGCTCATCCTTCAGTTTAAGTTGAGCAGCATGCTCCTTTATAAGCTCGTACAAAACCCTTGCATGCTAAGTCCTAACGTTCTCCAACTCCACCTTGACTGTCTTCAACTCAGTTTTCAAGTCGACCTCATGTTTAATAGCTTTCTCGGCCTCTTGAAACTTTTATTGATTTGCAGCCATCCACTTAGTGGCATAGGTGAAGGCGCAGACCGAATGTAAGAGACGAGAGAAAGGTCATATTAAAAGACCGAGGTAATAGTTATAAAATATTGGTGAATCTAAATTAAAGAGAGAAACGAAATACATGAGCTAGAGTATGAAGCCCATAGACATAAACCTTGGTCGGGGGCATTTTGGCCAAGAATTCGTAGTCAGCAGCCGATGGTATCGAGAACATAGAGGCCTAGGCAGCTCTTATATTGGCAATTAAAGAGGAAGGGTCGACTTTTAAGAAGGTCAGATTTGATGACCAGTAGGCGCCCATGCCCAAGGAAGAAGAAGTCCCCACGGTGTTCATCTGAGGGACCTCTACCCTAGCCTTCGTATGTGTGTCAGGCCAAGAGCTAGCAGGGACTTCTGGCTCCTTACGTTTGTGAGTATCAACTATCGACTCTACTTGGGTTGGCCCCACGACCTGTGTCTTTATTTGGGGCAACTGAGGCTCCTTACTCTTCTTCTTCTTCAAGCCTGGGCAGTCATTCCCCAAAGATGATTAGATATGTTCGGAGGACGACCTAAAAAATGAGACGACATTAGAAACAAGTAACAATAATGAGGAAACACTTAGAAAGAAATGAAATAAAAAGCAACTCACATAATTCTGTCAATGGGTCGACCCTCAGACCAGATTCTTTGAGGAAACGAGGGGACATTAAATCTTCAAACTTGGCAAGACCACCCTCTTTCCCTTATTCCCCCAGGTAGTCAACTATATCCCTTTCATCCAAGATGAGTCTAGGGTCTAACCTGGCCTTCATAGAGGGGTTAGACCATTCCCTCAAGACCCTCGAATTGTCTCTTAAAATCTCACCCCTGGCGGGGAACTCCCAGTCCCCAGAGATGAAGAAGAACCTCTTTTTCTAATCATGGTTGGAAGTTTGTTCTAAATGGAGAAGTTTTTTGCCGGACTTCCTCGCTCCTATATGAAAATATCCAGGTTATTTAGACAAGCAGGTTATGTTGTAGCAGGCCAAGAATAAGTCAACCGAGGGTTCATCAATAAAATAGTTCTTCCAGAGGGAGATATAGCTAAGGATGGTCATCCAGGAGTTAGGAGGAATTTGGGAAGGAGCTACCCCAAGGGTAGAAAGTATGTCTACTACCGCAGAGTGAATAGGGAACCTAACTCCGACCCTAAGCATCTTCTCATAAACAACAACCTCTCCTCCTTCCCCCTGGAAGACCCTCTCATCTTCATTCAGGACCCACATACTTACATTGGGTTGTATACCAAAAAGACGCCTCTAGAGTAAGAGGTCACGATCCTTAATAGACGAGACGTAAGCTGAGGCCCGTGAGGTATCAACTTGATCATTATCATAATCCTCACTATCGTCCTCAGCCTCTTCATCCCCGGATCTCTCGGCCTCATCACCCATAGGAGGGCCATCAGGAAAAGGAGTTTAGAAAGCAAGAGGGGATAGAGCTGTTACAGGGACAACCCCAGAAGGAACTGTGTACTCGATCTCTTGGTTTGGGCTATGTGTTGGTGTGTCTTTTCTTCCGAAAGTTCCAACACCCATAGAAGATGATGCTCTGGTATCCATCTCTGCCTCTTGCCTCTGACACTCGACTGGAAAATGGGAAGACCCGAAGGGCTCAAAGGGTAAAACTTTGGCTAGTGGAATTGAGAAAATGGGTCGTACCCGAATAGGGTCGGCCCTACGTCTGCACTCGCTACCTTCCTTTATTTACCTAATCTCTTTAAAGAACCTCTCTTTCAAAGTTAGAAACTCCTCATCTAAATCATAAAGTCTCTTGAGTATTAAGAGGAAGAATTTTCTCAAAAAAGCTACAAATAAATTAAACAGTTGACCAAATTGACTTTTCGATCAAATCTAGAGAAATGAAAGGTTTTTGTGGATGAATACCCAAGAACAAGAAGAATAAAGTTCACCGGAGAAGAACGTCGAAGAGTCACCGAAAAGCTTAAGAAGGGCTACAAATTAAATCTAAACCACCACTAAAAGGTGGAAGATGAACCCAGGGAGGCCTATGGCTCAAGTTTTATAGTTAGAACCACCAGAAGAGGGTGGGAACGCGCCGAAAAAGTATAAAACAACCAAGAAAATGCACAAGAAATAAGCCAAAGTAAGAAATCAAAGAAAATGGAAGATAAAATGGAATTTGGGGCAGAAAAATTACCTGAGGTTGAATACTGATATTGAACAAGGCATGGAATGCAGGAGAAAAGGGTAAAAATTGCAGAAATGGCGTTTGTACTGCTAGAAGTTAGAGAAAGAGCGTGCGCACGAAGAAGAAGAAGAAGAAGAAGAAGAAGAAGAAGAAAGAGAATTATTTTAAAAAGGGTTTAAATACTTCGCCATTAGTGGGCCCTCAAACCAAAGCATTGCATAGCCCACGAGGAGAAATATCATTAGGGCACAAAGCCCCAAGCTTGATGTACAGCCGTCATTTCTAGGTAACACAAATGATGATTGTCACCTAACAAGACGTCAATCAACTTGGACAAATGACACTCATCAACCTAACCACTCGTTCGACATCCAAAGACAACATTACCCCTCAGCCACCTCAATAGCATCGATGGTTAAGGGTTAGGGGGTGATTGATATACCAAAATACACCCTCGGCTAAGCCGAGGGCATCCTCATCCTAGACAAGGACTTAACTCTACTACCCCCTAGGGGTCGTACTAAAGATAGGGGTTAGACAAGTCGGCCCCATAACTGGCCGACCCCTCTAAGGCGACAGGATGAAAGGACAACCTCAGGAGGCTGACCCCACTAGTAACTCTGCTGGCCCGAGTTAGCCCAAGCCCATGGAGACAGAAGCCTCATCTTGAAGCAGTTCAAGTAACTGGTCGACCCTATGAGGGGTCGACCATACGAGGCCTACATCCAGCAGACAAACCAACATGCCATCGCTAATCCTCAGCTTCGGCCTGTCATCATATGTCGAGGATGAAATCACCATGGCGCATGATTTGGGATATGCGTGGGACAGTGACCGTGGGACTCATGAAGCACGTGGACCAGAACGTTATAAAAATATTATCTCCTCGCGTGAGGGAATATTGTGTCATCGTTAATCAACAGGTGACCCATCCAGGTGTCAACAGGGTGTTGTCCAGATCATCACTCACATGTACCATGCATGCTTGGGGGGTACACTACACCCCCCAAGACCTATATATACTTGTCATCTTCAACCTTGTAAAGGGATCGAGGATACAAACCCTAATGAAAACTCTGCTTGTACACATAGTAAAGTGAGAGTAAGCTTATGAGAATTGTATCCAAGTCCATTAGTGCCCATACTTAGTGGATCACACACTCACAGTGGATGTAGGCTGGATTGGCTGAACAACTATACATCATTACATTCATTCCTCTTATACTCATCCCCTTCTATATATCTATGCACATACATAACTCTATTGCTGCCATTGTTGTTACTATTTGAGGCAAACACCTTTTATCTGGTGGTGCTGAATCTTAGCATCATCAATGACTGTAATAATCTTATTGTTTTCATATTTGATTTAGCTTAACCTTTGTGCCTCTATCATCTTTGTGGTGTGAAAATCTAATAGTTTACATCTCTACCATCTTTGATGTAGTATAATGTGTAAATCTTTGATAAAAGAATGAATACGATTTTGATTATTATTTGGTTTGAACATAAGTTGTTTTGTGATGAGTTCATAAATTTATAGCGACTTTCATCTTCAATTATCATGAAACCCTTGCTTGATGACAAATGGAGCCACCATTGGAAGATAGCTAGCGACAATCCGTTCGTCTCTCGCAAATCACCCCAAATAGCCATAGTTGGAGTCTTTGAGCCACTTCAAACATATATAATTCTAGTAATGGATGTGATTATGTGGTTTATTGTAATACAATGACTAAATACATTTATGACATTTTGTAGACTAAACTTGTACCTTCTCAATTCTCATTGTATTTTGTAGACTAAATACATTTATGACATTTTGTAGACTAAATTTGTACCTTCTCAATTCGTGGATACTTTGTAGACTAAATACATTTATGACATTTATCTTGATATGGGGTTTTGGATGGACTATTATTATTGTTGTTACGGGCTATTAATTTTGTTGTTGGAATTTTTATATTTTTTAAACAGGGTGGACAGTTCGTAAAACAAAGGAAATTCTGCCTAAATTTTTTAAATTATTTACACATGTTGTAAAATAAACTTTATAACTCAGATTTACATGATTCAACGCTTTGAAGATTTGTACTTTTAATATATATACCATTTATAAATTACCGTATACACGAATTTTTGTCGTTTCGTGATTATGACTTTGGAAAATTTTCGTCGTTTCGCGATAACGTAATTTGGAAATTATTTGTCGTGCCTTCAGGCATGGGCATACGTTAATGTATATATATAATATGTATGTGTTTATGCACACGCGCGTGTGTTATGTGTGATTATGTGAATATATTATTATTATTATTATTATTATTATTATTATTATTATTATTATTATTATTATTATTATTATTATTATTATTATTATTATTATTATTATTATTATTATTATTATTGTATGTGTGTTATATATGTATATCTAGTATATACATTTCATATTATTGTCATTTTTATTTTTGTTTTGCATGTGTGTTTAATATTTTTGTATTTATATGCCTATGCTATTATATGCATAGTTATATGTTTTCATATTATATATGTATTAGTGTAAGTTAGTGTGCTTGTACATGATGTGTGTATTTTCTATATTTAAGTGTGTATTTTGTTGTGTTTATATGTGACTATTTACTACCATTATTATTGGAGAGTGTACTTTTTTGTTTATATATTTTTTGTACGATTTTATACTTAAGCTATTATCTACGTGTGTATACTTGTGTATTTTTACACATGTGTGAAAATATCATGAGTATGCTTCATTAAAAACTACTCTTCGAACCACTTCTCAACCAATCTCATTTTTCGTTCTCCAAAATATCTTAACATCTGAAGAAGTCCAAGTATTAAAAGAAAATAAATTGTTCTCTCCTGATACTACTGCTCTAGTTGTTGTCACCACTTCGATTCCCTCCTCTAATCCTCCTCCAAATCAGTTTTCTTATACTTATGTCTTTACCACTGGGCACTCGTAAGAACAATTCTCAAATTACATACCCAATAATGCATGAAACAAATACTATAAGGGCAACAATTTTGGGAAATTTTTTAGAGCTCCTTGTCAAATTTGTCGGAGGGCTAACCATATTGCATCCGAGTGTTATTCTAGATATAATTCACCTTTATAGAACACAAGATCAAACATCCACTATTGCAATCCATCTTCTACGGATCACTCTTGACACTCTTCTCTTCAATAAGATTCATATTCTCTATAACAACATCTTTCTTTTATACCACACCATCATGCCTACATTGCTCAGTCCTTCCCATCTCCCTCACCTGCTCCTAACCCATACACTTAAACTCCAATGTAATTATATTCTCCTACTTTAAACTATAATCCACTGTGACATCCCGCCTAATTAAATACCTGGCGACCACTCCTTTATTAAATTAAAATCAAGGTGAACAGTTGGTTCATTCTTAGCATCACTGTCAAAAAAATACTTTTCCAATTTAAACACCCTAAATAATTAAGCTAAGTGTCAAAACCAATTTAGACTTTACTTTCCAAATTTTATTTTATATAAACCAACATTTAAAACTTTGCATAATACATAATTTAATAGTCACACCACAACTATCCTGGAACATACAATCCAAATAATCAAACATTCAACTAGTTGAATCCAACATTTAATACTTTAAATGAAAACATCCTGGCAATAATAAATCCTAAAGTGCAAGTACTGGAAATAAATGGATTATAATATCCAATAAAACAACTGAATAAGGGAAAGGGCGACACAAGCCCAACTGAAATAAATAGTGCTAAGAGTGGAATCAAATGAATGAGGTCGTCTAAGCAAGAGGCCTGCAACTCCCACCTAAGCTGCAGCACGTTCCTTCCAAAGGATCCTATGCAAGACGCCCCTGTGGCTGGGCACCTGTAATATATACATATAAATACAAAAGAGAGAGGAGAAATAGAGACGGGTCAGAGCCCGATAGTGTAAATGATTTAAAATTTGTTTAGCAAGTATTTAAAATGTTTACATGCCAATGCAACAACATATTAGTGCGACACTCTCTTGAGAAATTCTCACCTCTCTTCTAATGTGCACACCTATCGCACTAACCTTCCCAACGGTTTAACTCATCTTATCTTAGGTTACTCGTAAGGTTTAAACTAAACAATTTAACTGTTTAAGAAGTAAATTTCATTTAGTGACAAAGCTCTCATTTTTTACTTTATTTATTAATGAATTTTTCCAGAAATATACTATACTTTCGAAACAGGTATTTCTCAATTGAAATCATTACTCATCTCTTACTTACCATAAACACAGTAGGAAATTCTAAATTTCAGAAATTCTTATATATATATTAAATACTCGCATAATATATATATATATATATATATATATATATATATATATATATATATATATATATATATATATTCTATCAGCACCCCACATCAAAATTATGGTGTGGGCATACTCTGCTATCCAATCCCCGTATCACTCGTACTAAGGGAAATACAAGTTCAGAATCACTCTCGAACTGTATTAAACAAAACACAAACAATATTGAGGCGAAGCATAGTTTCCAAGTCCAAGAGGTCAGCACATACCCTCGCGTCTCTTAGGACCGTGACTATCGATACGATATCCTGTACCTAGGATTCCTATCGTCTTGGGTACAAGTCAATATCTCCCGTAAAGCTCACTTCGAGATAAGACTGTCCCAGCGCGGTAACCTCAGGGATAGCAAGTAGCGCGAGCATGATTTTCACACGTATATAATATATGCATAAACAAAGTCATATAAATATACTACTTTTACCATGTCTCTTTAGGTTCATCTCATCACCCATAATTATAACATTTATCCTTATTTCTCATTATTTAGTCATCACTTATAATGGTTCGTCTCTTACTTTAATATGAAGGATTAATCCAACTCACTACGTAATACTCATGGACTCTATCCTCCCAAGTGTAGAATTTCAGTAGGTATTCATCTAATTTCCAACGTAACTATTTTACGCGTCTCTCCCTTTAATGCATAATTTCATCGTCCCTTATATGTAAATATCCCAAAAATGTACATCTCGTCTTACCATAAGGTCTCATAATTATTAATAAGTCCTACTGGTCTCCTTTACCTTCCAAATTATTTTAAATAAGGATGCCCAATTATTTCTACTCATTTAATTTGAATTTAACTATTTTCAAAGGGGAAATGTGAGTCTTCCAGAAGGGGTCGATCGATCGATGGCAGGAGCTCGATCGATCGACACCCCTGGTTCGATCGATCGATCAAACAGGTATACGAATTCTCCAGATTAACAGTTACGGGTTTCATAATCTAACCTCAATCAAATCCAGATTTTTCACACCCAAACTCCCTAAAATTTGTACTACAAATGGTATGAACCCATATTATACATCTTCAATGTAAAGCATGCAATTTTTCATCAATAACCATAGATTAGTAGGCTAAAACTCATATAAATCTCAAGAACCCTAGAATTTCTTTAACATGGTTCTAATCAGTCTTTTTCCAAAAATTTCTACTCCTAATTCATCATAAATTCGTGGTTAAGCCTCTACATGTGAAGGGATTTCCAGATTATCATTCAAATCATTACTACATGCGATTTTCCTATCTCCAACATGGATTTTCTTCTACCAAACTCATCCTAATCTCCCTAGACTAACATGAACGATCCATTAACAAAAATAAGCAAGATAAATACTTGCCTGAAAATTTCAAAGTTCTGATTTGATGAAGAATTTGGTGTGGTTGCGTTCCCCGTCGCGCGATCTACGCGTTGGTGGTGGCGGCGGTGCAACCGGATGAACTTTCGGTCTAGAATTTGCTTTGAAAGCTCTCTCCTTCCCTCTCCTATGGCCATAACTTGTCTTTGGTTGTGTTAACCCTAGAAGGCAACCTTAGACATCTGATATAACCCTTGAAATTTCGTGGGTTTAATTACCCAAAATTACAAAATGTCCAAACTGCCCTCCCGGGGTACTAATTAAGCCTAAAAATACCCCGAGACCCAAACTAAACCCTCGGGTACACTTTTCTGACTATCTCGACCCTTCCATACATGTTGGCGCACTTAAAACGACCATATGGATAACTTAAAAATATTTTACTTTTATTAATCAACATTTATTCCCGACGCGACACAGGCGCGTCCCAACTTAAATTTCCAAAATTATCATTTTATTCACTCGTGACATTTAATAGAACCAATATTATATATTACTTTGCTCATTAGTAATATTCAACAAATTTCCCATAATTCCTAACTCTCATCACGTTAATAATTATAACATAATTAATTTTCGAATTTATATTAAATTAATAACTCACATTAAATTTAATAAATCCCCAAATTTATAAAGCATAAAAATACGGAGTATTACATACTTCCCCCCTAATAACTGAATTTCGTCCCGAAATTCGGAAAATAAGGCATACCTGGTAAGAATAAATCTAGATATCTCTCGCGCATATCTGCCTCGCGCTCCCAAGTGGATTCCTTCACATTATGATGCTCCCACTGGACCCGTACAAGTGGAACTACCTTCGACCTCAATCTCCTCTCGCTACGGTCTAGGATAACCACCGATCTCTCCTCGTAAGAGCTATCAGGTTGTAAGTCTATCTCCTCTATCGCGATGTGGGTGTGAGCCATGTCATCCCGAAGATATCGTCTCAACGACGAGATGTGGAATACATCATGGATGCGATACAAATGCTCTGGCAGACCCAATCTGTATGCCACCGGACCAATCCTCTCGATAATGGGAAATGGTCCCACGTACCTCGGGGCCAATTTCCCTTTCTTCTCGAACCTCATCACTCCTTTCATAGGAGATACACGTAGTAACACTTGGTCCCCCACATTAAACTCTCGGTAGAACCGTTTCGCATCGGCGTAGCTTTTTTGCCTGCCCTGGGCTACTCGGATACGACCCCTGATCATCTCAATCCTCGCGGAGGTTTCCTGAATCACCTCTGGTCCTAGCAACTTGTTATCCCCCACCTCTAGTCAACAAGATGGGGAACGACAAGGTCTGCCATACAAAACCTCGAATGGAGCCATGCCAATCGTGAACTTATAAGAGTTATTATAAGCGAACTCTATCAGTGGAAGACTCCAAACCTCCTCTAAAACCAAGAACACACATGCATAGCATATCCTCTAACATCTGATTAGTATGCTCTGTCTGTCCATCTGTCTGCGGGTGATAAGCTGAACTCAACCTCAACTCTGTACCCATAGCCTCCTGAAAGCTCTCCCAGAACCGCGACACGAAAATCCTGTCTCTATCTGACACAATATTCAGGGGCACCCCATGTAATCTGATAATCTCAGTAATGAACAACTGAGCATACTGACCCGTGGTATAGTCTGTCCGTACCGGTAGAAAATGAGCCACCTTGGTCAAACGATCTACAATCACCCAGATAAAGTCATGGCCCCGCTGTGATGTAGGAAACCCTGTAATAAAGTCCATGGAAATACTCTCCCACTTCCACGCGGGTATTTCCAATGGCTGAAGCAACCTTGACGGTCTCTGATGGTCCACCTTTACCAGCTGGCAGGTAGAACACTTGGACACGAACTCAGCAATGTCCTTCTTTATCCCACTCCACCAGTATTGCCGCCTCATATCCTGGTACATCTTATCTCCTCTAGGATGTACCGCAAATCGGGACCCGTGAGACTGGGTCATCACTGCATGACGTAATTCTGATCTTTCTGGGACCACTAGTCTCCCATAAAATCTCAAACCCTCATCAGAACTAACATAATAGGACTCAGCACCCTCAGCTAAAAGTCGTACAATCTGCTCCTAGCAAAATAGGTCTATGGCTTGTGCTTGTATCACCCTCGTAACAATCTCGGGTGTCACTGTCATGACAGATACGAAAGAACGGGCTACTGCATCCTGGTGACCCAACTCTTTCCAGTTTTCTTTCCAGATGTCTGCTACATTATCTATCGGTCTACGGCTCAACGCATCGTAACTACATTGGCCTTCCCCGGATGGTACTGTATGTCGAACTGATAGTCCTTCACAAACTCTAGCCATCTGCGCTGGTGCATATTTAGCTCTCGCTGAGTGAACAGGTACTACAGTGACTTGTGGTCTGTGAACAAGCGAAACTTCTCCCCCAATAAATTGTGCCTCCATATCCTCAATGCAAAAATGACCGATGCTAACTCCAGGTCATGGGTGGGGTAATTCTTCTCATGCGGCTTAAGATTGCAGGAGGCAAAAGCTATAGCCTTCTCCTCCTGCTGAAGTACTCCCCCAAGTCCTCGTAAAGAGCCATCGGTGTAAACCAAGTATTCCACCCCCGGCTTAGGTAAAGCAAGGACTAGTGCTGAAGTAAGCTTGTCTTTCAGCTTGTCTAAAGCCAATTGACAAGCATCATCCCAAACATATGGTAGCCCTTTGCGAGTCAGGTTCGTCAATGGACCCGCTATTTTGGAGAATCCCTGAATGAATCTCCTGTAGTATCCGGCTAACCCCAAGAAACTACGCACTTCCGTCGGTGTCATGGGCTGTCCCCACTCCCTCACCACTGACACTTTACTCGGGTCGACTGCTATCCCCTACTCAGAAATAACATGGCCCAAGAACTGTACTTCTCGCAACCAGAATCCTCACTTCTCGTACTTGGCATACAGCTGATGCTCTCGTAGAGTCTGAAGAACCTGTCTTAAATACTCGGCATGCTCCCCCTCGGAGTGTGAATATATCAAAATGTTATCTATGAAAATGATGACAAACTGATCCAAGAACTCTCTGAAAACTCGGTTCATTAAGTCCATGAACACGGCTAGAGCATTTGTGAGGCCAAATGGCATCACCCTGAACTCATAGGACCCATATCTCGTCAAGAAGGCAATCTTTGAAACATCCTGCTCCCTAATACGTAACTGATGGTACCCTGATCTCAGATCTATCTTCGAAAAGAAAGTCGCTCCCCTCAGCTGGTCGAAAAAATCATCGATTCGAGGCAACGGATACTTGTTTCGTATCGTGACCTTGTTCAGCTCCCGGTAATCCACACACAGCCTCAGTGAACCATCTCTCTTTTTCACAAATAAGACTGGAGCACCCCAAGGTGAGGTACTCATGCGAATGAATCCCTGACCAAACAGCTGCTCTATCGGATCTCGTAACTCTCGCATCTCCGCCGAAGACATATGGTATGGAGCGCGTGCTATAGGTCTAGTATCCGATAATAAATCTATGATAAAGTCTATCTCACGACTAGGTGGTAGGCCTGGTATCTCCTGAAACACATCGGAATACTCACGGACAACTGGGATCGAGTATAAGGGAATCACAACCTCCTTAGAGGTATCCTCCTCTATGTAATACAAATGAGAGGTCGAGCCTCCCTCTGGGCGAGGCATCGCCACTACTAACATCTCTTGCCCCGGAATGGCAAAGACAATACTCCCACTAAAACAATCTATCAGGTCCCTGTAAGCAGCGAGCCAATCCATACCGATAATAATGTCATGCTCATGCATATCTAAGACTAACATGTCTGTAGGTAATACCAAGCTACCAATCTCTACCCCCACACCCCGGCATATAAAGAAAATAAGCGAACCACTCCCCAGTGGTGAGTCTACACACGTCACAGTGCTCCGTGCTATGGCTAATAACCCTAAGGCCTTCGCAAAATGAGTGGCTATAAAACAGTGCGTTGCCCCAGTAACAAATAAAACTCGACCCATAGTACCATGGATAGGAAACATACCCTCAATCGCGGGTGGTGCCTGTGGAGCTGCTGCTTGGTGGACGTTATAGACACATCCATACTATAACTTCCCCTGCTACACTGGAGCTGCTGGAATGGCTGGTAGGGCTGGTACCTGGGCTGGTGCTGGGAGGGCGGCTAGAAAAAGTGGCCTCTGTGGCTCATTACGGGCACCCTGCTGTTGTAGAGCTCTATCACCCTCTAGGCAATCCTGGCGCTTATGGCCATGCTTGCCGCACACAAAACATCAGCCTCTGAATTTACCTCCCCTCTGGCCCTGCTGACCACGGCCCTACTGGCCGTTACCACCCCACCACTGGCCCTATTGGCCCTGGTGAAAACGTTGTTGGCCCTGCTGCTGACCCTGTTGCTGTCGGTGTTGGCCTTGCTGGCCCTGCTGATTACGCTGACCCTACTGACCCTGCCTATAACCCCCAAATCCCTACTTGGAATCACCTGATCGGAAGCGCTTGGCAGGGTCCCTCTGATGGGAACTATGCTCATGTTGACGAGTCTGTCCCTGGGATGTCGGTGCTCCACCAGTGCCATTACCCCCTGTCCTGCCCTGTTGGCTGGACTCTCCTGCTCGCTTGCCTCCCTGCAGATGGAAGCGGTGATCCTGGCAGTGTAGTAAAGCAGCATTGAGTACATCTGTGAAAGTACTCATAGATAGATTCCCTATAAGGTGCTGACGGATCCTCCAAGCTAACCCGTCCACAAACAACATTATCTTCTTACCCTCGGTAGGTGCCTCATCTGGCACGATGGTGAGAAGTCTCGTGAACTCCTCCTCATACTCAACAACGGTAGAATTTTCCTGCTTCAAGTTCAGTAACTTCCGCCTTATCTCAGTCTGCACGGCGGGTGGAAAATATTTGCGGTCAAACCGCTCCCAGAATACCTGAATCAGAATAGTATCCCTCTTCTCCAAGGTGGTGGTGGATTCCCACCACTGCAAAGCGGCCCCCACTAGCTTAAAGGAAGCCAACAAGTGTCTCTGCACGTCTATGCACTCATACATACGAAGATGCCACTGGATATCTTTCTTCCATTGGCTGACGATGATGACATCTGAACTACACGAGAACTCAGGGGGATGCGCCTTCTGAAAGGCATCCCTAACCCGCTCCCATGCAGATGGAAGCTGTGCAGGTACTGGTGCCACTGCCTGAATCTGGGGTGAAGCCTGCTGTACTACCGCTAACGCGGCATTCACCACCTGAGCAACAATAGCGGCTACCTCATTAGCATTCATCGTTCCCTAAGCCGAAGCTGCTGGCTGCTCGATTTGGGCACGCCGATCCTTTGGTGCACGTCTCGGAGGCATCTAAAATGTGAAGAAATTTATTAGTCTATAGTTATTACTAAATCTCAAATAGCTGAAGACCTAAACGTAAAAGCAAGAATACAACAATCCTAAAATAGGGCTCTATAGCAAAAATGTTAAGCGGAAAGCAAAATAAGACGTACAGATCCTAAGGACACTAGAACCTGATGCTCTGATACCACCTGTGACACCCCGCCTAATTAAATACCGGGCAATCACTCCTTTATTAAATTAAAATCAAGGTGAACAGTTGGTTCATTCTTAGCATCACTGTCGAAAAAATACTTTTCCAATTTAAACACCCTAAATAATTAAGCTAAGTGTCAAAACCATTTTAGACTTTACTTTCCAAATTTTATTTTATATAAACCAACATTTTAAACTTTGCATAATACACAATTTAATAGTCACACCACAACTATCCTGGAACATACAATCCAAATAATAAAACATTCAACTAGTTGAATCCAACATTTAATACTTTAAATGAAAACATCCTGCCAATAATAAATCCTAAAGTGCAAGTACTGGAAATAAATGGATTATAATATCCAATAAAATAATTTAATAATGGAAAGGGCGACATGAGCCCAACTGAAATAAATAGTGCTAAGAGTGGAATCAAATGAATGAGGTCGTCTAAGCAAGAGGCCTGCAACTCCCACCTAAGCTGCAGCACGTTCCTTCCAAAGGATCCTATGCAAGACGCCCCTGTGGCTGGGCACCTGTAATATATACATATATATACAAGAGAGAGAGGAGAAATAGAGACGGGTCAGAGCCCGATAGTGTAAATGATTTAAAATTTGTTTAGCAAGTATTTAAAATGTTTACAGGCCAATGCAACAACATATTAGTGAGACACTCTCTTAAGAAATTCTCACCTCTCTTCTAATGTGCACACCTATCGCACTAACCTTCCCAACGGTTTAACTCATCTTATCTTAGGTTACTCGTAAGGTTTAAACTAAACAATTCAACTGTTTAAGAAGTAAATTTCATTTAGTGACAAAGCTCTCATTTTTTACTTTATTTATTAATAAAGTTTTCCAGAAATATACTATACTTTCGAAACAGGTATTTCTCAATTGAAATCATTACTCATCTCTTACTTACCATAAACACAGTAGGAAATTCTAAATTTCAGAAATTCATATATATATTAAATACTCGCATAATATATATATATATATATATATATATATATATTCTATCAGCACCCCACATCAAAATTATGGCGTGGGCATACTCTGCTATCCAATCCCCGTATAACTCGTACTAAGGGAAATACAAGTTCGGAATCACTCTCGAACTGTATTAAACAAAACACAAACAATATTGAGGCGAAGCATAGTTTCCAAGTCCAAGAGGTCAGCACATACCCTCGCGTCTCTTAGGACCGTGACTATCGATACGATAGCCTGTACCTAGGATTCCTATCGTCTTGGGTACAAGTCAATATCCCCCGTAAAGCTCACTTCGAGATAAGACTGTCCCAGTGCGGTAACCTCAGGGATAGCAAGTAGCGCGAGGATGATTTTCACACGTATATAATATATGCATAAACACAGTCATATAAATATACTACTTTTACCATGTCTCTTTTAGTTCATCTCATCACCCATAATTATAACATTTATCCTTATTTCTCATTATTTAGTCATCACTTATAATGGTTCGTCTCTTACTTTAATTTGAGGGATTAATCCAACTCACTACGTAACACTCATGGACTCTATCCTCCCAAGTGTAAAATTTCAGTAGGTATTCATCTAATTTCCAACGTAACTATTTTACGCGTCTCTCCCTTTAATGCATAATTTCATCGTCCCTTATATGTAAATATCCCAAAAATGTACATCTCGTCTTACCTTAAAGGTCTCATAATTATTAATAAGTCCTACTGGTCTCTTTTACCCTCCAAATTATTTTAAATAAGGATGCCCAATTATTTCTACTCATTTAATTTGAATTTAACTATTTTCAAAGGGGAAATGTGAGTCTGCCAGAAGGGGTCGATCGATCGATGGCAGGAGCTCAATCGATCGACACCCCTGGTTCGATAGATCGATCAAACAGGTATACGAATTCTCCAGATTAACAGTTACGGGTTTCATAATCTAACCTCAATCAAATCCAGATTTTTCACACCCAAACTCCCTAAAATTTGTACTACAAATGGTATGAACCCATATTATACATCTTCAACGTAAAACATGCAATTTTTCATCAATAACCATAGATTAGTATGCTAAAACTCATATAAATCTCAAGAACCCTAGAATTTATTTAACATGGTTCTAATCAGTCTTTTTCCAGAAATTTCTACTCCTAATTCATCATAAATTCGTGGTTAAGCCTCTACATGTGAAGGGGTTTCCAGATTATCATTCAAATCATTACTACATGCGATTTTCTTATCTCCAACATGGATTTTCTTCTACCAAACTCATCCTAATCACCCTAGACTAACATGAACGATGCATTAACGAAAATAAGAAAGATAAATACTTGCCTGGAAATTTCAAAGTTCTGATTTGATGACGAATTTGGTGTGGTTGCGTTCCCCGTCGAGCGATCTACGCGTTGGTGGTGGTGGCGGTGCAACTGGATGAATTTTCGGTCTAGAATTTTCTTTGAAAGCTCTCTCCTTCCCTCTCCTATGGCCGTCACTTGTCTTTGGTTGTGTTAACCCTAGAAGGCAACCTTAGACATCTGATATAACCCTTGAAATTTCGTGGGTTTAATTACCCAAAATTACAAAATGTCCAAAATGCCCTCCCGGGGTACTAATTAAGCCTAACCCCCCCCCCCCCCCCCCCGAGACCCAAACTAAACCCCCGGGTACACTTTTCTGACTATCTCGACCCTTCCGGACACGTTGGTGCACTCAAAATGACCATACGGATAACTTAAAAATATTTCACTTTTATTAATCAACATTTATTCCCGACGCGACACAGGCGCGTCCCGACATAAATTTCCAAAATTATAATTATATTCACTCGTGACATTTAATTGAACCAATATTATATATTACTTTGCTCATTAGTAATATTCAACAAATTTCCCATAATTACTAACTCTCATCACGTTAATAATTATAACATAATTAATTTCTGAATTTATATTAAATTAATAACTCACATTAAATTTAATAAGTTCCCAAATTTATAAAGCATAAAAATACGGGGTATTACATCCACCTCTTCTCCCAACCCCAGACTCTTCATCTTCATCTTCATCCTCTTCTCTCCCACATTCCCACTGGTACACTGGTCCTTTAATACCATATACCAATGCATCAAATGTTTCCTCCTTTGAGTCTATTCCAACCCATTCTATCTTAGGCCCTATTACTATCCCTTCCTCCCCAAATAATTGGTTATTTGATACTGGAGCAAAAAATCATTTGACCAAGGACTTGTCATATTTTTAGTCTCTCAAATCATACACTGGAAAAGATTCAGGTACAATTGGTAATGGTACAAAATTCTAATATTACATATTGGCCATGGTATCTTACCTACTCCTTTTAAATCCTTATTGTTGTCCCATATTTTTCAAGTTCCTCAACTTAATCGCAATCTACTAAGTTTACATCAATTAGATAGAGACAATAATTGTAGGGTTATTTTTTTATTCTAATCTTTTTTACATTCAAGATAAGTCCACCAACATCATTATTCTTCAAGGTTCATGTACACAGGGTCACTATTTAATTCCTTCTCCTTCATATCTATCACATACTAGATCAGTTGTCACTACTGAATCTTTTCTCAACAGTGGAATTTTAAACTTGGACATCTCATTCCTCAAGTTCAATTTCTTCTCTCCAAATCCTAATTGATCCCTACTTTACCTCCTCCTTCTACTTCTCACCCATGTTGTTCTTCCAAGTGGTCCCTTTTAAACTGTCCATCTCAATAACCACATGTCCTTTTGAGTTAGTTCACTTAGATGTGTGGGGTCCTACTCTGTATATCTCTTCTTATAGCTTTAAATTTTACATCATATTTGTGAATGATTTCTCTAAATACACATGGCTCTATCCTCTAAAAGCTACGTTATATATCTTTCCAACCTTTGTTCATATTTCTAAGCTAGTCAATGCTCAGTTTCATCTTACCATTAAAAAACTCAGAAGTGAAAATGGTTCTAAATATGTCAATCAATAAATGAGTAATTTCATGTACACAAATTGTATTACCCAGAAAAGGACTTGCTCTCAAACTTCTGAACAAAATCGAGTCAGTGAGAGGAATCACAGATATCTTGTTGAAGCTACTCTTACTCTCCTCCAACATTCATCAGTTCCACCTATCTATTAGCCTGAGATTATACTCACTGCCACTTATCTAATCAATAGACTACATTCTTCTTCTCTACAATTCAAAAAACCAATTGAAACTCTTTTTTGTATTCCCCCTGATTTTTCTCATTTTGAAGTCTTTGGGCATTGTTCTTATCCCTGGTTTCAACCATGTAGAAACTCTAAACTTCTTCCTAAATCAACACGTTATGTGTTCTTAGGGTATGCATCTCAATCTAAGGGATATAAGTGCTTAGATCCAGTCATTATCCAACTCTTTGTCTCAAGACATGTCAAGTTCATTAAGTACTAATTTATTTTCTCAACCTTAATTGCACAATTATATTCAACTCCTTATTTTTCTTCTACCTCCCAGACATTTAGTCCATCCCCTCCATCATATTCTAATCAATTTTCCCTCTCTCCCCTTGCCTCCTTATTAACCTTTTCCTCTTGTTCTACATCATTGGCTTTAGCTTCTCCATCCATCTATCAGACATTTTCCATCCTACATCCTCTCTAACTCCCTCTCGACATATATCTCAACCTCTTATTGTTCCTCCTCATCATATGATGACAAGTTTGAAGCTGTTATATCTAAAACTAAGCTACCCCATGATCCTTCAATTCGTTTTACACTCACCCCTCCTGACCCTTTTGATCACTATTGAACCTACTTTCTACACTTAAGAGAAAACCTCACATGTGTGGAGAAATGCCGTGTTACATGAATATATCACCTTAATGAATCCACGCACTTGGACTTTTGTTCATCTCCCTATTAATCACAGTTTTAATGACTGGGAATGGGTGTATAAGATTAAAATAAATGTAGAATGCACTATTTCTAGACAGAAGGCATGACTGGTTGCAAAGGGTTTTATCAAACTGAAGAAATTAACGGACTTTGAGACTTTTAGTCGAGTTATCAAGAAATCGACTATTCGATTATTTCTTTCTATTTCTCTTCATGTTGGTCTGAAGATTCAACAATTTGATGTTTCCAATGCTTTCCTACATGGTATTCTTGAATAAGAAGTTCAGAAACCTTAAGGAGTATGCAAACTAAGGAAGGCTCTATGTTATTTGAAATAGGGTCCTAGGGCCTGGTATAATATGTTCTCAAAATTTCTTCTTGGCTACGGCTTCTCCAATAGTATAGTAGACACATCCATACTTGTTTATAAAACTTCAGGTCATGTGTTCCTCTTATTGGTCAATTTTGATGATATCCTCATTACTAGAAGATCCTCCTCTTTGAGTACATCACTTATCTCCAATATGAAGTCAATGTTTGCAATGAAAGAACTAGGTTTATTGCATTGTTTCCGAGGTGTTGAAGTCACCAACACACCGGATGGTCACTTTCTAACTCATTTTATATATGCTCGTGATTTACTTCTAAAAGATGGAATGGTGGATTATAAGCCTTGTATCATCCCTTTCGCATCTAAACTTCTATCAAAAGTTGACCTATGTCCTTTTTTTTACCCTTTTCTTTATAGACGCTTAACTGGAAGTCTTTAATACCTTACCATAACCAGACTTAATCATTCCTATCCAGTTAATTGAGTTTGTCCATTCATGGAAACTCCTTTCAATCATCATCTTATTGCAGTCAAAAGTATTCTCAAATACGTAAAGCTCAACTCTCACATTAGACTACAATTTAAGCCTGCTCAGATTTCTCTAATGGCATAGTTTAACTCTAATTGGGCAGGAGATCCATTGGAAAGAAAATCTACTAGTGGCAGTTGTATCTTTTTGGATTATTATCACACTTCTTGGTCCACAAAAAATAACCTTTAGTGGTTAAATCTAGCATAGAGGTTGAGTACAAAGCTCTATCATCTACAAATGCTAATTTAGTTTAGCTACATTATTTATTAAAAGATATAAATATTCCTATAACTGCGACTTCTACTATTTGTTTTGATAACTTGGGGGCACTTTCTTTGGCTGAAAATCATGTGGTTAATTAAATATCCAAACATATAGAGGTTAATTTTCATTTCATTAGGGAAAAAGTTGCTTCTAAGCAACTCTAGGTAGATCGTGTGTCTTCTATGGATCAACTTGCTAATTTCTTCACCAAAGTCCTATCTATCTCAAGGTTAAAGTATCTCGGAATCATCTCATGCTTTACTCATCAAAGTACTTTATTGATCAAGTTACTAATGCTTCTAAGCCATCATTAGTTTGAGGAGACATGTTATAGGCAGTCATTATATGCAGATTCAGTTTATTCTCTTGTTGTGTTTTTGTTAGAAGAGTTAGTTATAATTGGTTATTAGTTTTCAGTTAGTTAGAGTTGGTTAAATGTTTTCTAAGTAGTTGTTCATCAATTTCCATGCAATTGTAAATATGTCTAATCCTCCGTATGAACATTAATAAATTCATATTCAAAAGTA
The DNA here is from genome assembly GCA_949130495.1 of Sambucus nigra. Taxonomy (NCBI): domain Eukaryota; kingdom Viridiplantae; phylum Streptophyta; class Magnoliopsida; order Dipsacales; family Adoxaceae; genus Sambucus; species Sambucus nigra. The sequence continues at coordinate 636,149,264 of OX422211.1, read as the reverse complement.
TGAAACTTTCTCTCATTCTATTATCTTCTTCTTCATTGCGTCTTCTTCTTATTTCCTTCTTACTAAAATCTTTTCTAACTTCAATTTTCATCAATTTTTTACCCTCTCACATTTTCCTAACACATGAATCCAAAGTTAACTTTAACCTCTATATATGGGATGTAGCATAGGGAAGGGGACACCATTGAGACTTCATACAAAAGACTCTACTTATTTTTATATCTCTCTTAATGTTTTTAGGAGTATATTTTTAGTGGACTGTATGGTTTTTTCTTATCTTTGTTAAGTGTGAGCCAGAATATCCTATGCAAAAAAATATTGATTTGAATATCACTTTCACATATTTAAGTGTTGGAATATTTGTATTCATATTTTCTTGGTGTTAACTCATATTTTGTGGAGTGTATTTTTGTAAGAGTTGGAGATTATTTATGCAAATAGATTTGGTCTATGTACTCCCACTCTTTTACATTTTTTTAAGTCTCTTGGTAGGTTTATTATTATACTACTTGTGTAAATTTATCCATATGCAAGGCTAATCTCCCATTTAAAGGGAGGTATGAAGCCTCCATGGTCTTGTGTATGTTTATCTTAATTCTGAAACTTGTATTTGTTTTCTTAATACTCATTTGAACATCAATTGTAGACTTTCACATTAAAATTCATACCTCAAGAGAAGGTGAATAACCATTGAGAAAAGATTTTAAATTTTATTACAATATTTTTTGGGGAATGAAAGTAGGGATAGATTTTTCTTGGATTATATTTTGTTCTAAATTTATAACTCCAAAACTTATTTTTTAAAAGGTTTAAAATAATTTTAGAGAGTGATCCTTATTTGGTAGTTCCTTAAAATGTTTCAGTCTAAATTCCTAAAGTTTTTTATATTCTCAAAATAATTTTCTAAAAAAGATATTTATTTTTATCACATTTATGAAGAGAATCAATTTTATTATGTAAATATCTCTGGGAGTATTTAAAAATTGGAAATCACTTAATCAAAATAGATCTTCAAGCCACTGAGGTTGATTCTCAAGATTTTTCCCAAATCTTGTTTTCCACACTTTACTCAATTTTAGCATTTTATTTATTAGTAAATAATTCACAAAACAATCCCTTGAGTTATTTTAAAATTCATGAAAATGTTATTTTCACTTGTTTTTACTCCTTAGTTACTTGCATTAGAAGATGGATTGACACCTTAACATGCCACTATACTTGGTTTTTAAACATTGCATAGCCATTTCAAGGGATTTTTTTTAATGGAGAGCCACGCACAAAAACCTTTTCACCAAATGGTGTCGTTGTCTGATTCTAAGCATTAGAGTTCTGTTCATTTTTTGGTGATATTGTTTTCATCAAATGGCGCAGTAGCTAATTCTTAGCAGAGGATCTGTGTGAAATATTGTAGATTTTCTTCTTCATTCTTACATTTGTATATATTTCTATTACCTTAGATTGGATGTATTAGGGTTTTTGAGCCTTTGTCTTATTTATTTGTGATGATGTAAACACTAATTATTGATAATAATTAATAAAAAAATCGAAAAGGGAAATGGGACAAAATAAAGAGAGATCATCATTGGAGTGGAATTAACAAACCTCTGTATTTTGGGTCCATGGGACTCCTGGGGCCGACTGAAGTTTAGGCGGACTTTCCCCCCGATAGACTCAACTCGGTCTCCACCTAAAGTTTACAAAAACTGTGGGAAGTATTATTCTTATCACTCGATAATCTTTCGCAAATGAGTCCATTCTTTTCGTGCTTAATTGCTCCTAAGTGATTTTAATTAGCGCATTGATTTTACTTTGAATGGTATGATTAATTAATCTAAGACATACACTCATTCATCAAAACAAGTTTGAAATTCATCACTCGCTGAAACTTAACGTAACTTGCCTATTAACCCATGCCGTCACTTAATTAAAATTAACCAACTAGCAATCCAAGTAGGATTCATTGTTCGTACCCTTTAATAATAATGCACTAGAATGATACTCTAGTAAGTTCTTTTTATGCCTGCAATACTCATTCGTCTCTCTTTGAGGCAACTACTTGTCCATGGAAACTAAGTTTCAAGTGTGGTCGCCCAGTAAAACGGGTTTGTGCATCAATCACTATTATACGAAACAATCGATTGTCATAGTAACTAGTGTGGTGACACTTAACTGGTGAGATTCAATATTTTCTCAGATCAGGATTAATCAAAATATGATTATCCCATCACTTAACTGACAATTGAAATTGGTTATATGCTACTTAAGACTCGTCGATTTCTTGTTTTCCTTTTGTTAAAATCTTTTGGTAGTGGGTTTTGTGCTCTGTTCCTTTGAGCTTCAAAGAAAGTCTACTTTTTTGAAAAACCAAACTAATTATTTTTTTTCCTATATTCCAAAACACACAAAAAAAAATTCCTCTTTTTCAAAAAAATAGAACCCAAAAAGAGTTTTTCGTTCTTTAAAAAATTAAAAAAGGAAAAAATATTTTAGGATGCCCCTTGTTCTCCCACCACCCATTTTCCATGTTTTAAGAACATCCTTTAAAGAATTTTTTGTCCCCTTTCGTTATTCTCAGGGCATGTTTGAAGTTGATCTGAAGTCCAATCTCCATGCACTACTTAGTGGCTTCAACTCTTTCGCACAAACCGTTGATGCTCTTGCATGAACCATGCAACAATCTCACATTCCACCACTGTATGTGATGAGATTCAATGACTCCAATGCTTTGTCTTTCACAAATTACTATTATATCAATCTCTTGTCCCATGCATGGTTGTTCATTAGTTATCAACACAATCCCACCATGGAACAAGTGTCTCCTACTGACACTATTTCGAAACCCAGTTCGGGTTTTCCTTGTAATATTCATAATACCAAGTTTTGTGAACAACTGAATTCTTCATGGAAGCTTGACCATTTTGTAGGGTAAGAAAGGGAGAGGAAAATTACAATTGACTTTTTTAAGAAGGGATGTAGAGGTTGAATTCTAAATATCACTTAAAACACTAGGCTTTCATATCAAAGGGTGCCACACACATAATCTGCTTTGGGAGGATCTCATACTAGAAGATCTAGGATACTTTTAGAAACATTTTAAAGGACAAAAAAAGTAGATCTTTCATCTTCTTCAAATTCTATTTCTCCTCATTTGGATCACTTACAAGATTCGAAAAGATATTGTTATTGGAAGCCCTACGTTTATGCTTTAAACCTAGCTTTTTTTTTCTTTCTATTGTATGATCAATTAATTTTTTGGGGCATAAGTTTTTTAATTATCAGTCTCCATCAGAGACTTGTTTACGATTATTAGTCTTATCCTTTTGAGGGTGGTGTTATATCCTTTCCTCCAATGCTTTACATGTGCTTTAAATACTTGTACATTTTATTCAATACCATTTTTATCAAGGGTTCACGTCGAGTACTTCACGCAGTACACTTTCATTAGCAGCTGATTACGTAAATATCTATTCTACCCCTTGCTATCAATTTCATCTATGGTTTTTAAATGTCGCAGATGATGTTCTCTTCTTTTTGAGGGCGCGAATTTTGTCAAAATCGTACCACTTTTAAAACTGTTGTTAGAAACAACTCGTTTTTCAAAACTTTTTTTATTATAGGTAGTTTATATCTCTATTCCTCTATATGCCTCTAGAGGCATTACTTTAACATATATGTGTGGCAAGATTGAGAAACTCATATTATCTTGTGAGTTTCTTTTATCACTATGGATAATTATTGTCATATAATATTTTTTTGTATTTTTTTATTTAGGTTGTTTAAATTACTATAGATGGTGAGTATTATTTTTCGATTAAAAATAATTTAAACAGCCACTGCACACAACTGATGTACATAGAAAAGACATCTAATAAGATCTCCTTCAACGTGTCTTTTAGGTAGACAAGCCAAAAAAGAAAAAAATTCTAATGGGGTGCCCCTTTTATTGTATTTTATTTTTTCCTATATTAGTTGGCTTAGGAATTTGGAGAACTCATGGATTAATTTCAAGTATAAAGATGCATGATAGTAGTGGATGATTTGGAGTATCCAACAAAGAAACTCTTATGCTATTAATACTAGAGTAACCCATCATCACATCCATAAGTCGGTGGAGCTTCTGTGTTTATATTTGTAGATACGCCATCGTATGACCCCCCCCCCTAAGAACCTCCTTTGGTCCCTAGAACTCACTTGTTCATAGCAAACCCAAGGTCATACTCCGAAAACCGATCTAGAGGCCACCACGTGCTCTCGAGCCCCGTTTGACTCCGATTAAATTCCTCGTCTGATCGAAAACTCAATGAATCAATGAAGGGATATTAATATATTTTCCAAAGGATAACATCGTGTGCGAATCATCCTTACAGTTTGGACGAATGATCCATTTTACCTCAAAACCTGATTTGGTGGCCACCGGGAACTAATGGGCCTCGTTCGACTCTGGTCAACTCTCCAGCTTGAATGAAGCTGAATGAATTTTTGAAGGGATCCAAATACCCATTCTAATGGTCCACCCTGTGAATAAATTAGTCTTACAGTACGGACGAACGACCCATTTCACTGCAAAGAGTTATCGGGTGCTTTTGGACCCCATTTGACCTTGGTCAACTCTCCGAACCAAATGAAACATAATGAAACCTCGAAGGGATCTGAATATCCATCTGGTGCATGAATCAGCCTTATAGTTTTAATGAACGATTCATTTTCCTTCATAAATTTTCTTGTACAGTGACCAACGGGCGCTTTCGGGTCCCGTTTGACCCCTGTCAACTCTTGCACTCGGGATTGTCTCAATTAAAGGGATCTGAATACCCTCTTCAACAGTCTGCCCTGTGCGCGATTTTGACTTGTGGTTCATATCTTACGATCATTTTTTTAAAAACTTTCCCCAGACTGCCAAATGGCACCCTAGGACGCTGCCTATTGACAGTGTGTCTGGGGTTGTACGTCGTTGTGTCGATAGGCAGGTCAAGGACCCTGCTGATTGGCACCCCCATGGACCTATAAATAGAGGCCATGACCTTTCTTTTAAGGACACCCTTGAACATTCCCCTCGATAATCCTAATAATATTTTCTCGAATTGAGAGTTGTTTCCCTCTCAAAAAAGCTCATTTCCAGTGTTGCTTCAATCCATTTTATACTCCTTTTAGTAAATTCTCACCCATCTCATCATACCACGATCACCTCGTCGTGAGATCAGGGCATTTAAAATCAAGATCCACTTTAATTCTTCATAAGGAGGTCCAATTATCCACACCTGTCTTTAAATTATCGTATTTCAGCATTAGTCAGTTCGTTTTTACTTAGGTGTTTTATTTAAATACATCACATACCTTAATTTCAAACCTTTATTATTAGTTTTTTCGCATAATTTATTTTCGTAAAAAATCCAAAAACAAGAAAAGGAGGGTTTACTTATAAATTTCAAAATAGGGATTATCACTACACATCCTCACACTTGAAGCACATTTATCTCTACACACATATATAAGATAAATCCCCCGTTTGGATTTAGGGGTTAAACCCCACCCCGCTTTATCTTCAATCTGCGTGGACTTTGATGCCCTTTGGGCTACATAAGAGTCTTAGGTACTCGAGTCCTCCTTTTTACACATTTTTTACCTTATTTTTGTTATATATATTCTTAATATAGTCTATATGCTTGATTGTTTGTGTCTTTTTCGATGTATGCATTCGTTCTTCTATAACGACTTGTCAATTGGTAAAACACTTACATTATACTTTGAATTATTATTTTTGTGAAAACTCCTCTCACTCCTCAAGAAGGTCTGGGGAAGATAACCCCCGATTGTTCACTTTCGAATATATCCTCGATCCACGACCCTCCCATGTGCATACGAAGATATAATGGCCCATATGTTTAAGAAGACCTTAAAATAAAGTTCCCTCCGGTGGTCTCTATCCCCTAAAGAATTTAGAATCCGTAGTTAGGAGGATGTCGCCCGAGAATTCATGTCTCAGTACAAGTACAATGACAAGATAAAGGTTACACACTGAGATATAGAGGTTATTGAGAAAAAACCCTGGGGAAACATTCAGTAGCTTCATAAGAAGGTGGAGAGAGAAAGATTCTACCATGACTAACATACCCTTCGAGGAGAAACATGTCAGTATCATAAAGAAGAGCTTTTTGCCTTATATCAGAGCGTTTATGGGAGGACAACATTACCCACACTTTCGAACGCTTTGAGTGGATTAAGTAGAAATTGAGGATGGCATTACAAAAGTTGAATCTGTTCCAAAGAAAATGATTGGACTCTTCACTCCCCAGAAGTATAAGAAGCTCATCAGTGTTGTAGTCTCAACCATTAATGACATTTACCAACCTGCCACTTCTTGGGCACCAAAAAGTCTTCCTAATCATACCAAGATAGAGTACACTGAGCTTCATGCTCCCCTATCCAAAGTCTACTAGGCCTTGTTAAGACGATCTCATTAAACCCATCAACCCTCGCCAATTACTAAATCCACCCCCTTACAACTTCAAGACTTAAGCCCCTTGCAATTTCCACCAATCCACTGGTCATACTACCGACCAATGCTTCCACCTTAGGAATATGATCCAAGGCCTAATTGACCTGGGTGTCATCTCCCCACCAGCTAATCCTAAACCAAATAAGACTCATAACTAACTTTTAGCAAATACATATATCATTTTTCTAGAAATTGACCTACAATTTAACCCATCTACTCAAATTATGTCCAGTAAAGCACCCATCATCCCTATAATCTCACCCATACCGCTTAAGGTTTGCCCATATTTTATCTTACACCTTCTTACTTCAACAATGAATCTTTGTCACTCCTTACAAGGGCCTGCATTTCTATTCGTACCCGATCTAAGGGGAAAGACATGGAGTTACTAGTTGTTTTGAACCAACTCTTAGATTTTGGGCTAAAGTTTCTCACTGAGATGACCATTGATTGTCAAAAATTCACTGGCTTATTCATGGAAGCCCGTAAGTAGGCTTGGGAATCAGATGAATGGATGGTATCTCTTGATTAAGTTAGTTTAGATGATGTGGTACAGACCATGGATGATATGTTTCAGCAGACAAGTGAAATCTACAGTATTTTTGAGTTACACCTCGATTTAAAGTTTAGGGATGGTTGGTCCCTTCACTCTTTCACTAACTCACTGAGTGGGAATATTTTTACGATGAAGCCATCGAGGTTTTTAAATGTATTGATTTTTCTTAGAAAGTGGACATAGTCTCCATCGGATGAGGGGATGATTATGAAAATTCTGATGATGAAACCAGTCAGGAAGAAGCCAGTCTAGTTGCAAGCTTGTGCAGAATGATATACTTAGATGATCTATTGGTAGAAATCAATAAGGTGCATAGTCAACCTGATATAAAGGAATATATGGCGTTCTTGTTCTTCCTCGCCTCAAAAAAATCACATGACCAAGTCTGGGAGACATTACAAAGATCTGATTCCTGATGTGACTTAGACAGATAAAAGAAGGGGAGTTGCCGAAGAACTTCTCGCACCAAAAATAACCATTAAAGAGAGTAAAATACTAGAACAACTCAAGAAGACCCAAGCCAATATCACCTTATAGGGGCTTTTTATGTCCTCCTAGCTGCACCAGAAAGCTTTGATAAAACTCCTCATCGTACCCACAGTCCCTCCTTTCGCCACTCTCGAAGAAGCCGTAAATATGGTTGGGTCCTTGACCTCTTCCAGAATTCTCTCCTTTTCTCAAGAAGAGATCCCAATGATTGGCCCTGATCATAATTATGCCCTCAACATTTTTGTTGAAGTCTTGGGAAAGATAATCCCACATTCACTTATTAACAATGGATCTTCTCTTAATAATTTCATTTCAGAACCTTCAATTGTTTGGTACTTAAACTCAGTGATATCACTCCCACATCCGTCACTTTGCATGCTTACTACAATACCTGCTGAAACTTAATGGGCTCCATCAAACACATAATAAAGGTTGGCCCTACCAATCCCATCACTAAATTCCAATTCATTAACATACTTGCATGTTTCAATCTGCCATGTGGCCGTCAATGGCTCCACAACACCCGAGGGGTATCTTCTTCTCTTCATCAGAAACTCAAGTTCTTCACCAAAGGTTAGGTTACCACCATTTTTGGGTATAATGGAACAAATAATGCTAACACTAGCAATTCAGTATTGTAGATCCATCATGTGATGAGTGGAATATTCCTCTATGGCTTATAAGTTGATCCACTTCCCATTATAGCAAGAGATATTTCAAAGATCGAATCTGTTCGGAACACAACCCTTATGCAACATCAATGTGATTAATAGGTTCAAGAACATGCATTTGATGCCCAAAATGTGTCTAGGGCAATGCTATCAAGGGATCCTTGAATACATAATCCTGATGGAGGCATTTACCCCATGTGGCTAGGGTTACCAACCTTATCCAGAGGAACTTAAAGCACTCTAGTAACCAAGAACGAAAAGAGTCTTAGAACAGGGAAATATTGTTCCGAGACACTCTTTAAATAGAATATTAATCAAGGAGGGTAAAGATTTCACTTTCTTTGGATTCCCTGAACCATGGTATGACCATGTCGACAAGAAGATGAAATCGATGAGGAAATATTATGCTTAGGTAGTAACTCTTAGGCCAAAGAATACCAACGTGAAGTACAACCTCTCATCAAGAAAACTATGATAGTTACTAAGGACTCTTAGGAGAGCATTTTCAAAGACTTATTTGACCCACAAATACTAGGGCTAAGTCTATGCAATATCCCCTCAGATAACGCACCATCAGACTCGTCTGCTCAAATATCAGTTGTAACTAATATCTCTTTTGACGAGGTTCTCAATGTTGCTTTTCAAGAAAAGGAAATAAAGGAGGATTTTGAGTATCTTTATATGCCCTATATTAATTTTCTTGATTCTAATCAAACCTTTGATGGTGATGGTTTTGAAAATGAACAATTCTTAATGATGACGATATTGTTGCTATTAATCTCGATTCTAGTAGCCTTCAGTGCGAGATTAGGATAGGATCCACCCTCAACGAGCATGAGCATGCCCAATTTGAAGAACTACAGAAAGAATTTATGGATGTCTTCGTATGGTCATATGATGACATGCCCGACATTGACCTAGAATTACCTCAGTGTAAGATCCCAACATTCCCATAATACATGCTAGTCAAATAGAAGCTAAGGAACCTCTGCACCGACTAGTCGGTTAAATTCAAAGAGGAAGTGGTCAAATAGTTGAATGTGGGTTTTATTCATGTAATCGAATATGCTACATGGCTATCCAATATCGTCATTGTGCCAAAGTCGGGGGGGAAATTCCGCTTATGCATTGACTATTGGGATTTGAATAAGGCATACCCAAAAGAAGATTACCCATTTCCAAAAATTGACATGATCAGGGATAACACAAATAGTCACACCCTCAATTTGTTTTTTGATGAATTGGTTGGATATAACTATATCCAGATGCACCCTAACCGTCAGGAGAAAACCACCTTCATCACCCCTTAGGGAACCTTTTTCCATATTATTATACGATTTGAACTCGAGAATGTCGGGGCTACCCCAAAGGGCCACCACCACGAGGAGGTCAATGTATATATAGATGATGTGATCGTTAAGTCTAAGACTCACGAAGGTCACATTCCCTCCCTCTGAAAGTTCTTTGAAGGAATGCGACAATACAACATGCGTCTAAATACTCATAAATGTGTTTTCATCATTACAAAAGGAAAACTCTTGGGATTTATGGTTAGTTAAAAGCGAATCAAAGCAGACCGTGTCGAGCTAAAATCCTTACTTGAGATGCCACCACCACGGATGGAGAAGGAAGTATGAGGGTTCATGGGTAAACTACAGTACATGATTCGGTTCATCCCCTAACTAACTTCTATTTGTGAACCCATTTTCAAACTTCTTCCAAAAAGCTCAAATAAAGTCTAAAATGAGTCTTGTGAAGAAGCCTTTAACTGCATCAAGCGATATCTCACCCGACCTATAGGGTTTATGCCTCCGTATCTAGGTATCCCCTTCTTCTTATACTTAACCGTAATAGAAACTTCAGTAGGGGCTTTGTTAACCCAATACATTTAAGAATCCTACAAGGAAAGCGCCATTTATTACACCAATAGGAAATCAGTTAAATGTGAGACCAACTAATTTGCATTGGAGAAAGCATGTGTCGCCCTGGTCTGGGTCACATATAACTTATGGCACTACATACCTGCCTTCCTTATTAGACTAGATCTCGTATGGATCCCATTAAGTACCTGCTTAAAAAGACCGCCTTGTCCAGTCGAATGGCCCATTGGTACATATTGCTATCAAAGTTCGATATTGTGTATGTCATGCAGAAAGCTATAAAAGGGAGAGTCATCTCCGACTACGTTGCTGATTACCTCGTAAAACGGACCGATGTTTGGTCCTCTGAATTCCTGTATGAAGACATTCTCTGAATCCCTGTATAAGACCTTAGATGGAAAATGTTCTTTAATGGAGCGGCCAATAAAAAAGTCTATGGAATTAAGATACTCCTAATCGTCCCTGATGACTCTCACACCCCCATTGCAATCAAACAAGACTTCGCTTACACCAACAACAGGATTGAGTAATGGGGCATGCACATATGCCTCTAGATCGCCCTCAAGAAATGAATCTGATAGCTAGACATCGACAAATACTCTACCCTCATCATCGATCAAATCCTTTAAAATAGAAATGTCAATGATGAGAAGCTCCTACCCTTACATGACCACCTATAAGAGATGGCCTCCCAGTTTAAAAATGTCACCTTCCACTACCTGCCTCGTGTAAAAAATAGCCTAGCTAACACCCTTACTACCATGGCCTCCATAATCGACATGCTCGAGGAATAACAATGACCCATTTCCTCATTCAGAAACAAGGTACGACCACCTACTACCACATCGAACTCGTTATCGAGGAAGATTTGATATCATCGGGTTATGGTACTATGAAATTTGGCACCTTCGTAAACATGGTAGGTACCCCCAAGATTCCAATAAGAAAGATAGTTCAACCCTTTGCAAACTGGCTACCCAGTACATCAACTACGATAAAGCATTGTTCAAAAGAAACTTCGATGGAACCCGTTTACATAGCATAGTAGGGGATGATGTTCAAGAAATAATATAAAAAATCCACAATGAGGAATGTGGGACCCACATGAACAGTCAAATGCTTGCCAAAAAATCATCCGCCAAGGTTACTATTAGACCACTATGGATGAAGAATGCACTGCCTATGTTCGAAGATGCCTCAAATGCCAATCGTTTGCCAATCTCCAACACTTATAGTTGTGAAAACTATACAACGGGACCTCTCCATATCCCTTCTCCACCAGGGGCAATAACATCATAGGGAATTTTACTCCCAAAGCTTAAAATAATCATGAATTCATCCTGGTGTCCATTGATCACTTCATCAAAGAAGCTGAGTGATATGTAGTTCTAAATGCTTGGAAAGTGGATAAGTTTATTAGAATGAACATCATTGGTCGATAAGAAGTTTTACATGAGTTAGTATCAAATAATGAGCTCCACTTTGAAGCTAAGATCACATAATTAGTCGGGATTCATAGGTACAAATCTTCTCCCTACTAACCCCTAACCAGTGGTGTGGTCGAACCTACCTATAAAATCCTTAAAGCCATAATTGACAAGATAACTAAAATTGTAGAGATTGGGCTGACTAGATCCCTTATGCCCTCTCGGGCTGCCACACACCAATGAAAATTTCTATTAGGGTTACCCCTTATTCTCTAGTGTATGACGTGGAATCAGTCCTACTTGTTGAGCTAGAAATATCTTCCTTCGCATCATGCTCGAGAGCAAATTTAGCGAAGAAAAATGGCATGATATCCTCTTGGATAAATTATCACTCTTAGATGAAAAAAGGCTCAAGTATCTATATCATATACAAGTGTATCATTGTCGGATAATGAGATCATTCAATCAAAAAGTCAAGGATCGCGGTATCCAGGAAAGAGACTTTACTTACAAAACTCGTCTGGGACCTAGAGGGAAATTTAAACAGAATTGGAGCGTCCCCTACATTATGAAGAAAAGTCTCTCTGGAGGAGCCTCTATGCTCATAGACCTTGACGGATAAAAGATGGAGCATCCATTCAAATTGGACCGTTTTTATTTTTTTTACCCTTAATCCTAAGTCACGACATAGTATGAATCTTCTTGTCCCCCATCTATTTTGAAAAACAATCTTTATTTCCCAACTTAAAAATACCTGGTACATGATCCTCTAACAAATATCTTACTTTAAAACTTATGAAAGTTTATTCAATCCCCAAAGGTACGTAGTCAGCCCATACGCCATACATAGGCCCGGTCCCCTTCTTTTTCACAAAATGATATTCTTTTCTAACCTTCGAGAATGATGGTATGTTATATCATTTAAATGAAGAAAAGGATTATATATGCCTTAGAGATTAGTATAGATAATTCAAATGCAAAACTCATTAAGAAGCACAATGAAATATGATCAAAATCAACTTTTATTTCTAAAATAAGGATTACAACATTGTTATATGAAAATTCGATGAAGGGAGTTAAGAAAACCACCCCCTTCCACTGGGGTTGACCTCCAACATTGCCAATAGTTATTCATAGGTACGACAGACCTCGTTCAGGCAAAAACATAGGACATGGTCCTCATGGTACCATAATTGTACCATTGCTGTAAGCACAAGTTTCTGGTTATTGCTCAATTACGCGACATAGAAACCCAACGCAAATTAAAAGCATCATAATCCTTATTGAATGGGCACATGTCCTCCAGACCATCAAGTTAAGTGGAGAGTTCTTCATACATGCAAAATTCCATTTGTTGAATAATAAATGAGAAGAAAAAAGGGAAATATGGGTATTGGTGGAGAAAGAACATCCCATACCCCCTCCTTTAATACTCAAAATCCTTGGCAAAAAACAAGAACTCTCGAAACCCGATTAATTCTCAGCCCTATAGGAGTACACTAATGTGCAAGAAAGTTCAATCAAAGCCTAGGGATTATTTTACTTGACCCCCAGAACGATAAGCAGGTCAAGGGATATGCCGATCGGGAACCCATTATTTTAAGAAATTCCACCTTTCCTCTTTTTACCAAAACCAATTTCCAGAAGAATATTTATTTTGAAAAATTGCCCCTCGGTCATTCATTTTACATTATTCATTTTCACCATTTTATTCTCCTTATAAAACCACTTTCATTTTAAAAATCTTTTCCCTGAGTTAAATACTTTTACTACATTTTTCTAAAATAATAAATAATAAACACTTTGCCTTACAGTTTCATAGTTATCTCTATCTTTGCATACAATAAACAATATTAGCATAAAATTAAAAGCACATATAGGATAAGTCACTAAATGAAGAAAATAGCAAAAAAATAAAATGCATATGCTTCATATATATTTTTTCTTCACTTGGCTATATTTTGCTAGAATAAAAAAAGAAAATAGAAAAATACAACTGGAACTTCGCTCGAACCTTCAACTGTCCATCTCAAGACCTCAACCTTCATGAGGAACGCACTTTCCCCATCGACAAACGGTGAATCCTCCACTCCCAGAACCTGAACCCTCATTTGAGGTGGCAGACGGAACAAAACAGGAAGGAGCCGACTTCTTGTTATAATTAGACATGAGGCCATCCAGTCCTTGATATCCCTCAGCTAATTAGTTGGCACCCAAACATACTAGAAAAGAGAAATAGAAAAGATATACATCTGAATGGAGAGCCTCATCCATAAGCCCGTCAACCCAGACATTGTCTCATTGGGACGATGTGCCATGCTCACTGACTCCACACTACTCAGTCAAAAATTGTAAGGAGAAGGAGTTACCTTAATGATTGGAGCCTCCTCTGCCTTCGTCGTGGACGACGTTCCACCACCTATGTTGTGGGTCAATACCACCAGCATGCTAGTACCACCTTCCAGAAGACATGGAAGGTGGATCCATGTTCTCCATGTCATATATAGATTAGGGCATCAACCAACTCGTCATAAAATCTTGATAATCATAGCTCGCCACTGTATCCATGGAGAGTGTATAGGGCTTGCAGATCATCGTTGTCGCCCAAGCATCATTTAATATCTCTCTCACCCGCCTCATGTGCATAGGGGGTGATAATAGTGGGATCAACACCTCCTCCTCCACAATCTACCTCACCACACTCTCTCTCAGGTACCAAACATACCCACACCCACGTGGTATCAACCGCCGCGTCTGAGCATGTAGGCATGTCACCCCCGTATACCGCAAAGTCACCCTCCAGAGATAGAAGGTCACCCGTAATCCCTAATAGATAATCAGCATAAAGAAAAAAATATGCCAAGAAAATCTCAAAAAAGATAAAAGATAACCTGGTCGCTCATTAAGGCATTTTGAAACTGTCGCATTTCCGTCAAGTTTAAAGACTGATTTGACCGTCAGTTATACTTCTGCCACCAGAACATTAAACAAAAGCCCCCCAACTCATCGTTCAGGTCCATCAACCCTACGTTGTTCCCAATCACCTCATAAAACCATGTCTGCAAAGAGACAGGAATCAACAAAGAAGGGAACAAAAGAATAATGCAAGGAAATGCATAAAAATGAAAATGAAAAAAAAATTACCTCCAAAAGATAATTGGCTCTCGTAAAAGTGTGTCAGCATCACCGGATAAAAACATCCTAAGATGAATAAAGTGATGCAAAAGTTAGGCTCCCCTAATCATACAGCTGGACATCAAAAATCGTCCTCAAATAAGACAAGAACTAAATATAGACGATATCGCCACTCATCGCCACCAAAAAGCCACCAACCAAAAGAAAAAAAAATGTATCATCTGTCTCACCTGCCTCCCATCGGTCACATCTACCCTCCTACTTAAAAGCGTCTCTCTAAAAGAAAAAATGCAAATAGAATCCTTAGATACGATTCTATCCATCTTCCCCAAAGCTGAATAAACTGCCTCTGGTGTCACCCTCAATGTGTAGTCCACCACTATATGGAACCCCTCACAATCAACCCCCATCAACTACTGAACATCTATGGGAGTAACAATCATCTCCCCAAAGATAAGATGAAAAGTGTGTGCCACATCCCGCAAGATTTCCCCTATAACACACAACATCGTAATAGAACGCGGTGTCTCATCCAAAGCCTGTGCCAAATAGACAAAATTGACATACGAAACCATCCAATGCACCATAGTAGGGATATTCTCTCGAACCTCCTTCAAACCCGTAGTCCTCCGAGATCGAATGCTTGAAGGAGCTATGTTAGTCTGTAAAAGAAAAAGAAGAAAAACCCTTCATTAAAACAAGGAACAAAGAGAAAAATAAAATGGAATACCAAAGGTCACCGACTTACGTAGCCACTAAGGTTTATCCCCCTAGATGAATGGTGGTATGCAAGCTCACGTAGTAGGAAACGTACATTAGCCACATGCTCAAAGAAATCAAAGGCATTCTTATTTACCAATGTGAGAAACACCCTAAATTGTCACTCTAAGTCAACCCAGTCATCAATAGCTAGCCATTCGGTGTTGTATCCCTCGCTTGAAGAACTAAGCATTTGAAGTCTTTAAGAAAAAAGGACTTAAAAACATTTTTAGAGAAGATAAATCCAAATATTTAAACACTTGAAGGTGTGAAAAATAGGGAGGGGTTGCCCACTTTTTATAGAAGGCTAATGGGCCTACTGATCGGAAATCCCTAACCATACCGATCGGAAGCTGCATTTTCCTCTTCCAAAGGAAGCCCAGGAGTCCATGCCATTGTCGATTGGAACCCCCCCTCCCCCCAAGCCTGCTTATCGATATCCCCTTTCAAATTTTGTATAAAAAATGCAAGAAAATTTTAAAAAATACAAAAATTCTCAAAAAATTCCTAAAAATCCTTGAGAAATACGAAAATTATTTTGCTGAATAAAATTATTTTTGGATCACTAAGCCCCTTACAAACTCTCAAAATCTCCAGTTGGACTAAAATTACAACATCTTCCATAGTAGAACCAATGATGCGCCCACATCCAAGTTTGCTAAAATTCCCAGTCAGAATCTCAAAACTAAAACATCCCCCAGTAGAGTCTCAAAATAACACAATTCTCAGCATAACCACAAATCCACTTGCACCCCCAAGATAACTTGAAATTCCTAAGGAGAATGATTCCCCACATTACAACTTAAGTTCCGCAGAATTAACCTCGTCCCTTAAAATTGATCGTCCTAACTTAAGGTCCTCGTAATTGACCTCGGTCCTCAGAATTGGTCGCTGCAATTGAAGGTCCTAAAAATTGATCTCGACCGTTAGAATTGGTCATCACAACTCAAGGTCGTCAAAATTGTCCTTGACCCTAAAAATTGGTCGTCATAACACAAGGTCCTCAAATTTTACCTCTTCCCTTAGAAACGATCACTAGAACTTAAGTCCTCAGATGGACCTTGGCTCTTAGAACTGGTCACTCCAACTTAAGGTCCTCGTGTAGGCATTCTGAAATCTAGGTCATGCTCTTAAATCGAGGGTCCCATGACCACGTGGTCGGTTATTGCGAGCAACGTTGGTCTCGAGAGAGGTGTTAGGGCTTCCTACGGGGCCATTTGGGGGGAGTTGCAGGGTTTCACCCTTTAATAGCATGTTTTCAAGCATAAGTGTAAGAATTCTGAAATATGGGCCATGCTCTCAAACCGAGGATCACGTGACCACGTGGTTGGTTCCTATGAGTTTCATTGGACCTATACAAGGTGTTGGCACCGCTCATGGGGACATGTGGGGGCACTAAGGGGTTTCAGCCCCCGACGGTACGTTTTGAAGCCAAAGGGTGGATTTTCTCTATTTTCGGTTGTGCTCTCAAAACGAGGGTCCCATGACCACGTGGTCGGTTACTATGAGTTACATTGGACCCATGCGAGGTGTTGGCACCACTCACGGGGCTGTGTGGGGGGCGCTAAGGGGTTTCGCCCCTCGACGGCACATTTTCAAGCCTAAGTGTGGATATTCTCTATTTGGGGTCGTGTTCTCAAATCGAGGGTCCCGTGACCACGCGATCAATTCCTACGAGTTAAATTGGTACCGTGCGAGGTGCTGCCGCTACTCACGGGGCCCTTTGGTGGGTGCTAAGAGGTTTTGCCCCCCAACGGAACGTTTTCAAGCCTAAGTGTGGATATTCTCCATTTTGGGTCGTGCTCTCAAACCGAGGGTCCTATCACCACACGGTCGGTTTATTCAGGCTACGTTGGTCCCGAGTGAGATGTTGGCACCGCCCATGATGCCATTTTGGGGGCATTATGGGGTTTCGCCATCTAACGGCACATTTTCAATCCTAAGTGTAGAGATTCTAAAATCTGGGTTGTGCTCTCAAACCAAGGGTCGCGTCCACCCTAGCACCCACTTTACAACCCCTTAGCGCCCACCCTACAACCCCTAAAGAAGTTTAAAAACCTCGCTCGGGACCAACGTAACTCACAAGAACTGACTGCGTGGTTAAGGGACCCCGACTTGAGAATATGATGATAATTTGAAAATATCTAGAATTAGGTTTAAAAACATGCCATTAAAGGGCGAAAACCCAAAGCATTATCCCGTACTCTTGCTAACATACTATCCAATAACAAGCCAACAACCCATAATTATCCAACAGCCAAACCAAACAAAACCAATAATTATCCCGTACTCCTTTTATCATCTAAAAAATTCAAAAGATTATGCATACCAATTATATAACTACTTCAATTAAAATAAAGAGTACCTAATTCATGCGATCTAAGAAGGACATTAAATAGAGTCTTCTGAATGTGCGATTGGACCAAATTCATCATGGAGCGCCCAACGTATTCTTTTACATGTATATTTATTTTCTAGTTTCTTTAATACAATCTTAATAAAATCAAGATAATTTAACTTCATTTTATGAACATTACATCAATGAAACGGATCAACAAATGTATATGTATAGGAACACGTGGAAATTGAGTTGGGTCAATTTTATCCAATCACAAACTCAAATGACTCTATTCTCAAACCGAGCATCTTGTGAAAGTACCTAAATATTCGACTGAGCATAACAGATTATCGAAAGTTAACTTACATAAATCATATTAAATATTCGAAAAAGTAACTAAACATTAATACATCAAAGTAAAGCGCTAATACAATGTCAGTGTCAAAATAAGATATAAATAAGATTGACAAGGTTAACATAATATTTTGATACTCAATCTTCCTCTATAAAACTTAAAGATCCTTAAAATTAGGGTTGTCATCAAGACCTGATTGGAACTCTTTTGGAGCCTTCAATACATCCACTTCAGTGACCAATTGCCATCGATTATGCACTTCGAGTAGAATACCTTCTTTACATCCTGAAAGGCACAAATAAAAGGCCCGCCGACTATGTGATCTTTACTCTTCATCTTTGATAAATTAAGTTCTAGGATGAGTTGGACTATCCCATAATATGTTAGCACCGTATTCTTTGGATTTTTATCTCTTTTGCTAGCGGTACAGGTGATCAAGGAAAAAATTGATATTCTACTATTTTGCGTTCAAAGTTTTTCCTCATATGGATATGAAATGAAATTAAAACCGTTGGTGAGGAATTTCTTAAACTCTTTCGCATGAAAATTAGAGCCTTTTATTTGGGGTGCAAGCCTAGAAGATACATCATCTCTTGTTAGAAGATGCATTTATTAATGAATTTTTATTAGGGCATGTTTTATCACAAATGAATAAATAACTGCACACATAAGATGTGAAATTTACCTCTTTTAATACCCATGCCTTAAAATCAGTTGTCGTGCAATTTCTCCTTTGATTTTGGACAATTTCATTCTCGTACTTCCTACGGATAAATTGTAGAGTTTAGATCATAAAATATAAAAATACATATAATCAAAAAACAAGAATTCAATAGATACGCACTCTCTCCATTCTTCGACTTCGTCTTGCAATTCGAAGACATAATGAGTTGCTTGCTCGTATTGTATATTTGTGAGTTTCACCTCTTTAGGGTTCCTAAACGATAATTCGTCCTTCACTTGTCAGGTTCCTCGATCACTCATTCTCTAAGAGGATTGAACCTCCTCACCTCTTGTTCTAGAATATATTCTCTAGTGTATAACGATGATTCCATAGTTACGTATTCGCAAGCAATTTACCCTCCAATATACCGCGTATTCTTTATATAATCTTGGAAGGTTTTCATCAAGCTCTCAAAAGGATGCATCCAACGATACCTAATGGGACCACATAATAAATCTTCATCGCATAAATGCATAAGCAAGTGGATGTTGATATCAAAGAATGGCACATGAAAATATTTCTCTAATACACAGACTGCTTCGGCTAAAGTTGATGTTGCAGCTTTAATGTGCCTTTTGTTTACCACTTTTGCACAAATTAGGGTAAAATACAAACTGATTTGCATAATTTTTAGACAGAGATCTTTGTGTTCAGAGAAGCAATACCGTAATAACAGAGAGATTAATTGGATGATTACATGCAACTCGTGTGACGTGTACTATTTTAAGTCATTTTCTTGGTAGTTTATGACCCTACATAAATTACTAGAATAACCAGTTAGAGTCTTCAAGTTGAACAATGCATCTAAGAGGAAATTCTTCTCACTAGTAGTCAAAGTGAAAGCAGCCGTAGGTATAGAAATTCTTTCTGTTATAGGATCATTATTTAACCAGAGTTTTTTCTTTAGAGTCATATCCTATAGATCTCGGCGGGCCCTCTCTCCATCTTTAGAATGTGATCCACCCAGACATGTTCCTATGAGATGTTCTAAAACATTCTTCTCTATCTTCATCACACCAATTACATGCCTTACATGATGATCTTTCCAATATGTAAAATCAACAAATATTGATCCCTTGGACCATGGTTTTACTTTAGTAGGGTCATTAGGATCTCCCCTTACTTTATGCCTCATGTTTACAAACTTGGGGTGTTTTCCAACGTATATATTCCCCGCAGTCATAACCTCCACCTTTCCTCGATCTGCTGCCCAAAAAGCCGAGATGGTTGCATCCGGTGTTCGTGACTCATAGGATAAAAGTTAGACTTGTCATTACTAAAATGGTGACTAGTTGACAGAAATCTACGGTGACCCGTGCAAATCATCTTACTACTATGTTATAGACAACTGGATTCAGTTTTCTCCCCACATATGGAACATCCATAATAACCATGAACATTACAATCGGATAAGCTCCTATAAGCAGGAAGGTCGTGGATCGCCCATATCACCATTTCTTTGAGTGTGAACTCTTCACCCTTGTGAGATTCGAATGCCGTCACGCCTTTATCCCATAAATCTTTAAGATCTTCAATTAATGGGGCTAAAAATATATCAATATCATCACTTGGAGCCTTCGGCTCGGGTATCAATAAAGATAATAATGTGAACTCCTTTCTCATGCATTGTGTCGAGGGGAGACTTAAAGGCTCCATGACAACTGGCCAATAACTTTAACTAGTACTTAAAGTACTGAAGGGGTTAATCCCATCAGTTGAGATTGCAAGACGAATGTTGCACGAGTCTTTTGCAAATTCATGGTGTCGTGCATTTAAAATTTTCTAGACGAGTGAATCAACCATATGACGCATCAAATTCCCACCCACCTCGCATCGAACGCTCCATATCACGGCCTCCTCTATCCACGATACAGTAAAAAATTGTTTTAACCGTGACCCAAGTGGAAAATACTTCAAAACCTTTTATGGGACTTGCGAGCTCTTTTGATATTTTATAGGTTTGTTATTTACCTTCTCATAAACGACATATCTATGCTACCGTATACTGGACATTTATCTTTATCTCTGTGTTCATTGCGATACAATATGCAATCACACTTGCATGCATGAAGACATTTGTATTTTAATCTTAAACCCTTCAACCTCTTCTTCATGGTAGGATAATTATCTGGTAACGTGTTCTCTTTTGGGAGAATTTCTTTAACCTATTTAAGAACTCTGGTTACGCTGTTCCTAGACAAGCCAAATTAACTCTTCAAATTATGCAAACCAATCATTGCATATAATACCTAATGATCTTCATCGCAATCCTTATACAATGGTCTAGTCGCATCGGGTTTCGATCGTATATATTCTCGAGCTCCTAGTAGTTCAGTATCAAATTATTCATTGTGCGCAATATCTGTCTCCATAGGTTGGTGGTTTTGGTCGTGGTGGACTCCGTAAACGTCATCAATTAGGTCGGTCAATGTACGATGTGTTGGCGAATCATTTATAACTTTCACTCGTTGGTGTTCTGTTACGTGGTCGGTTACCGATAATTCTTCGGGAACATAAGGTACATGTTTTTCTCCATGGTATGTCCACTTGTTATAATCTTGAAAAATTCCCCACATTATTAAATGTAACTCAACATCTTCTAAAGATTTATAATTTTCGTTTATACAATGGGTGCACGGACACGAAATCTTCTCACTTTTAAGGTTCTTAAAAGCGTAACTAATAAATTCTTGAACTCCTTTAGCATAACTATTAGCTATTCGATCATTCTCCCCCATCCACTCTTTGTATTAGGGAAAATCCATTTAATAATCTTCAAATTGCAGTCCTGTGTTAACATGAAAAAATAAATATCATATTGCATAGTTAAGCACTAATATAGTATTAAAGTGAAGCACAAATATAGTCAACAATGCACCAATTAATCAAACTATGCAATAACTTAAATACAAGAACACGCCAATCAATGATACTACACAACCACTTAAACTCAAATTAAATAAATTTGTCTATCGAAATTATTACAACATAAGAAAAATATTACTACATCTTCATCAAGCGCTAAACTAGCCAAGCGGTAATAGAGTCTACATAATTTTTCAAAAACTTCCCTTCTCTACTGTTGACGTGTGTTGGAAGAGTTTCACAAACCTCATATAATGTATCAACCATGATCTTACACTCACCCTCGTGCAAAGGTCGATTATGTATTAACATTCCTACGACAGTGGACATGAGCGTGAAGATCCCAACGAAAAATTTATCGCTCAGGTCTTGTATATAGTATTTCTATCCATAGTCAGTGTGGGTTGTTGACGATGATCCAAGACCTTTTCCATCTTGAGGCGCTGAGAAAGGGAATGTTGAAGGAGGAAGCATAATCTGTGGGGGGAATGGAGAACGAGGAAAATTTTGAGTACGAACCAACATCTGTGGAGGGAAACCGAGATGCATTGGGAGCTGCAGGGGCATACGATGGGTTAAAAGGGACACAATATGTGAAATTTTATCATTCACACCTCCCAATTCATTTCAAAGCCCCATTATATCCCCTTTAGTCTCATATTGACGTTCATCGTTGGACGGGAAATGCTTATTAACAAAAGAAAGCTTGTCCACGAGAGGTACGGTGTGTTTGAATCTTATTTTTAACATATGCGACCCCAAACCTCTCATCCTCCCTCTATTGTCCTTCCCAAAGGTTTGTGCAATGGCATTATTGTCAATGTCGTTGATTGGGCTTGAGTATGACTGACTACTGATATACTCTATTAATTCTAGATTCTTGTCCAATTGAGTAAGGAATTTATTACCTTTGTCTCGCCTAGGATGCATATACAAGTTGGACCTATTCGGTGTCTTTCCTTCATTCGGGTTGCCTTTCATAATGTTCGACCACTTTTTCTTCAAATCTTCATAAGATTTCGAGCCAAGCCGGTAGACATCAGTTTTTTGGCCCTATTATGTTTAATTTTATCCCTTCGCAGCATTTTGGAGTCATTCGCCTCATTCTCCAGTAAATCATTCCATTGAGAGACTGGCATCTCAACTTTCGAAGGGACTTTTTATTTGAGAGCTAAAATGTCGGATCTTGATGCTCCCTTAGGAAAATTCTTCTGCCTAAGGTTTCTCTGATGTGTTCGGAGTTGTTCAGCAACCCGAGAAAGCATCTTATTTTTTGAGTTTGGGGAAAATGAAAATCGTCTCCTGAGTTGCTCGTAAATGTCAACTTTAATAGCTTTATCTATGAGGTTCCAATTGCCAGCTCCTCTCACTCCTACAATTATTTTTTCCAAGGATAAACACTGGGCTATAAAATATTGAATGTGATTCTTATCCCCCTTGGGGTTATTTCCCAATAAAGGGAACCCATCGGGCTTCTTCTCAACTAACTCGGTAGTTTCAGGAGTGTTGGACGTGTCTATTGGATTAGTTGGAGTACCTTGCCTACTGCAACTCAGAGTAGGGGAGTGAACAGTTTGTGGAGTTGGGGTGTGATAGTTTGTGGAGTTGATTATTTCTCACCAATTGGTGATAAGAATTCTCCTTGTGGTTGTGTCACATTGTTAGTTAGAGCGTTTCTTCCATTACCGCCCGACATTATCTATAAAAATAACAAAAGTTAAATATGTATCTATAATAATAGATGCATAATTTTAAAGTTAAATACGAAATTATAACTAACAAAATAAATGTTTTGACCATATATTATAATCTACCTTTTCATGGTAAGACTTTAACAAAAGTTCAATATGACTGATCTCTATCCAGTCTGGATTCTCTTTTAAAACCTATGGATTTTTGCACTTCCCAATTAGGAGGAAGCGTATCTATAATCGATGCATAGATGTCAGCAACATAAACTCAAAATCTCATCCTCTTCAGCCTATTGGCAAGATTGAGTTTGACATGTATGTATCGTGAGACATCACAGTCCTCGTCAATGCTCTTTGTACGTAATTCTATCCATAATGGGTCAATTTTTTTATGCCTTCACTAATAGCGTAAGAAGGTTAGTGGTCTATCAGGATTATGTACGCAAAATATATATTGTACAACTTCATCCCAACATTATGGAAGGGAAAACCAAATACGATCGAACAAGTACTCTTGCTAGATATGAACTCCACGATTTACAAACTAGTTAAATTTTTCGATCTTACTATTCTCATACCAATAAATCGAAGTACCCACTTTATGAGGCTCATTAATGAAAGATGTACGCGTGCGGTCCAATTCTAACCTTTCCCACACTTGTTGCCATTTATTATCAACGTGACTCATTTTTTATGAGAAAAATGAACGAGGGCGTGATTATAACTCCTATAAATGATGGCTCCAATGAATCATAAACGAGTTATTATGTACAGGGCGTAAATATGATTCCTATAAATTATAGCTCTAATGAATCATCAACTCTTAATTTATTAGGTTTTGAATACCTACTTTTATCATTTAAGCCAACAATCCCTAAAATCACCCCTAAAAATTCACCCTTACAAACATTAGTCATAAAATTAATCCCTTACAAACATTACCCCTACAATTAATAGATTATGCATTTTTGGGACTTAATTTTACAAAGACCCTAAAATTAATCCCGAATTTAGCATCAATATTAATGGAGAAGTATATTTTTATATTTCATCCCTAAACCTAAACTAACAATATCCGTTAAATTAAAATTTGCCCCAGTTTGAAACTTAAACCAACAATATCCATTATATTAAAATTTTCCTTGGCCTGAAACTTAAACCAACATTAGTCATATATATATGTATTTGTTTCTAGAATACACACACATATACACATTTATAGTATACACACATACATATACACAATACATACAATGACAATGTATACACACCTACATACATATACACAATACACAAACGTACACACACACATATACACATAGAGAAACAACACACACACAAAAATACACACGCACATAAATACATAACAAGGAGAAGATGGAGATTACCTTTGAGATTGAAATTGAGAGAGAGATTGAGATTGAGAAAAGGAGAGATCCGAAATCGCCGTAGAGAGGGAGGGAAAATGAGGGTTTAGAAACTTTCGAGGGAAATACAAAATTGTTCTGCATTTTTTAAGTACAAAGGCCATGGTCACGGCTTAGGGTTGTGACCATACGATGCGACTCCTTTATTTTTAACACGTCGGCATGTAAATAGGGCCATGGGCACAACCCAAAGTCATAATTCATATAATTTAATGGTCATAGACTGAAGTAGTGACCATCTCCTTGTGTATTGGGGTTTGTGGTCACGGCTAAGGGTCGTGACTAGTCCTTGACCAAAATTAGAGGGAAACTTAGCACCATAATGGTCACGATTAGGTCACGAGCAGTGACTTGAAGGAGTCAGGGTCTACAGCCGTGACCACCTACAAGACGACCCATGACCACACTAAGTCGCGGATTTGGTCATGCCCATTTTGGCTATGGTCACGATTTTGGGTTGTGACTAACTGGTCACGGCTGGGAGCCGTGACCCCTTTATCATGACCATTCATAGATTTTTGTATAGTGAGGATTGGCCTCGACCCATGAAATTGGTCACTACACCTTAAGGTCCTCAAAATTGACCTCGGCCCTCCGAATTGGTCGTCACAATTTTAGGCCCTCAGACCTTAACTCGACCCAAATAATTATTCATCACAACTTTAGACCCTCATAATTGATCTCGGCCCTCTAAATTAGCGTCACAACTCAATGTCCTCAAATTGACCTCGTCCCTCAGAATTGGTCATCATAACTCAAGGTCCCCAAAATTGACCTCGACCCTCATAATCGGTCGTCCAACCTCAAGATCGTCATAATTGACCTCATCCCTCAAAATTGACCATTATTACCTCAGCCCACAAATTTTGTTGTCACAAAGTTAGGTAATTAAAATTAACCTCAGCCAGTAAAATTAGTCATTACAACTTCAGGTCTTCAGAATTGACCTCATCCATAAAAAATGATCGTCATAAGTATACGCCCTCGGAATCGACCTCGACTCACTGAATCGATCATCCCCAGCATCACTTTATATCCTCATAATTGACCTTGACCCACTGAATTGGTTACCCTAGACCCTTAGAACCAACTTTAACACATCTTCGAATTGGTCCTAAAAACTAACCTCGACCCTTCGAATTGGTCAACCTCATACTCCAGTTCCACATAATTGACCTAAAATCCTCTTCCCCAACATCGATGTGGTGTCTATTATTTGACAGCTTCACTTATTCCTAGCTTGCTCGTAGAGGGGCTTTATATAGTCACCCCATCATCGGACCCTCGAAGGACATTCTTAGGTCCCTAACACTCACTCATTCATCGTAAACCCTAGGTCATACTTCGAAAATTGATCTAGAGGTAAATGGGCACTCTCGAGCCCTATTTGACTCTGATTAACTTCCTCATCTGACTGAAATCTCAAAGAATCTCTGAAGGGATCTAAATACCATTTCTAATGGTCTGTAGTGTGATCGAATTGGCCTAAAATTTGGAAGAATGACTCATTTTACTATTAAAAACTAATCTGGAGGCCACCGGGTGCCTTAGGCCCCGTTTGACTCTAATGAAGTTTCTTATCCGAATGGAAGATTAATGAATATTTTAAGAGCTATAAATACCCTTTCCAATAACCTACCTCGTGCACGAATCAACCTTACGATTCAGACAGATGATCCGTATTACATAGGAAACTAATTTGGAGGCCACCCAATCCTCCTGAACCCCGTTTGACTCCAGTCAACTCTTTAGCTTGAATAAAGATGAATGAATATTCGAACGGCTCTGACTAACCTTTGCAAAGATCTTCCCCCTGGGCGAATTATCCTTACATGATGGACGAACGATCTATTTTACTCCAAAGTTTCATCGAAGATTTTGGGCCTCGTTTTCCCTTGGTTAAATCTTCGAACATAATGAATTTATAGGAAATATCAAAAGGCTCTGAATACCCCTTCCAATGGTACATGTCATGCACGAAACGGCCTTACGATTAGGAAGAACTATCCGTTTTCCTCCAAAAAGTTTTATATTTAGTGATCGATGGGCATATTCGAGCCTCGTTTGACCTCGATCAACTCTAGAGGTCGGGAGTGGATCAATTAAAGGGATCTGAATACCCTCTCCAAAAGTCTTCCCCATGCATGATTTTGACTTATGGTTAACATTTTAGGACTATTTTTTTGAAAAACCTGCCTTAAACTAATGAATGGCACAATCGGGACCCTCCCTATCGGTAGCGTGTCTGGGATTCTGAAAATCTGTTACTAAAGCCGTTTAATAAAATTAAACTATTTAAGTAACTCCGAACAGTTTTTTGAAGAAACTCTTTTCTTAAAAACCAAAACTAATTGAACACAAGATGTGTTTAATAAAAGTATGTACGAGATCTGTTCAAGATTTGATTAACAGGTTTATAAGACAGTTTAAAAACTTTAAACTCAGCACAACCAAGAATGAGATGAGGAGATGTAGAAAGATTAAGAACGAGACTTTTTACGTGGTAAAACCTCACCCAACTGAGGAAACATCCATGACTCCCTCTACGGAGTAAAAAAAAATTCCACTATAAATAAATTTTAACAGTTACAAACTATATAACAGACATGCATAAAACTCAGACCTATATAAGTTTAGGAATGTACCCTCTGGTATCCTTATAACTTCTTTGCAGTTCTGATTGTTGATGTTGTCCTCCCAGTTTTCTAACTTCCAATTTGTTCAAGTTCTTTACGGCGACTCTTGTTCTCAAGATCTTATTACCAACACTTTTAGTGTGGTAGGGTGAAAGTGTTTGTGGAGGTGCTTTCTAACACATGCATGCACACACACACACACTTAATATGTACAACCAGTCCTAACAAATTATATATAAGACTAAATGCTGTGATTTTTCTTTTTCTCTCTTCTCACAAAACTTAACCTTATTTGACCTTTATAACAATCCCAGAATCCATGGCTATCTTACTCAGAAGACGTATCAAGATCTTAATCAATCTCAGTTTTGAAAAGATTTTTGAGATTGAAAATCACCAAGTGCGATTCCAAACTAGGTCAAAGGTCTTATTTCAAGAGAACTAGAAACAGAAAACATTATTGTTGATTTTAACGTTTCAAAAACATTTACAAAAAGGAATCAACAATATATTTCTCAAGCTGAGAAACAAAATATGAAAAACTAAGTGTAATGTAATATGAAGTAATCAGATCTAAAATTTCTATAAAGCAGAAAATAGATCTAAGAAAGAATGTTTAAGTTGGACACAATATCTAAAGAACGAAGAGGTTACAGCTACAAACCAACTACACAAACCAACTCTCAAAAACACTCAAACACTCAAGGTTGTGTTTGGGATATACAAGAGTTTTTAAAAGAGTTTTAGATTTGAAAATGGTTTTGACGATTTAGGGTTAGGGTTAGGGATTCTAACTCTTCTCTCTCTTCTAGTTTCTCTCTTTCTCTCTCTTTTCTCTCTTCTCTCTCAACTCTTTTTTTTTTCTCTCAAAAGGACGAAATGGCAAAAGTCTCAGAAGGCTGAGTGAAGGAGTCCTTTTATAGGAGGCTGAGAAGATTCGAGAGCACGGCTCAAAATCAAGGGTTCAGATTGAGTCAAGGTTGATTGACTTTGATCCAAGGGTTCATGATATGCGGTGATTAAAATTCTCCTGATTAGTTCATATGGGGTTCACAGGGATTATGAAAGGGCGCATGCAGATCGTTGATAAAGACGATCCAAGGGTTGTAAGCAGTCGTTGGTTTACTCTCAGTAAAGAAACACAAAATTGCCCAATCAGAAGACAACAAATGTTGGCCAATAATAAGATATCAAACGCGCGTCAAAATTAATTAAAAACACACCCTGAAGTCTCCGCCGCTTTCGAATTCTACCCAAGGCAACTTTAATCCAATATAACCATTAAACTTTATTTGAAGATTGACCCCCAAAAACTTTCAAAAAACAAGTTTTAATTAATAAAAACTTATTTAAAATGTTTATAAAATCCAAAAAAAATATTTAAAAATCAATTTTAGGGATTTAAACACACTCAACATATGTACACACAATTATATGCAATATGAAATGTATGAGATCAATTCTACTGTGTGTGAGTGTCGGTAATATGGTTTAGATCAATCAATCAAGAAGGAAAAATAGCAAACCAAGCTCTGGGGTTCTTTGCATTCTAGGATAGACATAATTTTGTCACAATTTCCAAACTAGATGAACACTTATATAATATAGACTCAAGTGAGTCAAGAGTATAAGGCGCTTCAATCTCCCCCTTTGGAAATATGAGACAAAATCTCCTTTGAGTCATCTAGAACTCATAGGGCAATAAGACTGAGGAAACCTATTCCTAAAAAATCTATCTACCCAATTCCTAGAAAGCAAAAGTACATAACTCAACTATTTACAATTGAATACCCTATTACAACTGTTGAGAATAACTGTACTGAAACCTGCAATGAATCACTAAGATCAAGTTGTTTAGCATATGTAAAATTCATTCGACTCAAATTTCTCCCCCATTTTGTCTCAAATAGACAAAGGGAAAAAATAGAGAGATCAAAGAGATAAATCAGCACACACCATACCAATAGATTTACGTAAAGAAATAAATCGATTGTGATCTAAAGGTTTGGTAAATATATCTGCGAGTTGCAAATCAGTATGAAGATAATTAATTTCTAATTCCTTTGTTTCAACCAATTTGCGTATAAAGTGATGTCTTATTTTTATGTGTTTTGTTCGCGAGTGTTGAACGGGATTTTTAGAGATATTGATCGCACTTTGATTATCACAATAGAGATGCAATTGTTTTTCTTGAATACCATAATCACTTAGCATTTGTTTAAGCCACAGTAATTGAGCACAACAGATTCCAGCGGCTATGTATTCAGATTCAACTGTTGAGAGTAATGTGCAGTTTTATTTCTTACTACTCCATCCTACCAAGTTATTACCTATATAATAACATGCTCCTGATGTGCTTTTACTATCATCAGTACACCCAGCCCAGTTAGCATCAGTGTACCCAATTATAGTGCTAAGTGTGTCACTAGTGTACCAAATTCCTAGGTTCAGAGTGCCTTTTACATATTTAATGATTCTTTTAACAGAAGATAGATGGCTCTCTTTAGGGTTATTTTGATAACGAGCACATACACACACATCATACATTATATCAGGTTGCAAGGCAGTAAGGTATATCAAGATTCCTATCATACTACGATATAAAGTTGGATCTATGGATTTTCCAGTTTCGTCTTTAGATAGTTTTACCGTAGTACTCATGGGTATTTTAGCATCTTTAGCACTCTTAAGGCCAAATTTTTTTACAATCTCTAAAGCGTACTTAGATTGCGAGACAAATAATCCTTCTGGATTTTGTTTGACTTGAAGACCTAAGAAGAATTGCAACTCCCCCATAAGAGACATTTGAAACTCCATATGCATAATTTCAGAGAAGGATTTTACTTCTGAGGGAGAAGTTGATCCAAAGATAATATCGTTAACATAAACTTGAGCAATAATGATGTGTTTGCCAAAATGTTTGACAAAAAGGGTTTGATCATTTCCACCTCTTTTGAAACCTTTATCTAAGAGGAAACTGGAAACACGCTCATACCAGGCTCTAGGCTCTTGTTTAAGGCCATACAAAGCCTTTTTAAGACGAAATACATGATTTAGATATTGAGGATCAATGAACCCTTTTGGTTGTTCGACATAGGTCTCTTCAGTCAATATTCCATTAAGGAATGCAGATTTGACATCCATTTGGTAGAGTGTAAAATGCAAGTGGAAAGCTATAGCAAAGAGAAGACGAATAGATTCTAAACGAGTAACGGGAGCAAAAGTTTCGTTAAAATCTATTCCTTCAATTTGAGAGTATCCTTGAGCAACTAATCTAGCTTTATTTCTAATGATTATCCCACTTTCATCTGACTTATTTTTAAAAATCCAACGTGTGCCAATAACATTTTTCTGATCAGGCCTAGGTACAAGATACCAAACATCATGAATGAAAAATTGAAGAAGTTCTTCCCGCATAGTAGAAATCCAGTGAGAGTCATTCAACGCCTCAATTACATTCTTTGGTTCCACTAGGGAAACAAAACATGCATAATGTGCATAATTTCTTAATTGAGATCTTGTACGCACAGGCTCACTAGGATTACCAACAACGTTATTCATGGGATGATCTTTAGAAACCCAGTTAGGTACTTCAGGTATTCCAATTGGTAGTGATTCATCTATTTTAGGAGAGTCATTTTCTAAAACATTTGTAGGCTCTTCCTCAATAGTTGATTCACAAATATTACTCTCTACAGTAGTGTCACTTACAATTACGTTTATGGATTCCATCAAGATTTTAGTGCGAAGATTATAAACTCGATAGGCTCTACTGTTAGGCAAGTATCCTAGAAAAATAGATTTATCTCCCCGGCTCTCAAATTTGGACAAGTGTTCCCTATCTTTGCATACATAACAAGTAATACCAAAGGTTCTAAGGTACTTAAGATTGGGCTTTTTCTTATACCAAAGTTCGTAAGGGGTTTATTTGGAATTCTTTCTAAGATAGACCTTATTGATAATGTGACACGCAGTACGAATAGATTCCACCCAAAAATATTTAGGCAAATTCTTGGCATTTAACATAACACATGCCATATCTTGAAGGGTACGATTCTTTCTCTCAGCGATTCCATTTTGTTGAGGAGTCTTAGGAGCACTAAACTAGTGTTTGTAACCATTATAGTCACAGTACTCTATAACACCAGTGTCTTTGAATTCTCCACCTCTATCACTACGAATTCTATTTACTTGAGTGTCCTTCTCATTTTCAATCCGAATAAGTATTTTTAAGAACGTTTGAAAAGTGTAAGATTTATGTTTTAAGAAGGCTTCCCAGGTAAATTTAGTGAAGTCATCAACCATAACTAGAATGTAACTGTGTCCACAGAGACTAACAGTTTGCGAGGGACCCATTAGGTCCATATGGATGAGTTCTAAAGGATTAGAGGTAAGGACATCTTTAACTTTCTTATGAGGTGCCTTAACAATTTTTCCTTCCTGACAGGAACCATAGACAATGTTAGGAATGGATTTGATTTCTGGAACTCCTCTAACTATTTCTTGAGAGGTCAGTCTACTAAGATTATCGTAATTTATGTGACCCATTCTGTTATGCCATATCTCGTTGTCATCCATTCTGGCAACATTACAGATTTCAGAATTGTTCATGACAGTATAAAAATTGCCAGGAGTCCTGAATCCTGTAATTATGCATTCACCTTTTTCATTTAAAATTTCGTAATTGTTCTTTGAAAAAGTAACAGTATGATCTGAGTCACAAAATTACGAGATACTAAGTAGATTGGCCTTAAGACCTTTAACTAGGAGAACATTTTCAAGAATAGGAAGTCCATCTTCTTGGAGAGTTCCTTTGCCTATGATTTGAGATGATACTCCATCACCAAAAATGACTTTTCCTCCAGTAAAGATGGTTTTGTTCAAAAGTTGTGTATCATCCCCAGTCATGTGCTTAGAACATCCAGAGTCTAAATACCAACCAAACGATGTGTGTTCAGCTTTTAAAGCAGTAACAATAATGTTACACTTCATCTGGGGTAATAGATCATCTTTTCTAACCCATATTACTCTAGTTTTCATTTTGCGCTTATTAGCTCTCAGTTGATAAAATTTGCGAGCATTCGATTTTTGTTGAAAAATGTTTTGCGCATGATTTTGAGTTTTATGAAACACATGAGCATTTGGTTTAGGAAAGAGTTTAGTAATCCTTCTAGTGAATGTTCTTTTAGGTTTGGTCTTTCTCTTCCTATAGTTAGAGTTTTTGTCTGGTTGTCTAGGTAGAACATAATTATTACGGCTTCTCCTAGAATAGTTAAAATTCTGATAGATAGGAGGATTACAGACAGGTTTAACTAGTCTTCTAGCATAGCAACCATCAAAAGAGTGATCGTATATATCGCAGTAGGAGCAATAAAGATTGCTCAAGATTGGTGTCTCCTTAGGAAAGTATCTAAACATAGGTTTTAATGAATTTTGAGGTTGAACTTTAGTCCTAGATAGGACAGTCTTGAATGTAGACTCACTCTTCCTAATAGAGGGGCAGACGTATTTGGCCTTAGGTGAACTTTCATGTTTAGAGCAACTTGATTCTCCTATGTTGAAATTTTGATGTTTTGAGTCAAACTCAGTTTTTAGAAAATGAAAGTCTGGGCAGGTTTCAATAGGCCTTTTACCCCCTAACACAAACTTGATAGATTCAAAAGATTTTGTTTGTGTCTTCAAATTAGGGCAAAACCCTATTCCTGTTCGATCATCAGAATTGGTTTTAGATTCAGCAACAAATTCATCAAAACAGTTTGAGTTATTTTCAAATTTTGTAAATTTTTTTAAAACAGTTGCTGTCTTTTCTTTGGTTTGTTCCAATTCTAACAATGTCCCTTTGTATTTTTTCTCCAGAGTTTCATTTGTTTCAATCAAGTTTCTGAGTTTTTGATCAAACATTTTGATTTCACTTTCATGAGTTAGACATTGGGTAGTATACTCTTCAGCATTCAGTTTGACCATCAGGCTTACATCTTCTAACTTCTTGGTGAGATCTTTCACAATATTTTCTAATCTAGTGCTTTTCTTTAGAGTTTTAGCATAAAGTGTGTGAATATCTGGGAGATCTTCATTGTCCGAGTCACTAAGTGTAGTGTGTGAAGTGACCCCTAAGGCTTCATTTCTTGGACTCACACACCCATTGACATCGTCATTATCGCTTTCCCTTGACTCACACACCCCGAGGTAGAAATAGCAATATTCTAAGTAATTAAAGCATCTAAACCAGTAACAGCATGATTCAAAACATCAGAAGTAGAATTACTAGATTCATCCTCACTAACAAACACATGCATATCATCATTATAGATAATCTTGGCAAAGAAAGACATGCAAGGGTCAAAAACATTAGATAACTCAGGTTCCTCATTTTCAGAGTCATTTGAATCATCCCATGTCTTGCAAATGTTGGCTCTAGCGTGTTTGTTTTGAGTGTTCAAGTTAACTCTACAGTCTTGTGCAATGTGTCCTAGTTTACCACATCTAAAGCATTCAGTCTTCTTAAGATCTCTGTTAGGTCTAGTGTGAGAGTCCTTGTGATGTTTGTCATGACTTTTCTCATGAGGTCTGTGATTAAGGGGAGTTGGATAATTGGACTTGCCTTGTTTATTTGCCATGCTGTTTCTAAATTTAATGATCTTCTTAAACTGTTTTGACATTAAGGCAATCCGATTGTCCAAACTCTCTATATCGCATTCCTCATCAGAGTCATCATTGGGAATGTTAAACTCAGGTTTTATCATCTTAGAAGAAAAGCTTAGATTGGAACTAGTCTGTTTCCTATGAGACTGGGTCAAATTTTTCTTAAATTCTAGTTTCATTTCCACAGTTCTTAATTTACTACTGAGTAATTCAGGAGTGAGATTTACATCACACATTTCCTCAATAGCATATCTTTAGTTGTCAAATTTCTGTGGTAATGATCTCAGAATTTTAGATACAATTTCTTGTCTGTCATATGTTAGCCCATTACCATGGAGTTTTGTCACAATATCAGTCAGGTTTATATAGAAGTCATCAAATGACTCAGATTTAGACATAATTAGGGAGTTATACTGGTGAATGAGCATTTGAGTTTTAGCAGCCTTAACTCTAGTGTCACCTTCATGAGCAGTAACCAAAGTGTCCCAAGCTTCCTTAGAAGTGGTACAGGATGAGATTCTTTTGAACTCATGTTCATTTATAGACATAAATATGGCATTCTTTCCTTTGTTATTATTGTGAGAAACTTTTTTCTCTTCTTGTGTGAACTCATTTAATACTTTCTTAACCCTCTCATTACTTCCTTCAGTGGCTGGTTTAGTAGGAAAAATGTATCCATTTTCAACAATGTCCCAGAAATCATCTCCTAGAGTTCCTTGTATGAAAGCAATCATCCTTACTTTCCAGTAAGCAAAATTGGTTCCATCAATGATAGGAGGTCTGGTCAAGTTACCAAATCTTTCATTTTTCTCGTCTATGTTTGATTTTTAGAAAATAATTTCAAAAACACAGGATCTCTTTAAAAGAAGTTTACAAAGCTCTGATACCAATTGAAAATCTGTTACTAAAGCCGTTTAATAAAATTAAACTATTTAAGTAACTCTAAACAGTTTTTTGAAGAAACTCTTTTCTTAAAAACCAAAACTAATTGAACACAAGATGTGTTTAATAAAAGTATGTACGAGATCTGTTCAAGATTTGATTAACAGGTTTATAAGACAGTTTAAAAACTTTAAACTCAGCACAACCAAGAATGAGATGAGGAGATGTAGAAAGATTAAGAATAATATTTTTTACGTGTTAAAACCTCACCCAACTGAGGAAACATCCACGACTCCCTCTACGGAGTAAACCAAAAATTCCACTATAAACAAATTTTAACAGTTACAAACTATATAACAAACATGCATACAACTCAGACCTATATAAGTTTAGGAATGTACCCTCTGGTGTCCTTATAACTTCTCTGCAGTTCTGATTGTTGATGTTGTCCTCTCAGTTTGCTAACTTCCAATTTGTTCATGTTCTTTACGTCGACTCTTGTTCTCAAGATCTTATTACCAACACTTTTAGTGTGGTAGGGTGAAAGTGTTTATGGAGGTGCTTTCTAACACATGCATGCACACACACACACACACTTAATATGTACAACCAGTCCTAACAAATTACATATATGACTATATGCTGTGATTTTTCTTTTTCTCTCTTCTCACAAAACTTAACCTTATTTGACCTTTATAACAATCCCAGAATCCACGGCTATCTTGCTCAGAAGACGTATCAAGATCTTAATCAATCTCAATTTTGAAAATATTTTTGAGATTGAAAATCACCAAGTGCGATTCCAAACTAGGTCAAAGGTCTTGTTTCAAGAGAACTAGAAACAGAAAACATTATTTTTTATTTCAACGTTTTAAAAACATTTACATAAAAGAATCAACAATATATTTCTCAAGCTGAGAAACAAAATATGAAAAACTAAGTGTAATGTAACATGAAGTACTCAGATCTGAAATTTCTATAAAGCAGAAAATAGATCTAAGAAAGAATGTTTAAGTTCGACACAAGATCTAAAGAACGAAGTGGTTACAGCTACAAACCAACTACACAAACCAACTCTCAAAAACACTCAAACACTCAAGGTTGTGTTTGGGATATACATGAGTTTTTAAAAGAATTTTAGGTTTGAAAATGGTTTTGACGATTTAGGGTTAGGGTTAGGGTTAAGGTTAGGGATTCTAACTCTTCTCTCTCTTCTAGTTTCTCTCTTTCTCTATCTTTTCTCTCTTCTCTCTCAACTCTCTTTTTTCTCTCAAAAGGACGAAATGGCAAAAGTCTCCGAAGGCTGAGTGAAGGAGTCCTTTTATAGGAGGCTGAAAAGATTCGAGAACATGGTTCAAAATCAAGGGTTCAGATTGAGTCAAGGTTGATTGGCTTTGATCCAAGGGTTCACGATATGCAGTGATTAAAATTCTCCTGATTGGTTCATATGGGGTTTACAGGGATTATGAAAGGGAGCATGCAGATCGTTGATAAAGACGATCCAAGGGTTGTAAGCAGTCGCTGGTTTACTCTCAGTAAAGAAACACAAAACCCACTAATCAGAAGACAACAAATGTTGGCCAATAATAAGATATCAAACGCGCATCAAAATTAATTAAAAACACACCCTGAAGTCTCTGCCGCTTTCGGATTCTACCCAAGGCAACTTTAAGACAATATAACCATTAAACTTTATTTGCAGATTGACCCCAAAAACTTTTAAAAAATAAGTTTTAGTTAATAAAAACTTATTTAAAATGTTTATAAAATCCAAAAAAAATATTTAAAAATCAATTTTAGGGATTTAAACACACTCAACATATGTACACACAATTATATGAAATATGAAATGTATGAGATCAATTCTACTGTGTGTGAGTGTTGGTAATATGGTCTAGATCAATCAATCAAGAAGGAGAAATATCAAACCAAGCTCTAGGGTTCTTTGGATTCTAGGATAGACACAATTTTGTCACAATTTTCAAACTAGATGAACACTTATACAATATAGACTCAAGTGAGTCAAGAGTATAAGGTGCTTCAGATTCTATGCCGATAGGTAGGTCAAGGACCCTATTGATCGACACCCCCTTCACCCTATAAATAAAGGCCATGACCTAACTTTGAAGAACACTCCTGAACATCCCTCTCAGTAATTCAGAGAACATTCTCTCAAATTCAGAGTTGTTCCCCTCTTTGAATCCCATTTCCCACGCTCATTCCATCCTTTTCATAATCCTTTTAGTAAATTCTCACCCATCTCCTCATACCACTATCACCTCGTTTTGAGATTAGCCCATTTACAATCATGATCAACTTCAAGTCTTCATAAGGAGGTCCAATTCTCCACTCTTGTCTTAAAATTCTCTTATTTTAGCATTAGTCACTTTATTTTTACTCTAGTGTTTTATTTCATTATATCACATACCTTAATTTCAAACATTTATTATTAGTATTTTCACATACTTTATTTTTTTTTTAAAAAGAGGGTTTACCTATAAATTCCAAAAGAGGGATTATCACTCAACATCCTCACACTGGAAGCACGTTTATATCTTCACATAATTATAAGAGAAATCCCCTATTTGGATCGATGGTTTAAACCCCACCCTACATTATCTTTGAACTACGTGGACTTTGATGTCCTTTGGGTTACTTAGTTGTCATGGGTAAATCCCTAGACTCGAGTCCTCTCTTATACACATATACTTGATTGCTTGTGTCTTGTCCGGTGTATGGATTTATTCTTCTATAACGATTTGTGAATTGGCAAACACTTATATTATACTTTGAATTATTATCTTAGGAACACTCCTAAGGATGAAATCACTCCATCCTTTTCCATGATACGAGTTGAGAGATTCCATTCTCCATTTATATTTTGCACATAAGCACACACATCAGGAAGTTTAAGAGGTGAAGATTAACCCATGACCATGAGAGAACAAAAGGGCTGGACGGGTGCCTAATCCCTTCCTATTCCGTAACTTAGTCCTCGTACCCTTAATCTACTTGGTTTTGTAAGCATCGGTATTGTCCTTGATGTCATTCACTCGAGGTGGCAACATTTCCTTTGCTAGTTTTGTGAAAAATAGGTTGTCCCACATCGACAATGGCCGAGTGCCTTAAGAAAGCCCGCAATCTTGTGCGCACATTGAAAGGGAAGGAAAGAGGAGCAAGGCCCTTCTCGGAGACCCCGACCCCCCTCGGGATGGCCACAATGTTCATTAGGTTTTAACCCCGTGTAACACGCATGCGCTTTATAAATTATTTATTACAACATTAACTGAAATTCTAATTTTATAATTTGACTAATGAAAATAACTCTATAATACAAATCTCATGTTTCTATAATTTAATGAAATATCACAATCATCTTTATAAACACCATGAACATCATCCGAATAATGACTATATGATGGGAAAATATATGACAAAAAATTTGAATTTATTATATGAAAGTACTTTCAAACAAACATAGCTGGTAGAATTGTAATGTCTGGTTTGTAAAACTTAAATTTCAATATTACAAACATCATACATGTATCATCGAATAATAAACGTATTGAAGCAAGAATTAGAATTCTATGCATAACGGAAAGATCAATAAAAAAATAGGTGTGAATAAACATAACAAATTAAATTATAAGGGAGAAAAAAAATTACCTTATAAGTGGAACCATTAGGTAGTACAATTTTATTTCACCGATCTATTTGGTGTGTTATTAAGAAATTTTGGGGAGAGAGAGTGCATAATCCAAGAAGTTGAAATTTTCTGAAAATAGGTTGGCGACTCTATCTCTAGATATTACCCCACGTCAATGATGATCGAGCGCCTCGAAAAAGGGCGCAATCCTATGCGCATGCCAGAAATGAAGGAAAGAGGAGGGAGGCCCTCCTCGGAGACCTCAACGTCCTTCGTGATGGCCACAATATTCCATAGGGTTTAACCCCACACGATGCGGGAGCGCTTTAGAAATTATTTATTACAATATTAACAGAAATTCGAATTTTATAATTTGACCATTGAAAATAAGTGTA
This sequence comes from Sambucus nigra, assembly GCA_949130495.1. Classification (NCBI taxonomy): domain Eukaryota; kingdom Viridiplantae; phylum Streptophyta; class Magnoliopsida; order Dipsacales; family Adoxaceae; genus Sambucus; species Sambucus nigra. The sequence goes on along the minus strand of OX422211.1, from coordinate 636,110,250 downwards.
CAATCCAAATCTCTTGTTTATATAATTTCATGAAATATCAAAATCATATTGGTAAACACCATAAACATCATTTGAATAATGATTATATGATGGAAAAATATATGACAACAAATTTGAATTTATAACTTTCAGATAAACATGTCTAGAAGAATTGTAATGCCTGGTTTGTAAAACTTAAATTGCAATAATACAAACATCATACACGTATCATCGAATAATAAACATATTGAAGAAGGAATTAAAATTTTATACATAACTAAAAGATCAACAAAAAAATAGGTGTGAACAAACACAACAAATGAAAGTACTAGGAAGAAAAAATTTACCTTATAAGGGGAATCATTAGGTAGTAAAATTTTCTTTCACCCATATATATTTTGTGTTATTCAGAAATTTTGGGCAGAGAGAGTGCATAGCCCCAAAAAGTTGATTTTCTTAAAATAGGTTGATGCTCTATCTCTACATACAACCCTATATCGACGATGATCGAGCACCTCGAGAAAAAATGCAATCCCGTGCGCACTCCGAAAGGGAAGGAAAGAGGAGGGAGGCCCTTCTCGGAGACTTCGACCCCCTCAGGATGGCCACAATATTCACTAGGTTTTAACGCCGCGCGATGCACTGGTGCTTTATAGATTATTTATTACATTATTACCTGAAATTCCAATTTTATAATTTGAATAATGAAAATAACTGTACAATCCAAATCTCATGTTTATATAATTTCATGAAATTTAACAATCACCTTTGTAAACACCATAAACATCATTTGAATAATAACTATATGATGGGAAGATATATCACAAAAAATTGAATTTATTTTAGGACAATATTTTCAGGCAAACATGTATGGTAGAATTGTAATGTCTAGTTTGTAAAACATAAATGAAATAATACAAACATCGTACATGTATCATTGGATAATGAACATATTCAAGAAAGAGTTAAAATTTTAGGCATAACTAAAAGGTCAATAAAAAAAATAAGTGTGAACAAACACAACAAATGAAAGTGTTAGGGAGAAAAAAATTACCTTATAAGGGGAACCATTAGGTAGTACAATTTTCTTTCACCCATATATTTTGTGTTATTCAGAAATTTTGGGCGGAGAGAGTGCATAGCCCCAAGAAGTTCATTTTCCTAAATATGTGATAATGAGAGATATAGGTCATTGAGTCTTCACATGAACAACCACGACATTTCCAATAAAGTAAGATGGAAATTCATTTAAACTTTTCATCAAAAATTTGGTGAATATGGAATTTATAACTACACTGTATATTTAGTTCCACAAATACATACGAAGCGTGAGCATCCTCAAATCACAACTTCGTGATTTATTTTCCTTTCAAGAGATGCCATAAATTAACCTAACACGTACACCTTAGCACAACAAATAATAAGTCTTATCTAAAGATACATAATCTTGGAAACTGTAGAGAACAACAAAACAAATTAAATATGAAAGCATATTAGTGACAATAACCATTCTTATATATGTAACGGATTATGGAATTGGACACAAATTGAATTTTGGCATATAAGAGATTTATGATTATGTGATGAGATAGCCCAAAGTATTGTCTTTGATCCAATCAAAATGTTTCACACCTGAACAAAGAAGCAAAAAACATTCATGTATAAGACTTGTAAAAGAATGGGGGGGGGGGGGGGGGGGGGCAAGTAACTAATGTGAAAGTAAAGTTATAGATTGTTCAAGACAGTAGCCAAATATATATATATATATATATATATATATATATATATAGAGAGAGAGAGAGAGAGAGAGAGAGAGAGAGGGGTTCTCTCCTGTAAGGACTCCTTATGGTATAGACTCCGGTACATACTAGTTTTTTAAAATAATTAAAATATGAATTTTTTGATGAAACTTCATGAATATGATCTCCATGGTGGGAAGATCATCTCCAATTTTTTTCATAAAAAAATTGAATAAAAAAAACCGTTGAGACGAAGTGATATGTAAAAAAATGGTATAAATATACATTTTTGACCGTTGAAATATTGGCGATCATCTCACTCACTTTTTGATTGAATTTTTTGATGAAACTTTATGGATATGATCTCGATAGTGAGAAGATCATATCCATGAGTTTCATAAAAAAAAATCAATCAATAAAGCGGTTAGCGCCGACCCAAGATTTCAAAGGTTGAAAATGTATATTTATACCATTTTTTTACATATCACCTCATCTCAACGATTTTTTTCTTTAATTTTTTTACGAAAAAAATTGGAGATGATCTTCTCACCATGGAGATCATACCCATGAAGTTTCATCAAAAAATTCCCTTTTTTACTATTTAAAAAAAATAGTATGTACTGAGGTCTGCACCATAAGGAGTCCTTACATGAGACTTTCTGTGTATATATATATATATATATATATATTTAAAAATAGATTTTTGATATAGAGCTTCCTGGGTAGTGCAATGGCAACTAAAAATGTTTTTTGAGCTTTTGTAATCTTGCATACCTCAACATGTAATCAGCCACATTCGAAATTGATAAAAGAAGATGTTTAAGAGAGGGAGGAAAAAAAGTGGGTAGAGAAGGGTCCGTGTAGAAGCGTGAGAGTTGTTACAGGATATGAGGCAATGAAAGAAAAATTGTCTTTATGACTGTCTTACTAAAAGGGTTAGGCTTTTTTGATCTTATATTGGGAGCCACGTGAAAAATTTCAGAATGAAATTACCATTTTTATATTGTTATATTAGATGTAGTGATTTTTTAAATATGTTTCGTAGGTGAATAATAAAGTAAAAATATAGACAATATATCATCATGTGAAAATTATATATATCCATGAATATGTCAAATCTTGATTTCAACACATGTCAATTGAAAGTCTTATAGAAGAAATAAAATTCTGATTAAATAAATATAGCGTAATGATAAGAGTAATTCATTTATAAAAAATATGGCTACTACAAAGAATACAGTAGATCAATTTCTAAATATTGGCTTAGTTGATTATTATTAAATTCAATTGAATACATTACAAAAATTCTATATGTTTGGAAGACACTGAAAAGAAAAAATAAGTTTTTTAATTTAAGCCGTATGTGTGTGTGTGTGTGTGTGTGTGTGTACTAGAGTGAGGACAATTTTTTATCAACGTATTAAGTTATGTATAATTGAAGTCGAAATTTTTTCATATAGTTTTTTATATAACACAAATAATTGTGAAATTTTTTAAATTTTTGGGCAGGATTGCCTCTGTTTATGGGACTAGTCGCCTGTTTAAGAATTAAAAAATACTCCAACAACGAAACTAATAGTCCGTAACTATAATACTAATAATCTGTACTAAAAATTGTATAAACAAAACTTTCAATTCAACTCAATTCATAAAAATAACACCCATACTGATGTCGAAAGATTTGTTATATAACACAAAAATTTGTGAATTTTTTTAAATAATTGGATAGAGCTTTCTCACTTTATTGGAATATCCACAATGTTTAAGAAAAATAAAAATACTCCAACAATAATATTCAAAGAGACTCATTTTATCAAATAAAATCAAATACTATTTCATTCAATAAAAGGGAAAATCAACCATTGAAACACTGTAATACTAACTTATGACTATTATACATAAACATAGATTTCAATCTCGATCGGCATAACAAATTCCATATGTATCTTTGAATGTATACAAAGGCCTGTATACAATAAATAAATTTATCTAACTTAATATTAAAGATAAACGATGACATGTTAAGTCTACTATTTATTAAAAACAATTGTACATAATTATAAATAATATTATAATTACAGAAATGAAACGAAATTACAGAAATGAAACACTTACTTAAATTTGCAGAAATAATATTAGAATAGAAGAAATAATTCGAGCGCTGTTTAGAACAGTCTCCTTAAGACAAATTTATTCCCTCCACAATGCGCTAAAGGTAATGAATAATTGTCTCCCAAGATAGAACGGATTTCCAAATCAATCAAGCAGCACAACAATGATTAATTTTCTCGAACACAATTCTGTATTTATACTCAACCAAACCAACGAAATAATATGCAATTTTTCAGTAGTAAAAATTGTAAGGGAAATGTCTAATTTATAGCACAGTCAAAACTGAATTTAACTGTTGACCCTTGGAATTAACTGACCGAAAGTCAACCCGTGCATAGCTTAGGTCATCTCCCCTTCAAAGAGTTGGGATACCCCAAGGCATCCAAGTCTTAGTCCATCATTTGGGTTTTATTAACTCATCATTTTCTTACTACTCTTCCAATGTGGGACAAGAATTAAACATACCCAATACATTAACTTTCATTGCTTTGTGAGTCACTTTGGGGACATATTTATCATTCATAACTTAATGAAATTGGACAAGTGAATATACTACGTTAATCTCCTTGCGGAGGAGAACGCGTTCGTATATTGTCCCACAATAAACGTAGTGTGGGTCCCACCTTAATTTGAGCTCAAAATTGTTCAAAATTCTGTCCAGAAAATTCTGGACAGCTTTCTAAGTCCAATTTTCCAACAAGACATAATAAAACAATTACACATACAATGAAAACTAACTCACACATATAATAAAGCATCACCACTTCGAATGTGTAATCTATGGATGTTGTGCTTTTTTGGTCCACTTTGAATATCTAACAATTTTGGGTCCAAGCATTGTCCTTTGATAACAAATAGATCTGCAAAGGCAATCAATAATAAGGAAACAGTGCAGATGAAAGCAAATATAATTGAAGCAAATATCATGGCATTTATCTTTAGTGGAATTTATACGACAATTTGTGTTAGTACATTTCAAAATTAGTCATGGAGGGTGGGATGAGGTGGGGTAGGGTGGGGGATGACAGAAATGAAAAAAAAAAGACATGAGTGTTTTCTAATAAAAACAATAATAACAATTTGACCAACTCAACTTATTAATCATAATCCCAACATCGACAACAAACACGTCCATAGCCTTCATCTTTATAGTTACCTCGCTCCTCAAAGTTGCCATTAGGCTTAACCTTACATTAAATTGCCCAATTCAAAACATAAGATATACGGTCTTATCTAACAAATTTCAACAAAACCAACCAAATTATTTCATATTTATAAATGATATACGATCTTATCTAACCGAGATTTAATGTTAATAAGGTAAGGTGATAACTTACATCACTTTAATCATATTATTTGGCGCCCCAAATTTTTTGGCATTCACTGATTTCTGTAAAGAAAAACTGAAGGTAAAGTGGTTACTAGTTTCCAATAGAAGGTAAAGTTGGTAATTTCCAACTCAAAAAAAACATACACTAAGAAACTATGTAGATGTTGTCATCATGGAAAAATCAAATTGATTGATACACATAAAACTGAATATGAAACATATTATAATTTAATCCGATTTATGTTTATATGTGTGGACTTCAAAATGAAGAAAAGTAAACAATTTACATAATGAAGCATCAACTGTGACTCCAAACAGGGGTGCCTTGGCAATTAAAGATTACAAAAATAAACGCATTTCCCAAAGTTGTAACACAATAGAAATTTAGATTTGTATTCACTGGCCATAAATAAAAATAAATAAATAAAAAGTTTCTCACATAGAAGTCAACCACAAAATTGTTATTGTAGCTAATGAGAGTGATCTGCAAATCAAAAAATAGAACAAATAACTTTCAAATTAAAAAGTATAACTTTCAAATTAAAAAGTAAACATAAAATCGAAACATCGAGACGAATTGGAAACCAAAAGAACAAAAATGAAATGTTGGTCGCAATCAAGCCTCTTGGCCAGTGGAATAAAGCTGTCATTGGGACAGTCTTGAGGTGGATTGGGTTTTGGTCCCCAGTTCGATTCTTGGCACTGTCAATCGAGGTGCGCGTAAGCTGCCGGGACACCTCATGGTATGCTACCAAAAAAATATATCGGTGGCCAAGTCATACTCAGGGGACAAAATTGAAACATAGAAATCATCACCAAATAACAACAAAAAGGACGTATTCACATAAAATGCTCCTATATCCATGTTGTGAACTCATCAAATGCTCCTGTACCTGTGTTATGAAAAAAAAAAAGAGATTTTATTCCCATTATAAATAAAATGATGATAATGAGATGCACTGGTCAATTTTTGTTCAGGAGTTCGATTTTTAGAAACTGATAGTCTATAACGTATCAATACTTCAGAAACTAATAAGAATAGGATAAACATTAACTTTCATAACTAAGACTCTACTGGAGAAAATTAAAAAAAAAAACAAATGGAGCAACTCATTATACCTTCATGGCTAGATTCAGTACTTTTATATTCAAATAAGTAATACATGCCTCTTACACAAATAAACTTTAACAAAAAATAGATTCATTAATTATATAATGCAACTGACGATATTCAAACGATAATTCTCAAATTATAAGTAAGGTGGGAAATAGGTGAGTTGATGACATATCAAATTTTCATATTATTCATAAAAGAAATAAAAGTTTATATTTCCAAATTCAGGATCAGCTAAAAACAAATTGAAAAGAAAGGCATTCGCAGCCAAGCTTAACATCTGCTGTAGTGATAAATACTCGTTGGATGTTTGTTACGCTAGGAATCCAATTTTTTGTTGTCGGGTTACTTCTTAAGACAATACTCTTTTATAAGCCCACTACGTATCTGTTCAGAATGAACAATATTGTCAAAAATTAGAAATATATAAATATTAACACAAAACTTGAACATAATTCAAATCAAGACTCCCATAATTTCTAGCCAACATCTTCATAGTTCACAAATTAACAAACTTCAAACAAATAATAAAAACAAAGTACTAACAATCTATAATTCTCTTAATATTCTTAAAAAAGTCTCTAAATCATAATACAATATTAAGATTTTCACATAATAAAAGAATGTTAGAATAATTATTATAAACTCCGAGGTTCATGGATACTCACCCACCTTTAAAGTATAAATTATATAAACTAATTGTTTATAATGATCCAAACATCTAAAGAATAAAAAATAACTGCAACGTGAAATAATAAAAAATGAGGAAGGAGAGTAAAAAATGAGGAAGGAGATATAATTTCAGAGGCAGAGTCTCTATCCACTGTCAATCATTATGGCTGAATGCACTCTTCGCATCATCTTAAACATCCTCAGTATGATCCCATCCACTACCTACATTTCTCCACCCGCTGCAACCAACACAACCTCGACAGCCACTACTATAACCTTGACGCCCATTATGAGTTCTAGAAGCACCCCCAACGGGGTTCACTTGTTGGCCCGTTATGGCCTACCCACTCAACAGAAGCTGGTGGGGCATTATATGATGGAGCTACCTTCTCTGTTGGAGCTGGTTTGTTTTTAATATAATGTGGGACATAAGCCGGCTTAGTGGGAGCTAAAGCCATACCAAAAGCTTCATTTTTAGTACCCACAGAATCTTCCCAAGAAGTTCTCATTATAGCTTACAAAAGGCAATATGGAAAAAATATTAGTATTGTATGTAAAAATTATACTCCCTCTTGGACCAATGATGAAAATACAACTTTCATTCAATGTGGCCGATTAGCCTACTTGATCGGCTTTATGACACTTAGTCGGATGGAATGTCGATCAACTGCTGAAGGGCAACCAATAGGAACGTCAACCGTTACTCGTATGGGAATGCCAACTAGCACTGAATTTCGAGAGTCTTACTTATTGTACATAAATGTAAATGCCTCACAATATAAAGGCGCTCCATCCGTAGGGTTTGACACCCTTATAAATATAAACTAATCCCCTAACTCAAGAGACAACTCAAATCATTCATATGCATACCATACTGAATTGTTGCACACCCAACTATATAACAACAACAGTGGACGTAGGCGATTTTACAGTTAAATCATGCTAAAATCTTTGTCTCTTGTGTGTGTGGTTTGAGTCACTTTTTTTATTTTTATCCGTGATTATAAAATTAGAGTTAATCCACTTTTAAACATCAACAATTACTAAAACAATTAAGCAATAACCAATATTCAATCGAAAGAAAGTAATAACATCATGCATGAAAATTTGGTAATAACTAAGTGATTACGTAGTTATTACAACTATGCGATTATAAAAAAAAATGGTTCCAATGTCAATGATAATTCCAACTCACAATACATGCCTGAAAAAGGAACATACTCTCCTAACATTCAATCCAAAGATGAAGGCCTATCCACCACCATCCAAAGCTCGAATGGACTTATACAAAATCATAAGAATGAAGTTTGATCATTATAGCAATGATATGTTAAGCATTTCTCTAAGAAATAAATAAAAATCTTCAACATAAGTGATGAGCTTTGGAATAGTCTTCATTTCTTACAAAAAAAAATATAAATAGAAAAAGATCATTAGATAAAAAGGTCAAACTTGAGGAAAAAAAGAATAAAATACTAATAAGATCCTCAAACAAGTGCAGTAAAAATTATAACTCATAGGCGATCATAATGCCATTATTAAAAAAGTTGATAGATCAAGTAAAAGTTATAAAAAACAGCCTTAGAAACACAACATCAAGAAACAAACATGTTGAGGTTTTTTTATAAGATATGTCTTTTTAACATAAAGAAATAAGGACCATGTATGATTAAGTTTCTCTTCTGTGTATAGAACATGGGACCATATATTGTTGTTGAACAAAACTCACACATAAGTGAATTAGCTAAAAACCTTAAAAAGATTGAGAACTTTTAATAATGAATAAAAAAAAAACTTCTTAACACAGTAGCTCTTTTACTCTGAGGCAAAGGGGTACCTCATCCTACGTGTATGAAATACCCACACCCATTTTAATTTGGGGAAGCAATGCTTTTGGTGAATAAATCTACTAATAAAAAATATAAACCCCAAAACATATTATCCATGTACAACAAAGATGAGTTGATATCAACCGAACATATATCGATATATATATATATATATTGCTAAATGATAAATTAAACTCATAATTTTTTTTAAAAAGTATTATATCACGAAGCAAAAAACATAGATGAAAAAAAAATGTAAAAAGTAGTCTATCATGAAGCATATATCCTAGCTTAGACCCGCAAATTAGAAATAACAAACATCATAACCTCCTTATAAAACACAAAATGAAGACGAAATAATTGAAGACACAGACATGAAATAGAGGGAGACACAGTCTCAAGTCGTTCAGTTAGCTCGGTGGTACCTCAAAACCAACCATTGACAAAATCGAAAGAGATCGTTAACCAAAAATGAACAAAATCAAACCCTACCTTCTCAATCAAACCCAACAAAAAGATCATACAATTTACACCCCCACCCCCACCCATCCCCACCCCCACAAAACAAAATTAAACGAAGAATTAAAACAGAGAACTTACTAGTGAGTTTTGACTTTGCTCATCACCACGAAGAACGAGAAACATGAGAGGATAGATATATATATATATATATATATATATATATATATATATAGAGAGAGAGAGAGAGAGAGAGAGAGAGAGAGAGTCTCTGCTGGAATCATGAGGGAGTGGAATGAAAGAAGGAAGATATAGTGAGCTACTTTGTGTCAGGGGAAAGAAAAATCTTAAAGTGGAAAACAAAAGGAAAAATTAAAATTTAAAATTTGAAATATTAATGGAGGAATCGATCTCAACCCTAAATTTTGTAAGGATATGTCATTAATCCTCACAATTGAAATGTGCAGACAATATAAAAACATCCCTATATAATATATATATTCTTCATTCATTGGATATCATATATAGTTTTATAGTAGGGTGCTTGGCAATGTCTTTTTCCATTGTGGGGGCATTTATAATAAGAAAAAATAAAACTTCTTTTTGAGTGGTAAGAATCATAAGCTTATTTTATTTTGTAACTTTATTCTATTAGTATGGATTGTCATTGTATTATAAGTTATGGCTCATTCTTTTATATTTCTCTTATTAAAATTACTATCATTGGTGAAGATAGATCAAGTCCAACTCTTATATGACTAAGTCCATCCTAGTTACTTAATTCACATTGCAAGGCAAAATTTACAGCCCAATTCAGCACGTTCCTTAGCCAGTTAAACACGTTTCTTATGTGCTCCTAAATTAGAGGAATACACAATCGATACTTCACATGTTTGAGATGTTAACTTCCCATATTCCCATTTTTATTCTCAACCGTTATTTATCATGTACCTGTGTATAAATATATGGCAATAATCCTGTAACAATAAAGTTGTGAGAAATATAATATTTGAGTGTTCAGTTAATTATGAAATATAAACTAATTTTCACTCATGGTATCAGAGCTGATAAGAGAAATGGCATCGTTAAGTTCTTTAGCCCTCTCAATGGGATCGTTGCATCACATAATTGTTATATACTCAATTAAATTGAAACCGTCAAGCGACTTAATATGGAGAACTCAGATATTGTATCCAATACAATCAATGAAGGTGACTCAAATCATCTATGATGAGACACTATTTAAATCCAAAAATGAGAATAAGAAACCATCTTAGGAAGATTGCCAAAATATGGATTATTTTCTAAGGAGTTGGATTGAATGAACAATTATAGAAGAGTCAATGTATCTAATTGTTAGAAGAAACAAAACCAAAGAAACATGGGAGACATTAGAGGAACAAAACCTTTAATCATCCAATGACAAGGAATTTACAGTGAAAAAATGACTAATTCCAATCAACGAAAAGTTCATTGATGTAAACTTTGTAAAAGTTTTAGGGGAAAAATACAAGCCTTTTGAAATAGTTATGATCGATGTTGATACCAAAATTTACCACCTTACGTGAACAAATTATAGACCAACATGTGTCATCCAATATGGCTCAAATCCAAGTCAGTATGATGTAAAAGCCCGACCAATAAGGAAGCCTGACTAATAGGGCAACCCGTCCAACTGGGAAGCCTGACCAACTACCAAAATCAACCTGTATAGCCAATGAAGTGACAACAGTCATACAACCTGTATAACCAGTGAAGCGGAAGCAGTAGTATATTTAATTCTCATTATGTGTTAATGTAAATACCTTACAAATGAAGGCATTCCATCCTTTCACACGACAACTATTAGTACCCCTCTTGGGCTATAAATACATTGTATCACCCTCATTGCAAGGGATAAAAAATAAATCAAGGCAGTCAATACATCACAGTGGACGTAGGATTTTCCATTGAGGTGAACCAATTTAAAAATCTCTTTGTCTTACTTGTTTTTATTTATTTATCTGTGATTAATCAATTAGGCCTGGTCTAAATTTTTGCATCAATAGATTATCGCCGTCTGTGGGAGCGTATTGCTAGTTTTCACTTATTCATCATCCATGGCTGAAATTCCTGAATCAAGCACTAGAAACAAGGGAATTCTTCCTACTCCCTCCATCCATCCAAACAACAATTATTTGACTAGAATTTGGGCTAGCTTGGCCAAGGTTCAAGAGGCTAAGCAGGATACGATACGATAATTAGCCCAAACTCTGTAAGCTGGAGTCCCTACTCAATTCAACCAAAGGGATATGCCACCACCGCCAATAAGGAGTGTTGGGCATAGCCATTCCCGAACTTTAAGAGATACTTCATACCTTTCTGGAGCAACTTCTTCTATCAGGATTACTAATTCCTCTGATGGACAGTACCTCGTTCCAGAAAGGTTGAGTGCCTTAGAAAGGCTTAATAGGGCCTCTCCTTTCAATCATTTAGGACCCAAGTGAAATCCCCTCCGGGTTGCGTCAGGAAATACTCGACTACCAAGTGACCTGAGGGAAGGTTTAACCCAATCCAGATTGAACACCCGACAAACTGTTCAGTTCAGTCAAAGAGAAGGTTTACAAGAAGAAAGCTCAGCACGATTAGTTGGTCGACACAAAAAAGCCTTCACCCATAGATCTGATGCTGGTAGTGATGCTTGGAAGGGTTCCATTCAGCGTTTGGAAGACATGTTGGGAGAAATGGCCAAGGCCAAAAATCCTCTCCAGAGAAGTTTTATTAAAGGATCTCCCTTTGTGCAAACCATTGTAGATTTCCTAACGCCGACCAACTTTAAAGCTCCACTGGTCACTCCCAAGTATGACGGGAAGACTGATCCTATTCTATACTCCCAAGTATAACGGGAAGACTGATCCAATTCTTCATATAGAACAATACCAAGAAGCAATCGATACTATTATGTTCCTGATGAGATGAGGTGTAGGGAATTTTCAGGAAAAATCATGGGATCTGCTCAAATCTGATATAATAGTCTTCCTCGGGGGCAGATTTCCTGTTTTCAATAAATTATCGAGCTAGTCATTGGTAATTTTTTCTTTGGAGCAAAACTAGTGAAGCGGGTAGCTCATTTGCTTAGGGTGGGACAAAAGGTGGGAGAAAGTATTAGGGATTATATCACTCGTTTCAATAACGAGAAATTAAAAGTCATTGATTACGAAGAGAAGACTGCAATCACTGCCATCATGAGTGGTTTACTCACCGATAAACTATATTATAGTTTGGCAAAAGATCCCCCAAAGACGATGATAGAATTAATGGCCAAAGTGGTAAAGATTATGAACGCCGAGGAAACTATGGCTACTAAAACGAATTCAGATGTAAATGCGGAAGCAAAGATAGAAGGGAAGTCATATAAGAAGGAGCATAAGAACCACAATGAGTGGAGAAATTTGAAAGTAAGAGAAAGACTAGATCGGCTCAAAAAATTTACCAATTATACTCCCTTGACGGTGGATATACATCATGTTCTAGAAGAGATCAAGAACAACTATTATTTGAGTTGGCCTGAAAAGTTAAGGTCACCTTCTGATACGAGGGATAAGTCAAAGTATTGCGAGTTGCACAAAGATCATGGTCATATGACCAACCGGTGTATTGCTCTCCAGAATGGCATAGAGGCACTCATCCAAAGAGGAAAATTAAAAAGATTTATTAATCGGAAGGTTGGTGGAAGAACTGGAGGTAGAGGTCGATAGAGATCTAAATCACTTGTTAAGCCTAAAGAAGATAAGAAGAAGAACCTTGATGATGATCCTGATCTCTCTAAGAAGCCTAAACAACCTGAGCGAGAGGTATTCACACTCAATTTTGGATCCTTTGATTGCCATATGATTACAGGTGAAGATGCAGGAGGAGGGAGGAGATCATACAGCTGAAAGGAAGGCTTACCTCAATGAGGTTCAGGCCTATTCCTATATCCAGCGAATCAACCTCATCGAGGAAGACCGACCAACGAAAGTTAACAAGGATAAGCTCTTAATTGGCTTTTTTAAGAATGATCTATCAGGAGTATTGTATCTCCATGACGATCCTTTAGTAATAAGAGACATGATGAAAGAGGTATTGGTCGCAATGACACTAGTGGATAACGACAGTTCGACGGACATTACGTTCTACCCATGTTTTGATAGTTTGGGTTTAAAAATCAGCGAATTAGAGACTTACCATAGGCCACTCATTGAATTCTCTGGCGAGAAAGTATTTCCATTGGGAATAATCAAGCTAGATGTGATGATCAGGACATGGCCGTTGAATAGAACAGATAAAGTGAGATTCTTTGTAATGGAAAAAAATGTTCATTCCGCCTATAACATAATCATGGGAAGAGTTTGTCTAAAAGAGTTTGAAGTTGTAACTTCCACCATTCATCGATGCCTGAAGTTCCCGACCAACTTTGGAGTGGGAGTAGTAAAAGGAGATTAGAGAGTAGCTCGGGAATGCTACTATTCCTCTACCGAGGAGGAAGATATGTTAGAAGTAAAGAAGAAAACCACCACTTATCAAGTGGATATATTCGAGCTGAATAACGAATATGAGGTTAAAACCTTAGATCCAAGAGATAAATCTGAGCTTGTGAAAGGATAGGTGATGGAGGCAATAGAAAGCATTATTCTGGACAACGATAAACCATAACGAACCACTAAAATAGGAGCGTTATTAAATCCAGTTCTTAAACACGAGTTGGTGGCCTTCTTAAGACAAAGAACACATGTGTTCGCATGGAGCCATGAAGATATGCCTGGTATAGACCCGAACTTCCAATGCCATGAGCTTAATGTGAATGAGGAGGTTAAACTTGTAAAATAACGAAGAAGAGTTTTCAGGCCGGAGAAGAACCAGACTATACAAGAAGAAGTGGAGAAGCTTCAAAAGGCATCATTTATTAAAGATCTGAAGTACCCGGACTGGTTGTCCAACGTAGTTATGGTCAAAAAGAAAAATAACAAGTGGAGGATGTGTGTGGGTTTTATTGACTTGAATAAGGCATGCCCGAAATATCATTTTCCTTTACCACGAATTGATCAACTGGTGGATGCTACTTTGGGGCACGGGCTTTTGAGTTTTATGGATTCATATTCTGATTATAACCATATCAAAATGAAGTCTGAAGATAGAGAAAGTACTTCCTTTATTACTCCCCGAGAAACTTATTGCTATAATGTTATGCCATTTGGTCTAAAAAATGCAGGTGCCACTTATTAAAGACTGGTGAACAAAGTATTTGAGGAGTAGATAGGCAAAAACATGGAGGTGTATGTTGATGATATGCTAACTAAGAGAAAAAAAATCTGATGATCATATTATCGACCTCAGCCAGACGTTTGATCAATTGGAAAAGCACCAAATGAAGTTAAACCCGACCAAATGCGTCTTCGAAGTTCAAGAGGGAATGTTTCTCGGGTATATAGTAAATCGAAGGGGCATTGAAACTAATCCAGATAAGATCAAGGACTTGGTAGAAATACAATCCCCGACTAGTAAAAAGGATGTTCAAAGGCTAATAAGGCGCATAACATCACTTAACAGATTTATGTGTCAAGCAACGGACATGTGTTTGCCATTCTATAAGATATTAAGAAAAACCTTTGAATGGAACGATGAATGTGAAAAGGCCTTACTGGAATTGAAGAAGTACCTGGGAGCACCCCCACTACTCTCCCGACTAATATTGGGAGAAAAGATGTATCTATATCTGGCTGTATCTGAATCATCTATTAGTTCTGCCTTCATCAGGGAGAGGAATGGAGTTCAAAAGCCAGTTTATTACACTAGCAAAGATTTTCTAGGAGTAGAAGTTAGATATCATAGACTGGAGAAGTTAGCACTGGCCTTAATTAAGGCTAGTAGACGAATTAAGCCATATTTTTAAGCTCACACCATAGTGGTATATACTGACATACCACTGTGGCAAGCTTTGTACAAGCCAGATAAATTCGGGAGATTGATGTATTGGACTGTGGAGTTGGGAGAATATGACCTTGTATACGAACCAAGGTCTTCTTTATAAGGCCAAGCTATGGCGAATTTTATTATAGAATTCACTTACTCAGAGATTCCCGAGCAACTAGGGATTCTCGTTGAACAACATTCAGAAGTCAGCATACCTACTGAAGATATGCCCGACCAACAACAAATAAGGAAAGATACAAAAGAAGTCACCACCGATCAACCAGAACCATCTAACGGAGTACATGAGATAAAAAAAGAAATATGAAGAGGTAAAGGATAAAATATTCCATCGAGGGATTCAAATAAACTAAGCATTTGACAATAATATTCTCATATGGAGCCTGTATGTTGATGGGTCGTCCTATGCAATTGGATGTGGAGCTGGAATCATTCTCATTACTTCCAGACGAACTCAATATAGAGTACGCTCTACGATTTTAATTTCAAGCCTCCAATAATGAGGCAGAGTATGAAGTTGTGATTGTTGGTTTAAATCTAGCTAAATCACTGAATGCTGAGCAAATTGTTGTATACATTTATTCACAGTTGGTGATAAATTAGATGTTGAACTTATATGTAACTAAAGGAGAAATGATGTCCAGATACTTGGCTAAAGCTTTGGAGATAATTACCACTTTGATATCTATCCAAAATTATTAGAATTCCAAAATTAGAAAAATGATCGAGAAAATGCACTTGATCAGTTAGGTTCAGCAACCAGAACTGAACTGTACAAAACTATTCCTATTGAGCTACCGGATAATAGGAGCATTGAGGAATATCTGATGGTCAATTTTATTGCAGTTAATATGGGGCCATCTTGGATGGATCCCATAAGGGCTTATATTAAAGAAGGAATTATATCAGTTGGTCTACTTGAAGCTAATAAGCTAAAATACAAAGCTAGGAGATATGTGCTAGACAATGGTGTGTTGTATAGGAGAGGATTAATTGTTGGTCTACAATGATGTGCTCATCCAGTTGAAGTAAATTATTTGGTTGAGGAAGTCCATGAAGGGTCCTGTGGAGACCATATAGCAGGGAGAACTTTGTTGCGAAGAATCAACACACAGGGGTACTACTGGCCAACTATGTGAGCGGATTGCACAGCTTTTTCCAAGAAGTGTGATAAGTGCCAGAGATTTTCCAGCATACGCAAGACTCCACAAGCTCTCCTAATAAGAATCACTTCACCTTGAACCTTTGCCATGTGAAGAATTGACTTGGTCGGGACTTTGTCGACCACCCGAGGAAGGTTTAAGTACCTGGTTGTAGTTGTCAATTACTTTACTAAATGGGTGGAAGTTGAACCCTTGATTGATACGTCCGATGAGAAGGTGTATCAGTTTATTTGGAAGAATATAATTTGTAGGTATGGCTTTCCCTACGCCTTTATCACTGATCATGGCACACAATTTGATAACGATGAATTTACTGATTATTATGCTCAATCCAATATCCAAAAAATCCACTTTGCTCCTGGCCATCCTCAAAGCAATAGTCAAACGAAGGTAACTAATAGAAATTTATTGAATGGGTTGAAGAAAAGGCTTAAAAATTCTAAAGGGAATTGGATCAATGAACTGCATTCTGTCTTGTGGGCTTACTGAACAACCCCTAGAACAGCTACTGGGGAAACTCCTTACATGTTCACATTTGGTACTGAAGCCGTAATTCCTATCGAGTTGGGTTTACCTACGCACAGAGTTCTTAACTTCAATAACCCACTCAGTGATTTGATGAGAAGGCGAGACTTAGACATGATGAAAGAGGTACGTGAAGTTGTAACATTAAGGAATGCAACCATCAATAATGGACTACCCGTTTCTACAACAAGAGGGTAAATCCGAGAAACTTAAAAGAAGGTGATTATGTTTTGAAGAAGGTGATTCAGAAGAATAAAAAAACTTGAAGCAATTGGCATCGGCCTTATCGCATTACAATAGTTATCTGATCAGGCACATATCAAAATTGAGACTTTGGAAGGAGAAAAATTCAAAAATCCCTGGAATGTAGAACACCTAAAGAAGTATTATCAATGATGTAGTCATGTTTTACATGATTCATTTCAATATTAAAGAGAATATGATTTCCCCAAAATTGTTTTTTTTCTTTTTCGGAGTACTAGTGCTATGCACTACCTCGCAAACATAGCACACGCACCCCCAACAATGTTGGTCAACATCAACAAAGGCACCAACAATGTTGGTCGTCAACAAAAAAATACCAACAATTTTAGTAGGTATCAACAAAGGCACCAACAATGTTGGTCATCAACATAAACCACTAACAAAATGTTGTTCAACATCAACAATAACACCAATAATGTTGGTCGTCAACACAAAAATGCCAATAATGTTGTTCAGCATCAACAAAGGCACCAACAATATTGGTCGTTAACATAAACCACCAATGAAATATTGGTCGGTATCAATAAGGCACCAACAAAGTTTGTTGTCAAATACATAAAAAACCATGCAAGGCAAAATTTTAAGTCCCAAATGCATGGTTAACGAAGACCCGGATGAATAATTTTCATCCAAACTGGGCTAAAAGATGGACAAATGTTCTACTCACACCTGGGAACCAAGGTAACTAATGCAATTACCTAAAACTTTATGTACATTAGTAGAACCATGACGAAGCATTGGTAATTGGTATGATACTTAGGAAAATCCTAAGAATATCAATAGAACCGGCGAAAAACTAGAGAATAATTAAAAATTAATCCATTCATAGTCAAAGACTAAGGAGACATTCATATATACAGAGATTAACTAAAAGTTGATCCATTCATAAAATAAGCTTTTCATTAAATTAAGTGAGTACATATTATTACTTAAACATACAAAAACAAAAAACAAAGCCTTATTCTACAAGACATTTTCCTTCGGCCTTAGAAATAGGATCCATGCCAGCTGGAGGATCATCCAAAGTATAAGGAGAGTTGATAAAGTTAAAATTCTAAAGCATCATGGTATTTCTACTGCTAGGATGATCAAGAAGATAAGGAGGTCAGACGATCTCTAATTCATCATGTATCTCATATTATCCTATATATTTTAAAATCAAGCATTAAGGAACACAATAAATAGGAATCCAGTTAATATCTAACTTGAATGGAGGATTGTTAACCTCCAGCAAGCCTGGGTCATACCAATCCCATAAAGATTTGTTTCGATCCACTTTCATCACGGTTAAAGCATTCATCCAACCCCATTTATAGGACTCATTCTTAGCCCATTGAAGTCTATCATCAAGATTCCTCAGAGCTTCATTATAACCATTCATCCAAACCTCTCTTGGCTGCTTATGGAATTCAAAGGTTAATTTATCAACCCGAGACTATAGTTTCTTTAATACTCCATCCTTAGCCTGTAATTGGGAAGAGTGAGTGGATAATTGTTCAGACAAAGTGTGCAACTTCTGGGACATCTCAGTAATAGCTTGATCCTTAGCTTTTAACTATACAACTTGATTGGCAAGGGCCTATTGAGTCCTAATTTCTTATGTGCTTCCTCGGCCAGGCTTATTTCTTTCTTGGTAGGAAGATGCAAGCTTAATCTTTTTTAAGGTTTCTAACTCATTCCTTAATATTGCCTTTCACCTTCTAAAAGGGAGTATCCCTCATTAGTAGTAGCAACAACAGCTCCAGAGGAAGACTTCAAAAGATTCACTTCATCCCTCTAATTATTATTCTCCTCTTCCAGAAGTTTGGCAACAGTTCTAGTTTCTTCAACTTCAAGCTTAAGTAAATCTTCCTTTTTGTTATAAACAGAAATAAAGTTGTCAAAACCTCGACCTATACTCAATCTTCGATATTTCTGCTCATAGCTCTCGTGCAACAGCGCAATATACTCTTTATATTGTTCTTGAAGTTCTATCATATCATAATACGCAACATTGTTTGCTAATGCTTTATCAAGTAAGTACTTCAAATATTTATAGGCCTCTTTAGCCTGCTCTGATGCATTGTCACCAAGCAACTTAATAATTTCTTCCTCGGAAAAATCTGTATGACATGCTTTAAAAAAAGCATTGCATTTCCTCAATATCTCGGTATCATTGGAAGACAGTTGTTCCATCATTGCTATAAATTAGAAAGGAGAAATGACCACCAATCAACGACAAGAATGAAGAACAGGAATAATCAACAAAAGATAAAAAGGAACAAAAAGTTTCTTTTATTGATAATAAAGAAGTTCAGATACAATAAAAATAAAGAAAAGAAATAAAAAAGTAAAAAGGAAAATTCCGAATAACTTTACACCTTCTCCCTATCAATCTTAACCTTCTCAAACGAAGGGGCTATAGGTTGGAGTTGCTTGGTGTGTTCAGCTTGAGGAAGAAAAGACTCAGTAATTTTAGGTTAGTCGATAACAGATTCAACCACTAGACAAGACTCCTCATAACTAACTTCATCTTCAATCTCATCCTCAATAGCAAGAGGAGGACCACGAGTATGTCTTTGAAAAAGTTCAGAGCCTTCAGCTGCGTTAAACTCCTGAAGGAAAGCATCCCAAACATTTCTTAAACATTTTTGTTTTGCATACTCAATCTGAGTAGAGGCACCACAAGCGTCTTTATTCTAGCCCTTGTGCCAACCAGCACTGAAGTACGCCTTTACAGCAGATTTTCTCTTAGATCTGGAAGAGGATACAATATCTTTAGCAGTCCTAGCCCTGCGCTCAGCTTCCGCTGCCTTGCACTCAACTTCCTTTCCCTTACGCTCAGTTTCCTTATCCTTGCACTCCGCTTCAAGGGAATTTTCATCAAACGTCTGCCGAGCAATTTCAGTTGTCTTTCGTTTATTCTCCCAAGTACTCTTCTCAGAATCCAGGGCTTATTGAGAATCGAGCAAATACTTCTTCAAACCAATCAAAGCTTCCTCTATATTATTTAAAGAAGAAGCCCGAATTGAATCATTCTTCTCCTGTATATTATTAAAGTGCACCAAGAACTGCAAGAGAAAAAGATCAAGATTAGTATATGAGAAATATAAAAGACAACCAAACCAAGAAAATTAAAATCACTTACTCATGTAAGGCTCTGAGCAACCAATTCAGAAACCTTCACCCGGGGGAGCATGTCATCAACCCCCCTGTGATCGGAAAGAGTACCAGACTTGATCAACTTCCTGGCCAAACCAGGTGTAATAACTGATGGAGAAACAACATCTGAAGAAAGTAACTCAACCAAGTCCTGTTGATCAGTCACCTGGTCGACCTCCTTCTCTGCAAGCCCTCTCCTAAGTCTTCTCAAAGGAACTTCAACATCTTTGGGAGCTATATCCTTGGGATATAGGTCTTTAGGGGTTGGGTCCTTGGGGACTGGGGGCTTTATAACATCCCCTATTTTCTTCTTGGCTCCTTTAGCAGGTGCTTGGGAGCTATAAGTGCTACCACTGAGAAGATCAGGAAATTTTCTCTTATTTATGATTTTAGAAAGAGGAGTGCCTAAATTAGTAGCAACTTCTTGATCAAGATCAATCACTAGAACATGAGAAGCAACAGGTCTGGTAATAAAGTAAGAAACGATATTTCTGTAATGAAGAAAATAGGAAACATGCCTAACATTATCCTGAGCAGCTGTCTTTTGAAGCCCCCAGATAAATTTTAATTCTTTCAAATTTACTTCACTCTCTTTGGGAGATTTTCTTTTCTGGTCAACTAAAATTAAATTTACAAAGCAATAGTCAGTCTGACATTTATCAAATACAAACAGGGAAAAATTACTAAAACACAAAACAACCTATTCCATTGCCAAAGAGCGGACATCTAGGTCCTTGATATTTAGCATCTCCAACTAAAGGGGCATGTTGCCAATTTTTTACAACTACCCCATGATCAAAATAATCCCTATTAGAATCAACAAGGTTAACTAATAAAGCTTTACTAACTGCTAATAATTAGTGGTATCACTAGTTATCCATTTATAACAAAACATTACTTCGAGAATCTCTAGATGGGTTCCATAGATTTGATTTAACCTATATACTCCATTCACTAATCTCCATATGTTGGGAGAACTTCTTGCAGGTATGATGTCAAAATATTGACAATACACCAAACATAGGGGATTTGGAGGAAATGTGAACCCACATTCAGCAATAAATATGGAAGGGAACCAGTGGCTTTCAGCAAGAGGGAATAAATCAGAAGGAAAAGTGGGATGTTCTAGTACAACCCAACATGTAATGTTAAAGTCAATTCTGAACTTATCGAGCGACTCGATAGAATAAACCATGATAAAAAAAACAAAGAAGAAGAGAAGAAAAATTCTTACAAAGTTTTAAAGATTCAGCAAGAACTGAAGACAGAAAAGAAAACGAATGCACAAAAGATTAAAGAACACAGCAGCGGAATAAAAAATAAGAGATAAAAGATGATCGAAATTTTACCCCCCTTTTTATAAGTCGCCTCAAAAACTAGGGAAAGTAATGATTAAAGTGAATGACGATGGAGTTTACGGTGGCTAGCAAGGGAAAAGATGAAGATACCCTAGAAATGTTTGATAAAATTTAAAATATTTACAAAATTGCCATACGTGCTAAAAAATTGTCAATTAAATGGAAAATTTTCTCAAGTCTGGAAAGTCTACAACCGACCAAGAAAACTGAACTACTGTTAAGCATAATATTCCACACTTTTGCATAATCTCCAAGTATGAAACATTTGGGGGCTTTTGTTGATACCAAAATTCACCACTTTACATGAACCAATTATAAACCAACACTTGTCATCCAATATGGCTCAAATCCAAGCCAGTATGATGTGAAAGCCCGAACGACAAGGAAGCTCGACCAACAGGGCCGCCTGACCAACTGGGAAGACCGATCAACTATCAAAAATCCAACATGTATAGAGAGCGAAGCGACAGGATCCATACAACCTGTATAACCAGTGAAGCGACAACAGATGTATATTTAATTCTCATTATGTATTGATGTAAATGACTAACAAATGAAGGCATTCCATCCTTTCACATGATAACTATCAGTACCCATTTTGGACTATAAATACATTGTATCACCCTCATTGCAAGGGACAAAAAAATAAATCAAGGTAGTCAATACATCAAAGTGAATGTAGACTTTTCCATTGAGCCGAACCACTTTAAAAATCTCTTTGTCTTACTTGTTTTTGTTTATTTATCCGTGATCAATAAATTAGGCCTAGTCTAGTTTTTTGCATCAACAATTGAAAACCACCACATCCTAACCTTAGATAACCAATATATATGTTAATGTGTTTTAGATGAAAGAGGAGAAGGAGACACCACATGTGGAACAAATGTATCAACCAACAAAATCGGACCAACCAATGGCCTTTTTTACTTAATGAGGCTCCTTCGAAGGGTTGAATAGAGTCCAGGGAAGATAAATGAGAGGAGAAAATAGTTTTGAAGGCAAATATGATTATAATGGTGGGTTCGACTCAAGAGGACATGTCTTTTGACTTGTTGGATTCCATCAAAACTAGTGGCATCAAAATTGGAATCAACATGGAAGTTATGGGAAAAGCTACAACCATGGTGAAAACTCACAAGCTTCCCCACTCTTATCGAGGTCTTCTGACTCATATCAAGCCTGTGGGGCACAAAATAGTTCATTAAATACTCAAAGGAGGAAGCAAATAAAATGGTTCATAAGGGGAATGCCAAATTTATGGATGCAACATACATAAGGCTCTAAATTGGTTGTATATGTGGGATTTATTAATGCAATATCCAAAAAAGCATCCACATACAATTATGGTATTATCTTTTCATGGTCCACTCAATAATGATATGCAGATTGATTCAGGCGCAAAGACTCATTTGACAAATGCTGCAGGTAATCTTTGTAAGTTAAACCCTTACTATAGTTCCAACAAGGTTAACATAGAAGATATCTCACACCTAAATATCACACACAACATTAACAAAATGATAAATGAACTCAAATAAAATGTTGTGCTTGTGGTACATAAGTTAAAAAGTCACTTATTTTCGTGTCACAACATGCAAATGAAAATGAATTTGTCGTTAAATTCATTAATCATAATTTTTTCAAAGGGCAAGGAGACTAAATAGATGATGCCCAAAGGAATTAATAAGGGATACTTATATTCAGTAAAGGATTAGAAGTTAGAAGCATTGGAAGCTTTCTACAAAGCAAAATGTGGTGATAACATTTGGCATATGAGATTAGGCCATCTAATTAGTGATTCTTTACAATTTTTGCATCAAAATAAATTCTAACATGTGAGAAATTGGAATAAGAATCCTACTGTTTGTGTTAGTTCTCAAATGAGAAAGAGTTGTAAACTTCCATTTGCCTTGAACGAAAAAATTTCTCAAGAACTTTTTGCTAAAATTCTTTTAGACATATGGGCCCCTGCTTCAATAGAATTTTCATAACACATGAAATATTATGCCTTATCTATTGATGATTGTACTAGGAACACATATATATATCCTTTGAAACAAAAATATGATTTTTATCTAATTTCAAAGGGCGTCGGAAACAAAATTTTCAAATAATATTAAGGTTTTTTTAATGTGATCGTGGAGGCGAGTATGCAAGTAATGAATTTATCGGTCATTTAAATAAACAGGGCATACTTAGACAAATTTCTTGTCCAAACACTCCTAAGACGACACTAACCCTCATGTTGTATGACAAAATTCCTTTATTATTATGGTTTGAAACATTTTTAACTATAGTCTACCTCATAAATGGGCTACCTTTTTCAAGGTTAAAAAAGAAACTACATATTTTCAAATTTAAAAGAAGTAGCCTAGTTCTAGGTCTCTAAGAGTTTTTGGTTTCATATATTTTCCTCATATCAAAGGCAAAACTCAACACAAGTTCCCCCCAAAATCATACCCGTGTGTCTTAATTAGATATAGCTACCTTCACATACGTTACATATCCTACCAGTCTTCCACTAGACATGTATATGTGTCTAGACATGTGATATTTTATGAAATCACCATGCCTTATGTAACATTTGATCAGTACATGAGTACAAGTCATGAACCCATTAATTTGAATACATACCATGGACTTTTTAACTCTGAAACCTCATTGTTACACCCTATAGGACAAAACTACTCCATAATAGAACTTATGACCTTGTCAATGAATGCTAACCAGACTCAATCACTAACATACCTGGGCCAACACCATTACATGACTTCCCTTTATCTAACTCACATGGTGCACCCATCTCCACCATTAATCCATCCATTGTCCCAGTTTTATTTGTCTGATTTAACCCACCTAACTCACAAACTATCCATTCACTGCCTCCAAACTCTTTCACACCTATCAAGTGTAATCATTCTACCACTAACCTTTACAACCAATATGGCCTCACTTTAACCATACGTCTTCATTTTGAATCCCATCCTAAATATTCTATGAATAATTCCCACAATTACCATTCCATGATTACTAGAGGTAAGTCTAAGACACAAATAGAAAGTCTTCACATCTCTCTTTTCTCATCTTCACCACTATAAGAACCTCACAAAATTCAGGAGGCGATTTCTGTTCTTAAAAATAATACTTAGTGACTTGTTCCATGACAACCTCATATGCATAAAGTTGGTTATAAGTGTGTGTTCAAGATAAAGCTCAAAATCGATGGCACCATTGACAAATATGAGGCTCATTTAGTAGCCTAGGGATACACTCAAATTGAAGGAATAGGTTTTGGAGATGCATTGAGACTTGTGATTAAACTAACTAAAATTTGGATCATTATGTCCATATATATAACCCAACAGTGATCGATTCACCAACTAGACCTATAGAATGCACTCCTCCACAGAGTCTTATAAGAATAAATGTATATGAAGTAACATCCTGGGTTCTCACACATATTATTTCCTCATTATGTATGCGCGATACCCAAGGCTATATATGGTCTAAAATAAGCCCCCAGAGCTTGGATTCATTACTTTATTTCTTATCTCCTCAAACTTGGGGGTAGCTATAGTAGAGTGGATCCATCATTATATGCTCAACACTCTTCTCATGGTATTATGCTTCTACTTGTGTATGCTGATGATACCTTTAAAATAAAGATTAATAATTTCTCATCTTAATTTTAAGTTTGGCATATTCCTTTACTCCTCCATTTTCTCAATATCTTTAAGTGAAGAAAAGTCAATGGTTGAATGCAATAGTCGAAGATTGAAAGAGTTGAAATTGTTGCTACAATCATCAAAGAAGGTATCTGATTTTAAATTTGTGTAATCAACTTATTCAGGGGTATTTTAAAAAGTATTTGAAAAAATAATTTGTTTTTTAAAAAGTTTAAAAAAAACTATTTATCGAAAACTCGTTAGAATAAGGTTATGAGGGTCATTTGATAAGGTCTTTTGATCGTTATCGTTTGAACGAGATTTAAATGAACAATTCTCCTCCATTCACTCGAATTTCAGTCGATCTCTCATTTCTTTTCTATTGTAAGGAGAATGGGTACTTCATTCGATCGATCCCGCAAAGTTTTATTTTTTTACCTGATTTCAAATGCAATCTTTCAAACTTATCAATCAGTGATTTTCCTCCCGATATATAGAGATATGAGCCTGAACTTTTAATTAAGCCTTTTAGACATCTTTTTGTGATCAAACTCTTTTGTTTTTTAAATCTAAACCCATTGGATGATTTTAGATGACTTTATCAAACCATGAAGAGAACAATCCATATTCATATACATGTGGAGTTAGTTATTCATTATTGAAGATAGGAATACAGTTTCCTGAGGCTGATCGGTGGACAACAAGACAAGTGGAGCTCGATGTGGAGCGTTTCTGAATCTGCATCATTGTCTGTTGACAATAAGGATTGAAGATATAATTGCATCATTTAGTGGAGTATAAGTTATGCAAGTTTGTTAGTGTCATTCATTAATACCTACTTATAAAAGTACTAAAATATAGGGTTTTCTCGAAAGGGATGTTTCATCATCTCTTGTGTTCTTGGTTTGCGGTTTGTTTCTTTTGATTTTTTTTCAACATATTTCATGTTTAGTTTAACCTAATTTAGAAAGATAAAATTTTAACTAAATAGAATTTAGATTGCGTTTGTGTGACCTAATCTATGATTTCTATATATAACCGTACCATTCTATTCTTTTTCAAATTGATATATGAGATTATTTTTACAAGTTATTTACATGAGTCCTAGTGGTTATATAAATAAATAGTACAATAAGACACCCATGTTTTATGGCTCAAATTATTCCTATTGGAAAGATAGAATGAGATCGCCTTTGTAATGCATTGACAAGCACGTATAGCATGCTATTGAAAGGGGGTTGACTCATCTTATTAGTTCTAATCTAGTTTTTATTTGGACTTAAGATTACTTTAGATGGAGTAACATTAACTCTCGAGTTTTAAATTCTATTTTTGTGCGATCACTTCGACGAATTTCATCGTATCATAACGTGTACCACATTTAAAGAAGCTTTGGATATCCTCCTGCTCACCCACGAGGGTAAGAATGATGTTAAGGCTTCTAGGATTCAAAACCTCATCATAAAATTTGAGACTATAATCACGCTTGAATATGAAACTTTTTATGAATTTTATACACATTTTTCTGATATTCTAAACTCTAGTTTTAACATGGGTTAGAAAATTCTTAAAACGAGGATAGTTATGAAAATTCAAAGGTTTCTCCCATCTAGTTTTAATTCAAATGTCACAGTCCATAACTCTTTGGTAATTCTAGACATGTTTAGGATATAAGATCTCATTGTTGATCTTAAAGGTTATATTCAAAATTACGAAATAAACATGTTCCCCAAAACCCCAAAGGAAAAGGAAAAAAGTAATCTCTTTAAAAGCTTAATCAAAGAAAAAAAGAGGAGGTTTATGACTCCAGTTTTATATTCGATCTAGATGATCTTTACCTGTTTGCTAACAAATTTAAAAAGTTTCTCAAATTGAAAAATCAAAATTCTTCGAAAGTGAAAACTAAAAGTTTTGATAAAGAAAAAAAAATTCAAAGTGGGAAAGAATGTTTTCGAGAACGATCAAAGCAAAGCTCAGGGAGAGTACCCTAAGAAAGATGATTCAGAGAGACCGTAGGAGTTTGAGGCAAAAGGTTACAAATCCCATGAGTGTTCAAATAGGTTTAAGAGAAATGGAAAAGGAAAAGATGCTTATAATGCCACTATAAGCAATAATGATGTTGAGTCGATGGACTGCAAGGATGAACCACAACATGGACGTAACTTCACCACGTTAATTGCCAGTCACACTAGAACTTCAAGTACATCTCAGGCCGATGAGGATGTTTATAAACGTGATAACCTCGATAATGTGTCGAATAATTATTGACAGACTGAAGATGATGATGTAATACCCCATAATTTTGATAACTTTTAAAAAGGAATTTATTGGGAATTAATTGAATAATTTGAAATTAATTCGAATTTACTTATTACTTGAGAATATAGTAATATATGATATATGTTGAATATTACTTAGTGAATCAAAGTAATATGTGATTATGATTTTACTTATGACTAATTTTAGAAGTTGTCACGAATAGTTACTATGGAAATTTCGGTGAATAAGTCAGATGCATGTGAAAGTAGTGTCGGGAATAAATTTATATAAAATAAAAAGAGGAATATTTTTTAGTCATCGAAATGGTCATTTTGATGGCACCAAAGTGTTCGAAAGTATTTTTATAGTAAAAAAAGTCTACTCAAATGTTTGTATAGGGTCTCGGGGCACTTTGAAGCCGAATAGTCACCCCGGAGGGGGTAATATGGTCTTTGCACTTGGAAGGTGAATAGTGTACAAGAATTTAGGAGATCATTTATATTTATAAAGGGTTTAGGTTATTCATTAATTCTACAAAATTAGATAAAAATAAATTGAGAGGGAGTGAGGAGTTTCTCTAGGGAAAAGGAAGAGTCTTTATGGGAGAACTAAGAGCCAAAGGTCACCACCACCAACCACCACCGGAAGTTGACCGGTGTTGATGTAAAAAACAAGTTTTGGTCTAATTAATTAATCACATATAAATATGAAATAAGAAACAAAACAAAGGACTTTTAAAGTGGTTCAGCCTTATGAAAATGGCCTACGTCCACTGTTTTGTATTGCCAGATGTTTCTGCTTTAATCTTGATCATAATTGCTAATGATCAATTACCCCATTATTGAGGGGTTTACAATGTATTTATAGCCTTAGGGCTGTTAATAGAAATAGACGATATGTCATTATTTGATAGACATATGCATCTGTATAATAAGAATGTTCATTAAATTAGATGTTCATTGAATGTGCAGTTGTCGCCTGATCTTCCCGACTAGAGGCTATGCAAGTTGAGTAGCTCGACACACTAAGTAGCTCGAAGTGATGAGTTTCTCGGGATACTAGTAGCTCATAGATTGAGTATCTCGGTGAGTATAATAATTTGTCACATAAGATAACACATGTCTTCATATAATTAGTCCACGTCTGCTGACTAATTTTCGTATCAACAGAATCCCCAATGTTTCACAGTTGAGTTTGATATGAGAGTGTGGAATATTTTACTCGAAAGTTACTCGGGCACCTCTTTATGTCTTTATTAATTACAGATCTCCAACATTTAGGAATTTTCTCTTTAGTCTTGTCATTTGAGCGCGAAATGGCAAACATGTAAATATTTTGAATCTGCGATAGACGCATGGGTATTTGCGTCTTTTTCATCATTTAACCATCGAAAACACAATCGTCTTTTCTAGTAATCATTTATTTTCCCACTTCCCGATGCAAGGCATTTAAAAGTGATAGAAACAGATCGTCATCTACTTTTTTACTTCTAGATTTCTAAACTCTTTGTCTTCTCATTTTATCCTTGTATTGTCATTCTTTATGTCATCCGCCTTAGCAGATTTCTCAATCCATCTGTAAGAACTTCTTCTTTCTTCTTTCTTTGCTTTAGCCACCATGGTTTATCTAATAGAATCGTTGGATAAGTTCAGAGATGATTTTGTGATTCCCTCTTGGGTTATTCTAGAAGAACCTCCTTGCCCCTCTGATTTATTTTCCCTCGCCGAGGAACACTGGGTTCCCTCCCTTTTTGTAGCGGAGTGTGGGTTTTATTTTTTGCCTAATCCCTTGTGTTTGGAGTTTTGCCAATATTTTGATATTATTTCTACAAGAGTAGTCCCAAATACATGGAGGGTAGTTAATGGCGTACATAGGTTAAATAAGATTCATGGGACTCATTTAGGGATCCCTGAAATTAAGTTTTATTATAAATGGGTTACCAGTGATTCCACATTTTATTTAAAAATTAGGTTTTCCAATAGAGCTTTAGTGGTCAACCTTCCCGATGCTAATAGGGAATATTTTGATCATGGAGTTGTGATGAAAAATTGGCAACACCCCCCATTAAAAGGAAATGATGTTTACCAAGGTCCCAGATGTCCACTATATGGAAATGGGATAGGTTGTTTTTAATTTTTCAATTTAGCTCTGTTTATGTTTGATGAAATGCATCACTAATATTTATTTTATTTTTTGCACTTGATAATAAAATAAAGCCCCCAAAAGAGAGTGACATTAATATAAAATATTTGAAACTCATCGGGAGTTTGCATCAATAAGTTATTGGGGAGCATGTTAGAGATGCTTCTTATTTGTTGAGATACAAAAATACTACTTCCTCTTTTATTGCTCGTCTTCTTGCCCCTCCTGTGATAATTGATCTTGATCAAATTCCATTATCTCAAGCCACCGTAGAAGAATCTTCTTCTGATTTGGGTACCTCTAGTGCTGATTTGATGACGAAGAAGAGGAGAATGCCTGAATTCTTTGTCAAAGATGCTCCTGGCACTGATGGGGCAAAGAAGAGCAGAGGGGATGTCCCAGCTGAAGGGACAAAGAAAATGGATAGTATTCCATCTAAAGGAACAATTCCAACTGTCAAGGAGGTCATCAGGAAACCACCTGTTATCGCAAAAGAGGCAGCACCTTTGATTGAAGGTGTTGATATTACACAAGAAGAGGCAACACCTTTGATTGAAGGTGCTCCTTTAAGGAGATTGAGGAGAGGTCTTGTAGAGAGACCTATAAAAACTGTTGCTCAACCTTCTGATGTTGAGGATCCTTCTTTGAGAGCTAACACTCCAACTCTCATTGCTCTGAGCTCGATAAAAAGTTTGATCAAGTCTTGGACTATTCCTGAATATCGAGCTGCTGAGGGTTCCCTTTCTCGGGAGAAGGTCACTAACTTAGCCGCTCAATATATTGCATCAGTAAGTATTATCATCCTTACTATTTCATCTCCATGTATCGTATTCATATTCTAATCCGAGCTCCTTTTCTTTTGCAATTTATGACGTATTTTAATAGTATCCTGGAGAAATATGAGGCTATCAAGGCTTCAACTTCCTCCAGTGGGGTGAAAGAAGCTTTTGCTGGGTTGTCACAATCTTTGAAGGACTCTCGGCAGAAGTACGAGGAAGATAGAGATGCTTTGGAGAAGCAACTTCTATCTATAGAGATAACTCATCGATAAGCTGATATAGCTCAAGACCAATCTGTAAATGCCTCCAAGGAGTTGGAGGAAAAATTAAAGGTCACCGTTTCCAGCAAGGAAGAAGCTGATGGCAAGATTAAAGAAGCTGAACGGCGTAAGAAAGTCCTGGAGGAGAAAGTGAAGCTTGCTGAGGGACATGATTCTTCTGAGAAAATGAAGAGAAAATCTGCTGTGAAGAAGTCCTTTAGCTCTGGCTGGGACAAAGGATGGAACAAAGCCCTAACTGCTATTACTTTCTAGATGGAGTATGCAAGTTTGAATTACTTCAGAGATGGATGGGTCACAGTACTAAAAGAGTTGAGTGTTGCAGACGATTCTGAATTCTTTCAGAATCACACTCATGGACCTCCTCCTATTATTGACGAAGAAGAAGAGGATGAAGTTGCATCTGATGAATATTCTGTGGTGATAGTAGAACAAGTACCCGTCGTTCCTATTCCTCAGCCCTCCGACTAAGTTCAGCAGGCAATAACTTCTATTGAGCAACAGAAACTGGCCTCTGAGAAGCCAACTTCTTCGTCCAAAACGGCTGATGACGTTGTAGGGAATAAGGAGAAGGTGTAGAGTTGTTTGGATCTTTAATTATGTTGTTCTTTTGCTTTTCCTTTTGTTATTGTAACTTTGGTTGTACTTGCTTCTCCTGTTGATTAATAAAAAGGACTTTGTTATTTATTCTGAGTTACTCCTTTAATTGCTCTTTTTGTATCATTGTTGATGCATTTTTTTTTATTCTTGCTAGTTTGTTGCCAGGATGGAACTCTTGTCAGCTCATGATACAGAGTTGATGAAAAAATGTAATGATTATTTCAAAATTGGTCACACAGATTTCACTCAAGCTCAAATAATTGATATCCTTGGGCCTGACGCTTTTGAGCGAGAAGTTGATGCATACCAATACTTAAAGTGTTTACTTGATCGTGATGTAGCAAATAATATGGCCTATTATGAAATGATTAAAGACCTCCAAGGAATGATCGAGGAACTCCAACTTCAACACAAAGAAACCACAGCACTCCTACACGAAGGTTATGAGAAAAAGTACCAACAGTTGAGTGTTGATCGGGGCTATGACAAATATATCTCAGCCCATGAAAAGAGGGAAAGTGTGCTGAAACTTGAGATCGAGGAACATAGGAATATTGCTAAGCTGTTGGAGGAAGAGAATATTGCCTTACAAAAAGAAGTGAAACAACTCAAATCTTCTGCCTCATCTTCTTCGAGAGCTTTATTCGCAGTTAATGATGAAGGTTTTTCCTTTTTGGAAATGGAAAATGTTGCCTTGAGAGAAGAGCTAAAGACTTTAAAAAGAGACGGACCTACCTCATCTGCTCGTGGCAGAGAAAGGCATTCTACCCGTGGTCGAGCAAGGGCTGGTCGGATTAATATTGAAGAGATGAGGAATGAACTGGCTTTAGAAAATCAAGTCATTCAACTGACGGTAAAAAATCAAGCTTTGGCAGAAATGTCCAGAAAAATTCAAAGTCTTACCGATTAACTTTCTAAGCAAAGTTCTGCCTTGGAGAGTAAAGAGAATTTTGTGAAGAAACTTTATCAAAACGTCGAGAGATTGACATATCAATTCCACAAACAGCCTAGGGAATTTCAGAATGCGGGATATAGTTAAGCTCTATGCCATCTCGATGCTCGGTTGAGACAATCAAACAACGAGGGGTACAAATAAGGATGGTTAAATGCTCTTGGTGTGATGCGTCTCGAGAAAGGAAATTCCCTGTGGGATTGGTATGAACCTGGATTTCTCGACTTACCAGTACCACCTTTCAACTTAGACGTTAGTTGGATTCCAGCTCGTGCCATACCTCAATGTTTGATCTCCAAGTACCTAGGTGATTACAATCTTCATAAAGATTATGAAATATCCTGACCTCCTCGTCTAATTGAGCGACCAGGTTCGAGCAACACTAGGATGCTACTAGATATGAATTTTATCAATTCTCCTTACGCTTTGGATGATCCTTCGGCTGGGATGGAACCCGTGATAAAATATTAAGGAAAAAAAGCCCATAGAATAGGACATTTGTATTGAATGAAGAAAACTTCATCTTTTATAATTTGTTTTCATGTATTTAATGAAGAAGAATTTTATCTTTATGCACTCTTATTTCCTTGGAAATAGTATTTAAGATGTCTTTCTTATAACATATTTTCTATTGATGAATGCATATATATCTATAGAGGGACAATTTGTCCTATTTTGTTTTATTTGCCTAGATAATGGAGCTTGCCCCACTTGCTGCCTAGTTGTAGTGACTTGTCACCCATAAATTCCTATGTAATAGAATGATTTTCATCCCATGATCCTGCTTAGTTGTAGTAATCTTTTAAGGATTACCTTGGTGCCTAGATAGTGGATGCCCCGTGAGGTCACCCATCTTCTTTCCTAATTTTGGATTCCCCTTGAGGTCACCCGCGATCGAACAGGCTTTACCTTGTATGATTGTTATGCTAACATTGTTGGTTAAATTTATTGGTGCCGACCAATCGTGGTTGGTGGTTGCTGATATGCCGACCAACCTTAGTTGGTGTAGTGTGTAGCAGTAGTACTCAAAAAAAAAATTAGCAAAAGGAATATGGAGAAAATATCATCTTTATTCATACTGAAAGAACTGAAGTACATATGAATCTGTATTACTGATAATATTTGGGCAGATGCTCCGCATTCCATGCTTTTTGAATTCTTCTCCCTCCAAGGTTTCTATTCTGTAGGTCCCAGGTCGAACAACCGTAGTTACTCGATACGGCGCATGCCAGTTGGCTTCTAACTTATTGTGCTTCTGAATCACCTTCTTGAGAACATAGTCTCCCTCCTTAAAATCACATTTCTTGACTCTTTTATTGTAGAACATGGCAGTTCGTTGTTGGTAAGATGCGTTCTTGATTGCCGCATATTCTCTTACTTCTTTGAGCATATCCAAGTCTAAACGTCACATCAAATCACTTACAGGAGAGTTAAAGTTAAGCACCCTGTGTGTCGGTAGTCCCAGTTCAGCTGGTATGACTGCTTCACTGCCAAAAGCTAGCATATAAGGGGATTCCCGAGTTTCTGTTCGGGGTGTTGTGCGATAAGACCATACCACAAAATATAGCTCGTTAATCTAATTTTCTTTTGCATCATCCAGCCATTTATTCAACCCGTTCAACAGAGTTCTGTTTGTCACTTCAGTTTGTCCATTTCTCTGGGGATGGCCTGGTGCGGAATGGATTTTCTGGATGTTGGACCGGTGACAATATATAGCGAACTCCTCATTATCAAATTGGGTACCATGATCAGTAATGAAAGCATGCGACAGACCATACCTATAAATAATATTCTTCCAAATTAATTAGTAAACCCTGCCATACAACATGTCAAAGAGAGGCTCAACCTCAGCCCATTTGGTGAAATAATCCACAGAGACTACTAAATATTTAAATCTCCCTTTGGTAGTCGACAGAGGCCCGAACAAATCTATACCCCACATGGCAAATGGCCAAGGTAAAGTGATGGGAGTTAACAATGCCTGGGGAGTTCTTTGGATGGGGGAGAAACGTGGGCACTTATCACATTTCTTCGCATAAGCTGTACAATCAGCTCTCATCATTAGCCAATAGTATCCCTGTGTCATTATCCTCTGCAAGAGAGTCCGACCTGATAAATGAGCTCCACAAGATCCTTCGTGAATTTCTTCCATCAAATCTTTAACTTCTGAGGGATGCACACATCCCTATAGACCTGTGATGATACCTC
Organism: Sambucus nigra; assembly: GCA_949130495.1. Taxonomy (NCBI): domain Eukaryota; kingdom Viridiplantae; phylum Streptophyta; class Magnoliopsida; order Dipsacales; family Adoxaceae; genus Sambucus; species Sambucus nigra. Next base: position 636,075,733 of record OX422211.1, on the reverse strand, counting down.
TTTTATACAAAACACCATTGTTCAATAGATACCGAGCAACTTTAAACTTCAGCCTCTTGGCTGCAAGTTATTCATCTAGTAGAACTCTTTCTTCAACATATGCCCTGATGGGGTCCATCTAGGAGGGTCCCATTCCAGGGTAAAGAATCTCACCATTAGATCTTCATCTATGCTCCTGTCTGCCAGAATATCTATAGGAATCGTTTTTCATAGATCGATGCGAGTAGCTGAGGCTGACCGAGCTAGTGAATCTACTCTCACATTTTTTAATGTTTGTATTCGTATCAATTGGACTCCTATAAAAGTGCACACAATCTCCATAGCTTTGGAGTGATACCTTGACATTAAGTATCCCTTCGCTGCATACAACCTAAGAATCTGATTTACAATTAACTGCGAGTCACTAAACATAACAACTTGCTCTGCATTCAGTGTTTTGGCTAAACTGAGGCCCACGATCATAGATTCATATTCAACTTCATTATTGGAAGCTTTGAATAGGAAACATAATGCATATTCCATATCCAATCCATCTGGGTTGTGAAGAATTATACCGGCTCTGATGCATGTGGCACACGAAGAGCTATTAACATACAAATTCCATATAGGGATGCCATTGTCAAATTCTTAATCTGATAAAATTCCTTGATGGAATATTTGATACTTCCTTTTATCATCTCCTAACACTGGGTTGTTGTCTGATGGTTCTTGCTTCTCGGTGTTTGTTCCCTTCATTACCTCTACTGATAGGAGTTAATTCATGGGGAAGTATCTGATGATTCCTTAATGTCCAAATGATGGTGTTGGCAAAATTGACCAAATTATAATGGCCTAGTTATCGTGCCATATTGATGTGGGTTCGATCCAACCAGATGTAGAGGGACCCAAGGCGATGGCGGCTAGAAGAAGGTTGAAAACCCTGGACAAACGAATGGAAATATTTATAAGGTCCCTCCTGGGCTAATCATTGGGTTTCCCAGTCAGGAAGAAGCGTAAAAGCAACACAAGTATATAGGCTGGTAGTTCCAGGGATGTACCTCTACCTAGGCCTGTTGCAGCATTGACATCCTGCGATGTCGGAGCTTCGAAAAAATAGCTGATGAGGGGAGTAAATGTGGCTTTGTTTGAGGAACTAGTGCAACTACGACATATTCGATCTAGCTCAGCTTGATTAGCAGCCTCTTCGGCATCCAGGGCCTCATCGTGATATGTGAACTCACCCATTGGCTCAAATCCCAGGAGCTCACAGACTTCCTCCAACGTAACAGTGAACTCTCCCCACGCAACAAAGAACATGTGAGTTGTGATGACACATCTGGAAACTAGCACTTGGGCCGCCGCATTGTGCTTAGAAAGGGTGAACTCCCCAAACCAGTAGGCTCGATGAAGCCCAACCTTTGTAAGAGTAGTAGAGTGGGAACTCTGCATATGTGTATGCCAGGCACTGAAATGGGTTGGCGACCCCCCAGGTGCTTCGAAGTCAATCTGAGAATAGGGGAAGTCACCACGGTCCAGATGAAAACGCAGAGTCCCCTCGGGTGGAAGATAACCCCACATTGATGAATCCATTTCCTTATCACCCAACAATAAGGGGTCAAACTTGGATGAGAAATGGCAAGTCTTTCATGCATCAGAAAATTTATCATCTTCATCAAAGATGGGCCCGAAGATAGAAGCGTAGTTGCTCTTGAAGAGCAGCATTAAGGGCAGCGCCAACAGCGGCAGAGGGGGAGTCTGGCTAAGTGGTGGTGTCAACCTTAGAAGTACTTGAAGAAGCCATAATAGAGTGGTGATGAATGGTATATCTGAGTAATAAGGGCTACGAATAAGGAGGGAGCAGCAAAACCACAGGTGGTTGCACAACAGATGAGAAAGGGAGGAGAATGAGTAAAGAACTGGACAACAATGGAGGTTTTCGTACAGGTTTCTTTCTCTAAAAAAATACGGGAGCTTGAAGAAGATGAAGGAAAGAGAAGGGTTTTGAAATAAAAGAGACGTTTGAAGACTTTTAAACCTAACTTTTGAGCTTCCCCCATCGGACGTGCACGACCGCCTATAATCATTTCAAATGAACACGTGGCACTTCGGGAAGTGTTTTGATAGTTAAAAAGACAGCGCCATGTCATTAACGAAGCGACGCCTGGGGAATATAGAGGGTTGACTTCTTCAGCAAGTTTGAGTTTTGGTGCCAGAATTTTTTTCAGACATATCTAATAACTCCCAGCGAAAAAGATGTACCAACGGTTCAAAAAAGCTACGATGTCCCCTCACCACAAGTCCAAATGTTGTTTAAATGGTGACTCGGCTGCATCGGGGAGAATTTATTCTTTTTCGAATGCAGTGAAGCATTACAAGGGATAATTTCACTTACCTAGAATCAAAACGAGTATTTCAGAAGGTTAGCAGGCCTTTCGGGAGAATTTCAAATAATAAAAAAGCTAAAACGGTTGAAGCTCAGTATAAGGAAAAAGTGGCAATGTCCCTTCGTCAAAGCCCCAATAAGTCATGGCGCTTCGACTCAGGTACATCGGGGAGAATTTTACTTTTTCCTGGAGATTATAACGCTGCGGTTCTAACGAAGGAAAGGAGGGCATAATTTTATACACAGAAACGGTTCATCGGATTGAGAAGTTTTCGTGAAGACATTTCTTATTCCAACAACAAATCTCTCCACGAAGGGGCAAATGTAGAGGAGGCTTAAGGGTAATCCTGAGATCATGGATAATCCCCACATTGGCAACAATGTTCTGGGAATTAAGGCACCGAGGTAGCTCAAGCGTGGAAGCTCAGAGAGGTAGCTCAGCGTGGCAACTTGTATTTTAGCTTATTGTGTCAGTAATATTGTATTTTTGTTTATGTCTGAGCTATAACGGTTGTAATGATGTAACGAGAATAATAATAAGTTTTAGTGTGAGGTCAAACGGTACTCGCGAGAGACCAGGCTTGGCAGGGACTGGGAGAGCTTTCATGCTCTATCGAATGACCAAGTCGTGGGAACTTTCGAGGGATTTGGTTTGGAGGATTGAGAAGCGAGGCACCGTTGGGTCTCGTCCCAACCATCTTAGATATACCTGATAAAACACCGAAGAACCCTGATCGTGGAACCTCAGGCGGAGCAGCTTGGAGTTCCATCGGTCGTTGAGTTATGAACCAAACAACCCTCTACTTAATGTCACATCTACTGTAGGTGATGTCACTAGCTAGATAAACAGTGTCAGACCTGCACTTGATAAACCACCATGGTATTTGGGGTTGTCAGGAAGTTGGTGAGCCACCTCGGCGACAACAGCCCCCTGACACATAGTGGATAGGAAAAAGGCATGTCTTGGCATTTAATGTTTATGACGTGGAGACAACTAGGGCATCGGGTATTTAATGTTTATAAGATAAAGTATGAGGGAGGTCTTTCACATGCATTGATGACTGAGTTGCCTCGAAGGTGGTGTGGGAGGCTATTTAAGGACACCAACCACCTTTGAGGAGGAGAGATCTTTTTCTAGAGTTCAAAAGTTATTACTAGAGATAATATGTATCGGAGAGAGTTATTACAAACCATAGAGTTTGTTCACCCACCATTGTCATTTATTAGGAAGCTTTTAATACGTGATAAAGATTTTTGAGGGTGGTTGGTGTGTTTGGTTGCATGCCAAGGTGTATCTAGGGTGCTTACTTCTCTCTCCCTATAGCTAAGTTACTTCTAAGTTCATTACTACTTTCTGAGTTATACACGAGAGATTTGTGAGATCAAACTGAGTTCATCTTCATTGAGTTTATGTGTGCATTTCCTATAATTAACCCAAGGTTTTTGCTAATTAACTTATCATTACCTTACTCAAAAGGGGTTACGCCTCCATCTTATCCAAACTACCCTCTTACATTTGGCGAGTCTACTAGGGAGGCATTCTTCTCAGTAAGGAGTATGGCATTAGATAATGTTAATCGAAGGCTCAACTTTGATGACATCCAACACAATGAAGAACAAGATGAGAGAGAACTGGAGGCTCTAAGGGATGGGGCTCCTCGAATAGAGGTACCTCCGATTCAGGCGACGACAGGCGTTCTAGGGGTGACACAAGCTTCCACGAGTGCAGGATTGGTACCCACTCAGGTGGCGCTCCTCGTGAGTAAGTTTTATGAGTTTTTGCAAACTCCGTAAGCTTAAACAGTATTGGGGGGATTTGAAGCCAATTCCTTCGTAATACTAGGGGCAGACCCAACGGCCCCACCAGGTGCAGGTGTAGCGGGAACGGTCCCAGCAAGCATGCCCTCTATTGTGAATCCAGCAGTGGGAACCTCAAGAGTATCAACGGCCCCAGCTCTGACGATTGTTCCAGCTATAACGAGCACTCAACCCATAGTCCCGTTGGTTATTGCCCCAGTAGCATCACCCATGGAGGAAATGCGGAAGGAAATGCAGAAGGAAATACTGAAGTTCATGCAAGCTTCCTTACAATTTGCTGGTGAGGTAGCTTCGGTTTATGATGACTTTCGAACACCTTATCCTTAGGAATAGAACGATGAGCCCTATCCAAAGGACTATATTCCTCCTATTTTTAAAAAATACACAAGAAAAGGTGGGAACCCGAAGGAGCACATTAAGCGCTTCATTGAACACTTGGGGGCATATTTTAATAATAAGAAGCTCAGATTGAGGGAGTTTTCTAAATCCTTAACCGATAAAACATATAACTGGTATTCTCATTTGGCCCCCAAAAGCGTTTCTACGTCGGAAGATATGCATGTTTTGTTCGTCCAGAACTTCTTTCTAGCAGAAGATGAGTTTACTTTTACCCAACTGGGGAGGGAGAAACAACGACCCAGAGAAGAGGTGGTTGCATATGTTTGAAGGTTCAGGGAAAGGTCCCTCGACGTGAGGGAGGAGGCTAAAGAGTCCAAGTTATTACAGATCTGTGAGGAGATACTTCTTCCTGAGTACATCTGTCATCTCATTAATGAAAGGCGCAAGGCCTTCTACCCGTGACCGAGCAAGGGATGGTCGGATGAATATTGAAGAGACGAGGACCCAACAAGCTTTAGAAAATCAAGTCATTCAACTGACGGCAAAAAATCAAGCTTTGGCAGAAATGTCCAGAAAAATTCAAAGTCTTACCGATTAACTTTCTAAGCAAAGTTCTGCCTTGGAGAGTAAAGAGAATTTTGTGAAGAAACTTTATCAAAACGTCGAGAGATTGACATATCAATTCCACAAACAGCCTAGGGAATTTTAGAATGCGGGATATAATTAAGCTCTATGCCATCTCGATGCTCGATTGAGACAATCAAACAATGAGGGGTACAAATAAGGATGGTTAAATGCTCTTGGTGTGATGCGTCTCGAGAAAGGAAATTCCCTGTGGGATTGGTATGAACCTGGATTTCTCGACTTACCAGTACCACCTTTCAACTTAGACGTTAGTTGGATTCCAGCTCGTGCCATACCTCAATGTTTGATCTCCAAGTACCTAGGTGATTACAATCTTCATAAAGATTATGAAATATCCCGACCTCCTCGTCTAATTGAGCGACCAGGTTCGAGCAACACTAGGATGCTACTGGATATGAATTTTATCAATTCTCCTTACGCTTTGGATGATACTTCGGCTGGGATGGAACCCGTGATAAAATCTTAAGGAAAAAAAGCACATAGAATAGGACATTTGTATTGAATGAAGAAAACTTCATCTTTTATAATTTGTTTTCATGTATTTAATGAAGAAGAATTTTATCTTTATGCACTCTTATTTCCTTGGAAATAGTGTTTAAGATGTCTTTCTTATAGCATATTTTCTGTTAATGAATGCATATATATCTATAGAGGGACAATTTATCCTATTTTGTTTTATTTGACTAGACAATGGAGCTTGCCCCACTTACTGCCTAATTGTAGTGACTTATCACCCATAAATGCCTAAGCAATAGAATGACTTTCATCCCATAATCCTGCTTAGTTGTAGTAATCTTTTCAGGATTACCTTGGTGCCTTGACAGTGGATGCCCCGTGAGGTCACCCATCTTCTTGCCTAGTTTGGGATTCTTGCAGGAACTGAAGTAAGATAGAGAAAATATCATCTTTATTCATACTGAAAGAACTAAAGTACATATGAATCTGTATTATTGATAATATTTACGCAGATGCTCTGCATTCCATGCATTTTTGAATTCTTCTCCCTCCAAGGTTTCTATTCTGTAGGTCCCAGGTCGAACAACCGTAGTTACTCGGTAGGGCCTATGCCACTTGGCCTCTAACTTATTATGCTTCTAAATCAACTTCTTGAAAACATAGTCTCCCTCCTTAAGATCACATTTCTTGACTCTTTTGTTGTAGAACATGGCAGTTCGTTGTTGGTAAGCTGCGTTCCTTATTGCCGAATCTTCTCTTACGTATTCGAGCATATCCAAGTCTAAATGTCTCATAAAATCGCTTATAGGAGAGTTAAAGTTAAGCACCATGTGTGTCGGTTTGTCGCACCAAGTCTAAATAACTCATCAACCCGTTCAACAGAGTTCTGTTTGTCACTTCAGTTTGTCCATTGCTCTGGGGATGGCCTCATGCGGAATGGATTTTCTGGATGTTGGACTGGTGATAATATGTAACGAACTCCTCATTATCAAATTGGGTACCATGATCAGTAATGAAAGCATGCGACAGATCATACCTATAAATACTATTCTTCCAAATGAACTAGTAAACCCTCTCATACAACATATCAAGGAGAGGCTCAGCCTCAGCCCATTTGGTGAAATAATCCATAGAGACTACTAAATATTTGAATCGCCCTTTGGTAGTCGGCAGAGGCCTGACCAAATCTATACCCCACATGGCAAATGGCCAAGGGAAAGTGATGGGCGTTAACAATGCCTGGGGAGTTCTTCGGATGGAGGAGAAGCGTTGGCACTTATCGCATTTCTTCGCATAAGCTATACAGTCAGCTCTCATCATTGGCCAATAGTATCCCTGCATCGTTATCCTCTACAGGAGAGTCCGACCTGCTACATGAGCTACACAAGAGCCTTCCTGAATTTATTCCATTAAATCTTTAACTTCTGAGGGATGCACACATCGATGTAGACCTGCGATGATACCTCTTCTATACAAAACACCATTATTTAATACATACCGAGAAGCTTTAAACTTCAGCATCTTAGCTACAAGTTGGTCATCTGGTAGAACTCCTTCTTCAATATATGCCCTGATGGGGTCCATCCAGGAGGGTCCCATATCCAGGGTAATTAATCTCACCATTAGATCTTCATCTATGCTCTCAGCTATCAGAATCTCTATAGGAATCTGTAGACACCCAATTCTGTTACCCCATAAACTCTCCTTAGGTCCCTAGCACCTCCCTTCATCACTACAAACCCAAGTCATAGCCCGAGTACTGACCTAGAAACCATCGGTCACTCTCAGGCTCCATTTGACCAAAAGTCAAAGTCTTTAGCTCGACCGAGACTAAATTAATCTCCAAAGGTCACTAAAACCCCTTTCCAATGGTCCACTCCATGCACGATTCTGACTTACAGTACGAATGAACGATCCGTTTTCCCCGAGACTCAATCAGGAGGCCATCGGGCACTCCCGGGTTCTGTTTGACCTTGGTTAACTCTTAAGATCAATCGAGACTAAATCAATCTTTGAAGGTCACTGAATCCCCTTTCCAACGGTCCATCCTATGCGCGATTTTGACTTACGGTACGGACGAACGATCCATTTTAATCCGAAGGGTCACTGAATGCTTCTAGGGCCCGATTGACCAAAGTTAACTCCCCGAACCTAATCAAACTCTTTGGAATGTCGAATTAAATCTCCTAACCTTTCCAACGGTCCACCCCGTACACAATTTGGGCTTACCATGCGAACGAACGATCCGTTTGCGTCCGACCATTCCCCGTCCAATGGACTGATGAATGCTTCCGAGCCATATTTGACCCAAAGTCAACTCCCGAACCCAGGAGCAGTCCAAAGGACTTTCGAATGTCTCTGAATTAACTTTCCAACGGTCTATCCCGTGTGCGATTTTGATTAATGATTTGCGTTCTGCGGTTGGTTTTCTGAAAAGTCCAGAAAAATACTGCCAAACGGCAGACCCTGCCTATCGGCAGTGTGCCTAAACGCACCTGTCGAATGGCAACAACAAGGCTATGCCGATCGGTAATACCCTGGGCCTATAAAAAGGAGGCCCTAACCTCACCTACAAAGAGAGCCCAGATCTGATAGAAATCACTCTCAGCAAATCCTGAAAAACTCTCTCGAAGTCAGCGTGATTTCCACATCCAAATCCTTTTCCAACCTTGACTTTTCAACATCCTTTTCATCAGACTTGGTGGATTCACTACCCTCCATCATCGTCCAAGTCTAAGGACTGCTCTCCAATGTTCAGATCATGCTCAAGATCTTCAAGAAGGTCCAATTTTCTCAACTCTCTCCTTAAATTCTCATAAATTCCCAATAACTTGTTTTATTACTTAGCGCTTTTGTTATTACATCTCACACATCCTAATATACTTTTTACTTAGTATTATTGCACATCTCTTATTTTCATAGAAATAAAAACCCAAAAAACAAGAAAAAGAGGATTTGCTCATAAATTCCAAACGGTAATTCTCACACTTCTCTTACACTTTTCTCACAACTAAAACACTTTTTCCTACACACACACATACACACAAATAAGAGAATCCCCCGATTGGATTTATGGGATAAACCCCACCCCTCATTTTTTATGCGAACTACGTGGACTTTGATGCCTCTATAGGCTACGTAGGCGTCTCGGGGTAAAACCCAATACTCGAGTCATTTTTTTACTTTTTCTCTCATTTCCTATCTTCTCTAACCTCCATTCTCTTAAATTATATTATATTATATATATATATATATATATATATATATATATATATATATATATATATATATATATATATATATATATATATATATATATATATATATATTCTTTCTTAGTAGCGTATTATTCTTCATACGTTATCGTTCCATCATAACGGTCAACGTAGGGATAATCGCATAAATCCTATTTTCTAATATTATTTTTAAACCTTCATACGGATGACTCGTTTTATCTCTTTCATGGTATAAGTCGATGATTCCTATTTCCACTATATATACACATGCACACACATCACGGGGAACATAAAAGGAAAATAGAAAAAACCCATGAGAGATCGAAAGGGCGGAATGGGTGCCTAACTCCTTCCCATTTCGTAACTTAGCCTCCGGACCCTTTTCGAATCATTTTGGTTTCCTATGCACCAGTATGTCTTTGGATGCTGTCCTTCGGGATGGCTTCCCCTCTTCTTTTGTCTGTTTTGAGTAAAATAGACTGGCGACTCTAATATCTCTACATTTACCACCTCACCTCAAATGATGCCGGCCGAAGTGTTCCCGAGAGGGATGCACGGGACCCGAGATCCTCCCACATGCTCATTCGCCCCCGCGGCGAGGATCGGGGATGGCCATAGTGGCGACTCCGCTAGGGACTTTATTATTTTGAGGTCTAGACTCTATTTATGTGGGTGTTATGTTTGCTTCTGTTCTCCCCTATTTACATGTCCCCCTTTATTACTCATGTATATCACATGCTTATGATTCGATTCGCACACTTGTAGAAAATTATCCATGTACACTTCGCACCACATGCACCTAGGGTCACATATATCCACATATTGCACGCTCCATCCATACTTGGTGTACCATTGGTACTTGCACTTTGCTCCCTGTTTGGCATAATCAAGAAAGACATTCTCACAAGATACTAATAAAAGAATCATACATGATTCACACGACATCACCAAAGAGCATTGCTATTGACCAATTTTTACCCAGTAACTGGAGGGTCACTTCGTGATGGGCGCTGGTCCGGTAGGTCCCAGTTAGCCTAAGCGATATGACTCTCACCTTCCATTGGCCAAGTACCTTCGATGTATATCGAACGATTCCCCCGAATCGTACCTCTTGACCGAAGTCATGACGGGAGGTATATCGCAGGGAATTCGTTCATGTACGCCGAGTATATCAAATTCGCTCTCACACCTACCGTCCCCACGAGGTATATGGTGAGGCAATTCACATACACTCGGGTATATGAAATGCCTTGTCCACACGTACCGATTGCCCGCAAGAGCAAGACGTATATCGTGGAAGTCACGCCAAAGGGGGGAACCCATTCCGATTCACCCAACCAACTGCATACCCGCATATAGGTGTCAACCTTAGGGCACACATGTTAGATGGCCGATTTCAACCCGAAACTCTGCCAAAATTCTGGGTCGGCCTGCCGCCGAATTTTCACGTATTTATAAAATGGGACCCTGTCCGCGAGCCTAGTCACAAGTCCATCCATAGCTTTCCATATATTACAAACCCAATTTTTCCATGCTTGGGTCCCGTCTGGCATTTTATTTTTCCTTTATGAGAATTAATACAAGTGAAAACATAATAATTATAATAATCATGCTGAGACCGTCTCCAAAGGGGAAAAACATTTTTTTTCCTTATCAAAAATCCAAAAACATTTCTCCTCTCTTTATCAAAAATCCAAAAATATTGTTTTTCAATATCGAAAAAAAAAATGTCAAAAACAAAAAAATTCATCCCTCTTTCTCAAAATAAATCCCATTTTACGCCTTCTCAAGTCGATCGCAAGCCCTTGGCCTGGCTGCTTAGTGGCTTAGGTCTTCAATCAAGTCACCCCGGAGTTTCGTCCGTTCCCTTATTACTCCTTCTGAGTCCGGAATCCATCCTTTTTCCATGGAGAACAGAAATCAAGTACCCCTTACGCATCCGGATCTGATGGAAGTTCTAGCTCAGCTTGTGTCCAAGATTGACAACCTCCAAACCGAGGTCTTAGAGATGCAACGAAACCAGGTTCCCGTTCCTCAAGAGCCTGAGGCCCTATTTCCTCGCACTATGGATCCACCCGAGCCTATCTGGGTTCCCGAAGAGTATCAACACGCTCCACGTGCCACTCCTGCTAATGGGTCGCTGCCTGCCCAGCTTTCGATGCCGAATCTTTCCCAGCATGGGGCTAACTTGCCTATAGTCATTAACCCAAAATAAGAACACTACACCAAAACTGGTGATTGGCCACGGCCAAAATCCCTAACCAAATTTGTGGGTCGCGGACTTGGGTCGTGACCATTTTGGGCGTGACCATTTTCGTGGGTCGTGGCCCAAGTCCGTTACCAAAAAAATGGTCACGGCCGAGAGGGGTCACGGCAGATGGTCGTGGACTTGGGCCGTGACCCATGTCGTGACGGGTCGCGGACCTCATCCGTGACCCACAACCGTGACAAATTGGTCCCGACCAAAGTTCGGGACCCAGACCGTGACAAAAAAATATAAAAAAATTGGTCGCGGCCCTCATCCGTGACTCACAACCGTGACAAATTGGTCGTGGCCAAAGTTCGTGACCCACGACCGTGACAAAAAAATAAAAAAACAATTGGTCGCGGGCCTCATCCGTGACCCACAACCGTGACAAATTAGTTGCGGCCAAAATCCGTGACCCACAACCCTGACAAAAAAAATAAAAAAAAATGGTCGCGGCCAAAGTCCGTGACCGACAACCGTGACGAAAAAAATGGTCACGGACTTTGGCCGCGACCATTTTTATGCGTGAAGAAAAAAATAAAAATGGTCATGGACAAAGTCCATGACCATATTTAACTATAAATTTAAAAACAATGTATTTTTTGGTCCAATCCTAAAATTAGGGGTCCTGTGAGTGCACCGTCGGTGGCTAAGTGTAACGTTGGACGCGTACGAGGTGTTACAAATATTTATTATTGGCAAAACAATAAAAAAAATCACAAATTGTGAATCGAGAACGTTGTTAATAAACAAATATATATACAAACTTAAAAATATTACACGTCTTAATAATTCAGAGACCAAAAAAAATTGGGCAGAGTTTCCTCTATTTTCTTGACATTCCAAAACCTGTAAATGTAAAACTGCTTATTATAAAGCCCGCAAGGCCATAAAATTCAACAATCAAATTATAAAAGCCCGCATGATCATAAAACTAAACAATAAAAGCCCGCAAAGCTGTAACACATAAAAAACCAAATCCTGAATGTCCACAACATATAAGCAATCTTCATGTTGTAAACCATTGCCCCCTTCATTTGTTCCGCGCGCAAAAATCCTACAGGATAGATAAAAAAAAAATATCAGTAACCAACTAGTTTTACAAAAAATTTAATGAAGCTGAAAAATTGCATATATGAGTTAAAATTATCAACATACAAATATTTTTATGCCTAAGTCTAGAAATATGCAAATTACCGTTGTATTCTTAAACCGGGAGTCCCACGGCTACGTGGTCAGTTCCTACAAGTTACATTGATCCCGTGGGAGGTGTTGGTGCCACCCACGTGGCCGTTCGGGGGCTGTTTCGAGTTTTCACACTCTAACACCATGTTTTTAAGCCTAAGTCTAGAAATATGTAAATTATCATCGTATTCTCGAACCGGGAGACCCGCGACTACAGAGTCAGTTGCTCTGAGTTACATTTGTCCCGTGGGAGGTGTTGGTGCCACCCACGGGTCCATTCGGGGGTTGTTTCGAGTTTTCACCCTCTAATGCCATATTTTGCTTAAGTCTAAAAATATGCAAATTATCGTTGTATTCTCAAACTGGGAGTCTCGCAGCTGCGCAGTCAGTTCCTACGAGTTACAATGGACCCGTGACAGATATTGGTGCCACCCACGGGGCCATTTGGGGGCTGTTTTGGGTTTTCACCCTCTAACGCCATATTTTTATGCCTAAGTCTAGAAATATGCAAATTACCATCATATTCTCAAATCGGGAGTCCCGTGGCTGAGCGGTCAGTTACTATGGGTTACATTGGTACCGTGGGAGGTGTTGGTACCACCCACGGGGCCATTCGGGGGTTGTTTCGAGTTTTCACCCTCTAAATCCATGTTTTTAAGCCTAAGTCTAGAAATATACAAATTACCGTCGTATTCTCAAACCAGGAGTCCTGTAGCTGCCGGGTCAGTTCCTACGAGTTACATTGGTCACGTGGGAGGTGTTGGTGCCACCCATGGGGCCGTTCGGGGGCTGTTTCGATTTTTCACCCTCTAACGCCATGTTTTAGGCCTAAGTCTAGAAATATGAAAATTATTGTCATATTCTAAAACCGGGAGTCCCGCGACTGCGCGATCAGTTCCTACGAGTTACATTGGTCTCGTGGGAGGTGTTGGCGCCACCTATGGGGCCGTTCGGGGACTATTTCTAGTTTTCACCCTCTAATGCCATGTTTTTAAGCCTAAGTCTAGAAATATACAAATTATCGTCGTATTCTCAAACCGAGAGTCACGCGACAGTGCAGTAAGTTCCTACGAGTGACTTGGTGCCACCCACGGGGCCGTTAGGGGGCTGTTTGGAGTTTTCACCCTCTAATGCCATGTTTTTAAGCCAATGTCTAAATATATTCAAATTATCATCGTATTCTCAAACCAGGAGTTCCGCGGCTGTAAGGACCTTTCCTACGAGTTATATTGGTCCCGTGGGATGTGTTGATGCCACCCACGGGGTCGTTCGGGGACTGTTTCAGGTTTTCACCCTCTAGCGCAATGTTTTTAAGCCTAAGCCTAGAAATATGCAAATTATCATCGTATTCTCAAATCGGGAGTCCCGCGACTGCGCGGTCAGTTCCTACGAGTTACATTAGTACCGTGGGAGGGGTTGGTGCCACCCATGGGGCCATTTGAGGGCTATTTCGGGTTTTCACCCTTTAACGCCAGGTTTTTAAGCTTAAGTCTAGAAATATGTAAATTATCTTTGTATTCTCAAAGCGAGAGTCTCGCGGCTGCTCTGGCAGCTCCTACGAGTTACATTGGTCCCGTGGGAGGTGTTGGTGCCACCCACTGGGCCGTTCGGGGGCTATTTCTTGTTTTCACCCTATAACGCCATGTTTTTAAGCCTAAGTCTAGAAATAAGCAAATTATCATCGTATTCTCAAACCGGGAGACCCGCGGCTGTGTGGTCAGTTTCTTATGAGTTACATTAGTCCCGTAGGAGGTGTTGGTGCCACCCACGGGGCCGTTCTGGGGCTGTTTTGGGTTTTTAGCCTCTAACGCCATGTTTTTGAGCCTAAGTCTAGAAATATGCAAATTATCATCGTATTCTAAAATTAGGATTCCCGCGGTTATGCGATCAGTTCCCACGAGTTATATTGGTCCCGTGGGAAGTGTTGGCGCAATCTACGGGAACGTTCGGGGGCTGTTTCGAGTTTTCACCCTCTAACGCCATGGTTTTAAGCCCAAGTCTAGAAAAATATGCAAATTATCATCGTATTCTCAAATCGGGAGCCTCACGGCTGCGTGGTCAGTTCCTATGAGTTACATTGGTCCCGTGGGAGGTGTTGGTACCACCGACGGGGCCATTCGGGAGATGTTTAGTGTTTTCACCCTCTAACGCAATGTTTTTAAGCCTAAGTCTAGAAATATACAAATTATCGTCGTATTCTCAAACCGGGAGTCCCGTTGCTGCGCTGTCAGTTCCTACGAGTTACATTGGTTCCATGGGAGGTGTTGGTGCCACACACATGGTCATTTGGGGGCTCTTTCGGGTTTTCACCCTCTAATGACATGTTTTTAAGCCTAAGTCTAGAAACACACAAATTATCGTCCTATTCTCAAACCTGGAGTCCCGCAGCTGCGTGGTCAGTTCCTACGAGTTACATTGATCCCGTGGGAGGTGTTGGTGCCACCCACGGGGCCGTTCGGGGGCTGTTTCGAGTTTTCACCCTCTAACCCCATGTTTTTAAGCCTAAGTCTAGAAATATGTAAATTATCATTGTATTCTCAAACCGGGAGACCGGTGACTGCGAAGTCAGTTCCACCGAGTTACATTGGTCCAGTGGGAGGTGTTGGTGCCACCCACGGGGCCATTCGGGGGTTGTTTGGAGTTTTCACCCTCTAACGCCATGTTTTGCTTAAGTCTAGAAATATACAAATTATCGTCATATTCTCAAACCGGGAGTCCCGTAGCAGTGGGGTCAGTTCCTACGAGTTACATTGGTCCCATGGGAGGTGGGGTGCCACCCACGGGGCCGTTCGGGGGCTGTTTCGAGTTTTCACCCTCTAACGACATGTTTTTAGCCTAAGTCATGAAATATGCAAATCATCGTCGTATTCTCAAACCGGGAGTCCCGCGGCTGCGCGGTCAGTTCCTACGAGTTACATTGGTCCCGTGGGAGGTGTTGGCGCCACCTATGGGGCCGTTCGGGGGATATTTTGATTTTTCAACCTCTAACGCCATGTTTTTAAGTGTAAGTCTAGAAATATACAAATTATCGTCGTATTCTCAAACCGAGAGTCCCGCGGCAGCGCAGTAAGTTCCTACGAGTGACATTGGTACCGTGGGAGGTGTTGGTGCCACCCACGGGGCCGTTCGGGGGCTGTTTGGAGTTTTCACCCTCTAATGCCATGTTTTTAAGCCAATGTCTAGATATATGTAAATTATCGTCGTATTCTCAAACCAGGAGTTCCGCGGCTGTGGGGGCCATTTCTACGAGTTATATTGGTCCCGTGGGATGTGTTGATGCCACCCACGGGGCCGTTCGGGGACTGTTTCGGGTTTTCACCCTCTAGCACAATGTTTTTAAGCCTAAGTCTTGAAATATGCAAACTATCATCGTATTCTCAAACCGGGAGTCCCGCGACTGCACGGTCTGTTCCGACGAGTTACATTAGTCCCGTGGGAAGGGCACCTATGGGGCTGTTCGGGGGCTATTTTGGGTTTTCACCCTCTAACGCCATGTTTTTAAGCTTATGTCTAGAAATATGTAAATTATCTTCATATTCTCAAAGCGAGAGTCTCGCGCTTGCTACGTCAGCTTCTACGAGTTACATTGGTCCCGTGGGAGGGTTTGGTGCCACCCACTAGGCCGTTCGGGGGCTATTTCTTGATTTCACCCGGTAACGCCATGTTTTTAAGCCTAAGTCTAGAAATATGCAAATTATCGTCGTATTCTCAAACCGGGAGACCCGCGACTGCGTGGTCAGTTTCCTATGAGTTACATTAGTCCCATGGGAGGTGTTGGTGTCACCCACGGGGCCGTTCGGGGGCCGTTTTGGGTTTTTAGCCTCTAACGCCATGTTTTTAGCCTAAGTCTAGAAATATGCAAATTATCGTCGTATTCTCAAATCAGGAGTCCCGCGGTTATGCGATCAGTTCTTACGAGTTATATTGGTCCCGTGGGAAGTGTTGGCGCAATCCACGGGAAGGTTCGGGGGCTGTTTCGAGTTTTCACCCTCTAACGCCATGCTTTTAAGCCTAAGTCTAGGAAAAATGCAAATTATCATCGTATTCTCAAATAGGGAGCCTCGCGGCTGCGTGGTCAGTTTCTATGAGTTACATTGGTCCCGTGGGAGGTGTTGGTACCACCCACGGGGCCATTCGGGAGATGTTTCGTGTTTTCACCCTCTAACGCAATGTTTTTAAGCCTAAGTCTAGAAATATGCAAATTATCGTCGTATTCTCAAACCGGGAGTCCCGTGGCTGCGCTGTCAGTTCCTACGAGTTACATTGGTTCCATGGGAGGTGTTGGTGCCACCCACATGGCCATTTGGGGGCTCTTTCGGGTTTTCACCCTCTAATGACATGTTTTTAAGCCTAAGTGTAGAAACACACAACTTATCGTCCTATTCTCAAACCTGGAGTCCCGCGGCTATGTGGTCAGTTCCTACGAGTTACATTGATCCCGTGGGAGGTGTTGGTGCCACCCACGGGGCCGTTCGGGGGCTGTTTCGAGTTTTCACCCTCTAACACTATGTTTTTAAGCCGAAGTCTTAAAATATATAAATTATCGTCGTATTCTCAAACCGGGAGACCCGTGACTGCGGAGTCAGTTCCACCGAGTTACTTGGTCCCGTGGGAGGTGTTGGTGCCACCCACGGGGCCATACGGGGGTTGTTTGGAGTTTTCACCCTCTAACGCCATGTTTTGCTTAAGTCTAGAAATATATAAATTATCGTCATATTCTCAAACCGAGAGTCCCGTAGCTGTGGGGTCAGTTCCTACGAGTTACATTGGTCCCGTGGGAGGTGTTGGTGCCACCCACGGGGCCGTTCGTGGGCTGTTTCGAGTTTTCACCCTCTAAAAACATGTTTTTAGCCTAAGTCATGAAATATGCAAATTATCGTCATATTCTCAAATCGGGAGTCCCGTGGCTACGCGGTCAGTTCCTACGAGTTACATTGGTCCCGTGGGAGGTGTTGGCGCCACCTATGGGGCCCTTCGGGGGCTCTTTCGATTTTTCAACCTCTAACGCCATGTTTTTAAGCCTAAGTCTAGAAATATACAAATTATCATCGTATTCTCAAACCGAGAGTCCTGCAGCAGTGCAGTAAGTTCCTACGAGTGACATTGGTACCGTGGGAGGTGTTGGTGCCACCCACGGGGCCGTTCGGGGCTGTTTGGAGTTTTCACCCTCTAATGCCATGTTTTTAAGCCAATGTCTAGATATATGCAAATTATCGTCGTATTCTCAAACCAGGAGTTCCGCGGCTGTGGGGACCGTTTCTACGAGTTATATTGGTCCCGTTGGATGTGTTGATGCCAACCACGGGGCCGTTCGGGGACAGTTTCGGGTTTTCATCCTCTAGCACAATGTTTTTAAGCCTAAGTCTTGAAATATGCAAATTACAATTGTATTCTCAAACCGGGAGTCCCGCGACTGCACGGTCTGTTTCTACGAGTTACATTAGTCCCGTGGGAGGGGCACCCATGGGGCCGTTCGGGGGCTATTTTGGGTTTTCACCCTCTAACGCCATGTTTTTAAGCTTATGTCTAGAAATATGTAAATTATCTTCATATTCTCAAAGCGAGAGTCTCGCGGTTGCTACGTCAGCTTCTACGAGTTACATTGGTCCCGTGGGAGGGTTTGGTGCCACCCACTAGGCCGTTCAGGGGCTATTTCTTGTTTTCACCCTGTAAAGCCATGTTTTTAAGCCTAAGTCTAGAAATATCCAAATTATCGTCGTATTCTCAAACCGGGAGACCCGCGGCTGCGTGGTCAGTTTCCTATGAGTTACATTAGTCCCGTGGGAGGTGTTGGTGTCACCCACGGGGCCGTTCGGGGGCTGTTTTGGGTTTTTAGCCTCTAACGCCATGTTTTTTAGTCTAAGTCTAGAAATATGCAAATTATCATCGTATTCTCAAATCAGGAGTCCCGCGGTTATGCGATCAGTTCCTACGAGTTATATTGGTCCCGTGGGAAGTGTTGGTGCAATCCACGGGACCGTTCGGGGGCTGTTTCGAGTTTTCACCCTCTAACGCCATGCTTTTAAGCCTAAGTCTAGAAAAATATGCAAATTATCATCGTATTCTCAAATCGGGAGCCTCGCGGCTGCGTGGTCAGTTCCTATGAGTTACATTGGTCCCGTGGGAGGTGTTGGTACCACCCACGGGGCCATTCGGGAGATGTTTCGTGTTTTCACCCTCTAACGCAATGTTTTTAAGCCTAAGTCTAGAAATATACAAATTATCGTCGTATTCTCAAACCGGGAGTCCCGTGGCTGCGCTGTCAGTTCCTACGAGTTACATTGGTTCCATGGGAGGTGTTGGTGCCACCCACATGGCCATTTGGGGGCTCTTTCGGGTTTTCACCCTCTAATGACATGTTTTTAAGCCTAAGTCTAGAAACACACAAATTATCGTCCTATTCTCAAACCTGGAGTCCCGCGGCTGCGTGGTCAGTTCCTACAAGTTACATTGATCCCGTGGGAGGTGTTGGTGCCACCCACGGGGCGGTTCGGGGGTTGTTTCGAGTTTTCACCCTCTAACACCATGTTTTTAAGCCTAAGTCTATAAATATGTAAATTATCATCGTATTCTCAAACCGGGAGACCCGTGACTGCGGAGTCAGTTCCACCGAGTTACATTGGTCCCGTGGGAGGTGTTGGTGTCACCCACGGGGCCATTCGGGGGTTGTTTGGAGATTTCACCCTCTAACGCCATGTTTTGCTTAAGTCTAGAAATATACAAATTATCGTCATATTATCAAACCAGGAGTCCCGTAGCTGTGGGGTCAGTTCCTACGAGTTACATTGGTCCCATGGGAGGTGTTGGTGCCACCCACGGTGTCGTTCGGGGGCTGTTTCGAGTTTTCACCACTCTAACGACATGTTTTTAGCCTAAGTCATGAAATATCCAAATTATCGTCGTATTCTCAAACCGGGAGTCCCGCGGCTGCGCGGTCAGTTCCTACGAGTTACATTGGTCCCGTGGGAGGTGTTGGCGCCACCTATGGGGCCGTTCGGGGGCTGTTTCGAGTTTTCACCCTCTAACGCCATGTTTTTAAGCCTAAGTCTAGAAATATACAAATTATCGTCGTATTCTCAAACCGAGAATCCCGCGGCAGCGCAGTAAGTTCCTACGAGTGACATTTGTACCGTGGGAGGTGTTGGTGCCACCCACGGGGCCGTTCGGGGGCTGTTTGGAGTTTTCACCCTCTAATGCCATGTTTTTAATCCAATGTCTAGATATATGCAAATTATCGTCGTATTCTCAAACCAGTAGTTCCGCGGCTATGGGGACCGTTCCTACGAGTTATATTGGTCCTGTGGGATGTGTTGATGCCACCCACGGGGCCGTTCGGGGATTGTTTCGGGTTTTCACCCTCTAGCACAATGTTTTTAAGCCTAAGTCTTGAAATATGCAAATTATCATCGTATTCTCAAACCGGGAGTCCCGCGACTACACGGTCTGTTCCTACGAGTTACATTGGTCCCGTGGGAGGGGCACCCATGGGGCCGTTCGGGGGCTATTTTGGGTTTTAACCCTCTAACGCCATGTTTTTAAGCTTATGTCTAGAAATATGTTGAAGCACCTTATACCTTTGACTTACTTAAGTCTACATTGTATAAGTGCTCAACTAGTTTGGAAATAGTGACAAAATTTGTTGTCTATCCTAGAATCCAAAAAGCCTCAGAACCTATCTCTCTTATCCCCTTCAATGATCTATGAAGATACAAAATGAATCACACTACACACAATTAGAAGTGCAGACATGTGTTCATATTGTTTAAAATTGAGTGTGTGTTTAATTCCCCTTGAATTGGAGCTTTAATAATTTTTTGGGAATTTTAAATAATTTTTAAACCTTTTAAAACTTTTTTAAACATTTTTTTTAATAATTGTTTTTATTAATAAAATGGGATAATAAAGTTCTTGGGGTTAAATTACTATTTTAGAAACCTCATATTTCACTGAATTGTTTGGTTGGGTACGATCTCAAAGCGCTAGAGACTTCAGGGTGATGTTTTGTAATTAGTTTGATGCGCGTGTGAGAGCCAATTAACAGCCAACACTTGTCATCCTCCGGGCTTATGTATTTGTGTTTTTTATGTGAGAGGGTTGGATGCATTATTGTTGATCGTTGGATCATTTCTTATCAAGGGCCTGCATGCGTTCTTGGTTAATCCCAGTGCATACATAAAAACCAATCACAATGCTTTTAAACCACCGCTTTTCTATAACCATTGGATCAAGTCAAAACCCTTGAAGACTTGATCTCACCCTTTGATTTGCCTCGATCATCCAGAACCTTCCCCAGGCACTATATATACCCTTCCCTTCTCTGCCTTAGAGAACTTTTGGGCATTCGTCTTCCAGAGAGAAAAAAATAAGAGAGAGAAGAGAGTAGTGAGAGAAGAGAGAAAAGAATAGAGAGAAGAGAGAGAAAAGAAAATAGTTAGCCAAAACCAAACCCTAACCCTAAACACTTCGTCTCTGAAACAAACCTTCAAGTAAACCTTACCCCAAACACAACCTGAGTGTTTGAGAGAGAGAGAGAGAGAGAGTGGTTTGTTCATATCGTTGCTGTAACCTCGTGATTTCTGATCTTGTACACAACTTAAACGTTAGAGTAAAGATCTAGTTTCTTTCTCCATAGAAACGTTAGATCTATACTCTGCATGTTATATTTTTCACTAGATCTGCATATTTTCAACTTGATTTAAGAAAATCACTTCTGTTTTGTTTTTAAAAATGTTTTATAGTTTCTGTTTTTACAAAACTTAACCTGACCTAGTTGGATTCGCACTTGGAAGATTTTCAATCTCATAAATGTTTTCAAAAGATATTGATTAGGTCTTGTCCGATTTTAAAGCGAGATTTCCGTGGAATCTGGGTTATATTGAAAGGTCAAAAGGTTTTTAGTTTTGTAAGAAAGAAAAATTACAAACTCACTGCATATAGACTTTATATGTAATTTGTATAGGACTGTTTGTAAATCTAAGTGTGTGTGAGTTCATGCATGTGTATAGGAATCACTACACAAACACTTAACACACTACTACACTGGAAGGGTTGTGTTTAAGATCTGAGATCATTGAGTCGACGTAAAGAAGCTAAAGCGAAGGAAGTTAGCAAACCAGAGAACATCATCAGCAAATCAGATCTATCAGAAGTTAGAAGGAACCAAGTGGGGTATATTCCTAAACTTAGAATAGGTTGATTTGTGTGCTTGCATGTTGTGTTGTTTGTAACTGATTTTTGTTATTAGTGGATTTTTGTTTCTGTGACTTAGAAGTCACCGTGGATGTTTCCTCTGTTGGGACGGGTTTTACCACGTTAAAATCATTGTGTTGATTATCTTCATCTACTCACCTCATTCTTTAAGTGTGCTGAATTTTTGAAACTGCCTTAGTTTTAAAACTGATTACACAATCTTAATTAATCTCGTACATAAGTTTCTTTGTAAACAAATCTTGTTTATAATTTTTATTTTCAAAAGAAAAGGGTTTCTCCAACAAACATTCGGAGTTGCTTATACAGTTTAACCTTGTGTTAAACGGCATTAGCGACGTTTTTCATATGTAAATTATCTTCGTATTCTCAAAGCGAGAGTCTCGCGGTTGCTACGTCTGCTTCTACGAGTTACATTGGTCCCGTGGGAGGGGTTGGTGCCACCCACTAGGCCGTTCGGGGGCTATTTCTTGTTTTCACCCTGTAACGCCATGTTTTTAAGCCTAAGTCTAGAAATATGTAAATTATCGTCGTATTCTCAAACCGGGAGACCCGCGACTGCGTGGTCAGTTTCCTATGAGTTACATTAGTCCCATGGGAGGTGTTGGTGTCACCCACGGGGCCGTTCGGGTGTTGTTTTGGGTTTTTAGCCTCTAACGCCATGGTTTTTAGCCTAAGTCTAGAAATATGCAAATTATCGTCGTATTCTCAAATCAGGAGTCCCGCGGTTATGCGATCAGTTCCTACGAGTTATATTGGTCCCGGGGGAAGTGTTGGCGCAATCCACGGGAACGTTCGGGGGTTGTTTCGAGTTTTCACCCTCTAACGCCATGCTTTTAAGCCTAAGTCTAGGAAAATATGCAAATTATCATCGTATTCTCAAATCGGGAGCCTCGTGGCTGCGTGGTCAGTTCCTATGAGTTACATTGGTCCCGTGGGAGGTGTTGGTACCACCCACGGGGCCATTCGGGAGATGTTTCGTGTTTTCATCCTCTAACGCAATGTTTTTAAGCCTATGTCTAGAAATATGCAAATTATCGTCGTATTCTCAAATCGGGAGTCCCGTGGCTGCGCTGTCAGTTCCTACGAGTTACATTGGTTCCATGGAAGGTGTTGGTGCCACCCATATGGCCATTTGGGGGCTCTTTCAGGGTTTCACCCTCTAATGACATGTTTTTAATCCTAAGTCTAGAAACACACAAATTATCGTCCTATTCTCAAACCTGGAGTCCCGCGGCTGCGTGGTCAGTTCCTACGAGTTACATTGATCCCGTGGGAGGTGTTGGTGCCACCCACGGAGCCGTTCGGGGGCTGTTTCGAGTTTTCACCCTCTAACACCATGTTTTTAATCCTAAGTCTAGAAATATATAAATTATCGTCATATTCTCAAACCGGGAGACCCGCGACTGCGGAGTCAGTTCCTCCGAGTTACATTGGTCCCGTGGGAGGTGTTGCTGCCACCCACAGGGCCATTCGGGGGTTGTTTCGAGTTTTCACCGTCTAATGCCATATTTTGATTAAGTCTAAAAATATGCCAATTATTGTTGTATTCTCAAACTGGGAGTCTCACGGCTGCGCAGTCAGTTCCTACGAGTTACAATGGCCCCGTGGGAGATATTGGTGTCACCCACGGGGCCATTCGGGGGTTGTTCTGGGTTTTCAACCTCTAATGCCATGTTTTTATGCCTAAGTCTAGAAATATGCAAATTACCATCATATTCTCAAATCGGGAGTCCCATGGCTGAGCGGTCAGTTCCTACGAGTTACATTAGTCCCGTGGGAGGTGTTGGTACAACCCACGGGGCCATTCGGGGGTTGTTTCTAGTTTTCACCCTCTAAATTCATGTTTTTAAGCCTAGGTCTATAAATATATAAATTATCATCGTATTCTCTAACCGGGAGACCCAAGGCTGTGGGGTCAGTTCCTACGAGTTGCATCGGTCCTGTGGGAGGTGTTGGTGCCACCCACGGGGCCGCTCGAGGGTTGTTTCGAGTTTTCACCCTCTAACGCCATGTTTTGCTTAAGTCTAGAAATATACAAATTATCGTCGTATTCTCAAACCGAGAGTCCCGCAGCTGCGGGGTCAGTTCCTATGAGTTACATTGGACCCGTGGGAGATGTTGGTGCCACCCACGGGGCCGTTTGGGGGCTGTTTCGAGTTTTCACCCTCTAACGCCATGTTTTTAAACCTAAGTCTAGAAATATGAAAATTATTGTCGTATTCCAAAACCAGGAGTCCCACGACTGCGCGGTCAGTTCCTACGAGTTACATTGGTCTCGTGGGAGGTGTTGGCGCCACCCATGGGGCCATTCGGGGGCTGTTTCGAGTTTTCACCCTCTAATGCCATGTTTTTAAGCCTAATTCTAGAAATATACAAATTATCGTCGTATTCTCAAATCGAGAGTCCCGCAGCAGCGCAGTAAGTTCCTACGAGTGACATTGGTACCGTGGGAGGTGTTGGTGCCACCCACGGGGCCGTTCGGGGGTTGTTTCAGGTTTTCACCCTCTAATGCCATGTTTTTAAGTCTATGTCTAGAAATATTAAAAATTATCATCGTATTCTCAAACCGGGTGTCCCGCGGCTGCGGGAACCGTTCCTACGAGTTATATTGGTCCCGTGGGATGTGTTGATGCCACTCACGGGGCCGTACGGGGATTGTTTCGGGTTTTTTCCCTCTAGCACAATGTTTTTAAGCCTAAGTCTAGAAATATGCAAATTATCATCGTATTCTGAAACCGGGAGTCCCGCGACTGCACGGTCAGTTCCTACGAGTTACATTAGTCCCGTGGGAGGGGTTAGTGCCACCCATGGGGTCGTTCGGGGTCTATTTCAGGTTTTCACCATCTAACGCCATGTTTGTAAGCTTAAGTCTAAAAATATGTAAATTAATTTCGTATTCTCAAAGGGAGAGTCTCGCGGCTGCACGGTCAGCTCCTACAAGTTACATTGGTCCCGTGGGAGGTATTGGTGCCACCCACTCGGCCGTTCGGGGACTATTTCTGGTTTTCACCCACTAACGCCATGTTTTTAAGCCTAAGTCTAGAAATATGCAAATTATCATCATATTCTCAAACCGGGAGACCCGTGACTGCGCGGTCTGTTCCTATGAGTTAAATTAGTCCCGTGGGAGGTGTTGGTGCCACCCACGAGACCCTTCGGGGGCTGTTTTGGGTTTTTACCCTATAAATCCATGTTTTTGAGCCTAAGTCAAGAAATATGAAAATTATCGTCGTATTCTCAAATCAGGAGTCCCGCGGTTATGGGACCAGTTCCTACGAGTTATATTGGTCCCGTGGGAAGTGTTGGTGCAATCCACGGGACCGTTCGGGGGCTGTTTTGGGTTTTCACCCTCTAACGCCATGTTTTTAAGCCTAAGTGAAGAAAAATATGCAAATTATCACCGTATTCTCAAATCGGGAGCCTCGCGGATGCGCGGTCTGTTTTTACGAGTTATATTGGTCCCATGGGAGGTGTTGGTGCCACCCACGGGGCCGTTCGAGGGCTGTTTCGGGTTTTCACCATCTAACACCATGTTTTTAAGCTTAAGTCTAGAAATATAAAAATTATCATTGTATTCTCAAACTGGGAATCCCGCGGCTGCGCGGTCAGTTCATACGAGTTACATTGGTCCCATGGGAGGTGTTGGTGCCACCCACGGGGCCGTTCGGGGGCTGTTTCGGGTTTTCACCCTCTAGCGCCATGTTTTTAAGCCTAAATCTATAAATATGCAAATTATCATCGTATTCTCAAACCGAGAGTCCCGCGGATGCGTGGTCAGTTTCTACAAGTGACATTGGTCCCGTGGGAGGTGTTGGTGACACGCACGTGGCCGTTCGGAGGCTGTTTCGGGTTTTCACCCTCTAATGCCATATTTTTAAGCTTAAGTCTAGAAATATTCAAATTATTGTCGTATTCTCAAACCAGGAGTCCCGCGGCAACGGGGTTATTCCTACAAGTTATATTGTTCCGTGGGAGGTGTTGGTGCCACCCACGGGGCCGTTCGAGGGCTTATTCGGGTTTTAACTTTTTAACGCCATGTTTTTAAGCCTAAGTCTAGAAATATGAAAATTATCATCGTATTCTCAAATCGAGAGTCCCGCGGCTGCGTGGTCAGTTCCTACGAGTGACATTATTCCCGTGGGAGGTGTTGGTGCCACCCAGGGGGCCGTTCGGAGGCAGTTACGGGTTTTCACTCTCTAATGCCATGTTTTTAAGCCTAAGTATAGAAATACACAAATTATCGTCGTATTCTCAAACCGAGAGTCCCACGGCTACGCGGTCAGTTCCTACGAGTGACGTTGGTCCCGTGGGAGGTGTTGGTGCCACCCACGGGGACGTCCAGGGGCTGATTCGAGTTTTCACCCTCTAACGCCATATTTTTAAGCCTAAAGTCTAGAAATACGAAAATTATCATCATATTGTCAAGCCAGGAGTCCCGCGGCTGCGTGTTCAGTTCCTACGAGTTGCATTGGTCCTGTGGGAGGTGTTGGTGCCACCCACGGGGCCGTTTGGGGGTTGTTTCAAGTTTTCACCCTCTAACGCCATGTTTTTAAGCCTAGGTCTATAAATATGCAAATTATCGTCGTATTCTCAAACCGGAAGTCCCGCGGTTACACGGTCACTTCCCACGAGTTACATTGGTACCGTGGGAGGTGTTGGTGCCACCCACGGGGCCGTTCTGGGGCTGTTTCGGGTTTTCACCCTCTAATGCCATGTTTTTAAGCCTATGTCTAGAAATATACAAATTATCGTCGTATTCTCAAACTGAGAGTCCCGCGGCTGCGGGGACCGTTCCTACGAGTTATATTGGTCCCGTGGGATGTGTTGATGCCACCGATGTGGCCATTCGGGGATTGTTTCGGGTTTTCACCCTCTATCCCAATGTTTTTTAGCCTAAGTCTAGAAATATGCAAATTATCATCGTATTCTCAAACCGGGAGTCCCGCGACTGCGCGGTTAGTTCCTACGAGTTACATTAGTCCCGTGGGAGGGTTGGTGCCACCCATTAGGCCGTTCGGGGGTTATTTCGGGTTTTCACCCTCTAACGCCATGTTTTTAGGCTTAAGTCTAGAAATATGTAAATTATCTTTGTATTCTCAAAGCAAGAGTCTCGCGGCTGCGCGGTCAGCTCCTACAAGTTACACCGGTCCCGTGGGAAGTGTTGGTGCCACCCACTTGGCCGTTCGGGGGCTATTTCTGGTTTTCACCCTCTAACGCCATGTTTTTAAGACTAAGTCTAGAAATATGAAAATTATCGTCGTATTCTCAAACTGGGAGACCCGCAGCAGCGCGGTCAGTTCCTATTAGTTACATTAGTCCCGTGGGAGGTGTTAGTGCCACCCACGGGACCGTTCGGGGGCTGTTTTGGGTTTTTACCTTCTAACGCCATGTTTTTTAGCCTAAGTCAAAAAATATGCAAATTATCATTGTATTCTCAAATCAGGAGTCCCGCGGTTATGCGACCAATTCCTACGAGTTATATTGGTCCCGTAGGAAGTGTTGGTGCAATCCATGGGACCGGTCGGGGGCTATTTTGGGTTTTCACCCTCTAACGCCATGTTTTTAAGCCTAAGTCAAGAAAAATATGCAAATTATCACTGTATTCTCAAATCGGGTGCCTCGCAGCTACGCGATCAGTTCCTACGAGTTACATTGGTCCTGTGGGAGGTGTTGGTGCCACCCACGGGGCCATTCGGGAGATGTTTCGTGTTTTCACCCTCTAACCCAATGTTTGTAAGCCTAAGTCTAGAAATATGCAAATTATCATCGTATTCTCAAACCGTGAGTCCCGTGGCTGCGCGGTCAGTTCCTACAAGTTACATTCGTCCCATGGGAGGTATTGGTGCCACCCACAGGGCCATTCGGGGGTTGTTTCGGGTTTTCACCCTCTAATGACATGTTTTTAAGCCTAAGTCTATAAATACACAAATTATCGTCATATTCTCGAATCGGGATTCCCGCGGCTGCGCGGTCAGTTCCTATGAGTTATATTGGTCCCATGGGAGGTGTTGGTGCCACCCACGGGGCCGTTCGGGGGCTGTTTCGGGTTTTCACCAACTAACGCCATGTTTTTAAGCTTAAGTCTAGAAATATGCAAATTATTATTGTATTCTCAAACCGGGAGTTCCGTGGCTACGCGGTCAGTTCGTACGAGTTACATTGGTCCCGTGGGAGGTGTTGGTGCCACCCACGGGGTCGTTCGGGGGTTATTTCGGGTTTTCACCCTCTAGCGCCTTGTTTTTAAGCTTAAATCTAGAAATATGCAAATTATCGTCGTATTCTCAAACCGAGAGTCCCGTGGCTGCGTGGTCAGTTCCTACAAGTGGCATTGGTCCCGTGGGAGGTGTTGGTGCCTCCCATGGGGACGTTCAGGAGCTGTTTCGGGTTTTCACCCTCTAACGCCATGTTTTTAAGCCTAAGTCTAGGAAAATATGCAAATTATCATCGTATTCTCAAATCGGGAGCCTCGTGGCTGCGCGGTCAGTTCGTACGAGTTACATTGGTCCTGTGGGAGGTGTTGGTGCCACCCACGGGGTCGTTCGGGGGTTATTTCAGGTTTTCACCCTCTAGCGCCTTGTTTTTAAGCTTAAATCTAGAAATATGCAAATTATCGTCGTATTCTCAAACCGAGAGTCCCGTGGCTGCGTGGTCAGTTCCTACAAGTGGCATTGGTCCCGTGGGAGGTGTTGGTGCCTCCCATGGGGACGTTCAGGGGCTATTTCGGGTTTTCACCCTATAACGCCATGTTTTTAAGCCTAAAGTCTAGAAATACGAAAATTATTGTCATATTGCCAAACCAGGAGTCCCACGACTACGCGGTAAGTTCCTACGAGTTGCATTGGTCATGTGGGAGGTGTTGGTGCCACCCACGGGGCCGTTCGAGGTCTATTTCTAGTTTTCACCCTCTAACGCCATGTTTTTAAGCCTAGGTCTAGAAATATGTAAATTATCGTCGTATTCTCAAACCGGAAGTCCCGCGGCTACACGGTGAGTTCCTACGAGTTACATTGGTCCCGTGGGCGTTGTTGGTGCCACCCACGGGGCAGTTCGGGGGCTGTTTCGGGATTTCACCCTCTAACGACCTGTTTTTAAGCCTAAGTCTAGATATATGAAAATTATCGTCATATTCTCAAACCGGGAGACCCGCGACTGTGCGGTCAGTTCCTACGAGTTACATTGGTCCCGTGGGAGGTGTTGGTGCCACCCACGGGGCCGTTCGGGGGCTGTTTCGAGTTTTCATCCTCTAACGACATGTTTTTAAGCCTAAGTCTTGAAATATGCAAATTATCGTCGTATTCTCAAATCGAGAGTCCCGCAACTGTGCGGTCAGTTCCTACGTGTTACATTGGTTCCGTGGGAGGTGTTGGTGCCACCCACGGGGCCGTTCGGGGGCTGTTTCGGGTTTTCACCCTCTAACGA
Organism: Sambucus nigra; assembly: GCA_949130495.1. Taxonomy (NCBI): domain Eukaryota; kingdom Viridiplantae; phylum Streptophyta; class Magnoliopsida; order Dipsacales; family Adoxaceae; genus Sambucus; species Sambucus nigra. The sequence goes on along the minus strand of OX422211.1, from coordinate 636,046,815 downwards.
AATATTTTTAGCCTAAGTCATGAAATATGCAAATTATCATCGTATTCTCAAACCGGGAGTCCCGCGGCTGCGCGGTCAGTTCCTACGAGTTACATTGGTCCCGTGGGAGGTGTTGGTGCCACCCACAGGGCCATTGGAGGGCTGTTTCGGGTTTTCACCCTCTAACACAATGCTTAAGTCTAAAAATAGGCAAATTATCGTCGTATTCTCAAATTGGGAGTCCCGCGGCTGCGCGGTCAGTTCCTACGAATAACATTGGTCCTGTTGGAGGTGTTGGTGCCACCCACAGGGCCGTTCAGGGGCTGTTTCGGGTTTTCACCCTCTAACGACATGTTTTTAAGCCTAAGTCTAGAAATATACAAATTATCATCGTATTCACATACCAGGATTCCCGCGGGTGCGCGGTCAGTTCCTACGAGTTATATTGGTCCCATGGTAGGTGTTGCTATCATCCACGGGGCCGTTCGGGGGCTGTTTCGGGTTTTAAGCCTCTAACGCCATGTTTTTATGCTTAAGTCTAGAAATATGCAAATTATAATTGTATTCTCAAACCAGTGGTCCCGTGGCTGCGCGGTCAGTTTCTACGAGTTACATTGGTCCCGTGGGAGGTGTTGGGGCCACCTCCGGGGCCGTTTGGGGGTTGTTTCGGGTTTTCACCCTCTAACGCCATGTTTTTAAGCCTATGTCTAGAAATATGCAAATTATCGTCGTATTCTCAAATCGAGAGTCCCACGACTGCGTGGTCAATTCCTATGAGTGACATTAGTCCCGTGGGAGGTGTTGGTGCCACCCACGGGGCCGTTTGGAGGCTGTTTCGGGTTTTCACCCTCTAATGCCATATTTTTAAGCTTAATTCTAAAAATATACAAATAATCATCGTGTTCTCAAATCAGGAGTCCTACGGTAGTGGGATTAGTTCCTACGAGTCATATTGGTCCCGTGGGAGGTGTTGGTGGCACCCACAGGGCTGTTCGAGGGCTGTTTCGGGTTTTCATCCTCTAACGCCATGTTTTTAAGCCTAAGTCATGAAATATGCAAATTATTATCGTATTCTCAAATCGAGAGTCCCGTTACTGCACGATCAGTTCCTATGAGTGACGTTGGTCCCGTGGGAGGTGTTGGTGCCACCCACGGGGGCCGTTCTGGGGTTGTTTTGGGTTTTGACCCTCTAACACCATGTTTTTAAGCCTAAGTTCATAAATACATAAATTATCATCGTATTCTCAAACTGGGAGTCCCGCGGCTGCGCGATCAGTTCCTACGATTTACATTGGTCGCGTGGGATGTGTCGGTGTCACCCACGGGGCCATTTGGGGGTTGTTTCGAGTTTTCACCCTCTATCGACATGTTTTTAAGCCTAAGTCTAGAAATATGAAAATTATCATCGTATTCTCAAACCGGGAGTCCCGTGGCTGCGCAGTCAGTTCCTACGAGTTACATTGGTCCCGCGAGAGGTGTTGGTGCCTCCCACAGGGCCATTCAGGGTCTGTTTTGGGTTTTCACCCTCTAACGACATGTTTTTAATCCTAAGTCTATTAATATGCAAATTATCGTTGTATTCTCAAACTGGGAGTCCCGTAGATACGCGATCAGTTCCTACGAGTTATATTGGTCCCGTGGGAGGTTCTGGTGCCACCCATGGGGCTGTTCGGGGGCTATTTCGAGTTTTCACCCTCTAACGCCATGTTTTTAAGCCTAAGTCTAGAAATATACAAATTATCATTGTATTCTCAGACCGAGAGTCCCGCGGCTGCGCGCTCAGTTCCTATTAGTTACATTGGTCCGGTGGGAGGTGTTGGTGCCACCCACGGGGCCGTTTGGGGGTTGTTTCGGGTTTTCACCCTCTAACGCCATGTTTTTAAGCCAAAGTCCTGAAATATGCAAATTATCATCATATTCTCAAACCGAGAGTCTTGTGGCTGCGTGGTCAGTTCCTACGAGTTACATTGGTCCCGTGGGAGGTGTTGATGCCACCCACGGGGCCATTCGGAGGATGTTTCGGGTTTTAACCCTCTAATGCCTTATTTTTAAGCCGAAGTCTATAAATATGCAAATTATCATCATATTCTAAAACCGAGAGTCCCGTGGTAGCGCGATCAGTTCCTATGAGTTACATTGGTCCCGTGGGAGGTGTTGCTGCCACTTACAAGGCCGTTCGGGGGCTGTTTCGAGTTTTCACCCTCTAACGACATGTTTTTATACCTAAGTCTAGAAATATGCAAATTATCATCGTATTCTCAAACTAGGAGTCCCGCGGCAGCGCGGTCAGTTCCTACGAGTTATATTGGTTCCGTGGGAGGTGTTGGTGCAATCCACGGGACCGTTCGGGGGATGTTTTGGGATTTCACCCTCTAACGTCATGTTTTTAAGCCTAAGTCTAGAAATATTAAAATTATCATCGTATTCTCAAGTCGGGAGTCCCGCAGCTACACGATCAGTTACTACGGGTTACATTGGTCCCGTGGGAGGTGTTGGTGCCACCCACGGGGCCGTTCGGGAGATGTTTCATGTTTTTACCCTCTAACACCATGTTTTTAAGCCTAAGTCTAGAAATATGCAAATTGTCATCGTATTCTCAAACTGGGAGTCCCGCGGCTGCGCGGTCAGTTCCTATGAGTTATATTGGTCCCATGGGAGGTTCTGGTTCCACCCACAGGGCCGTTCGGGAGATGTTTCTTGTTTACACCCTCTAACGCAATGGTTTTAAGCCTAAGTCTAAAAATATGCAAATTATCATCGTATTATCAAACGGGGAGTCCCGCGGCTGCGCGATCAGTTCCTATCTGTAACATTGGTCCGGTGGGAGGTGTTGGTGCCACCCATAGGGCCATTCGGGGGCTGTTTCAAGTTTTGACCCTATAACGATATGTTTTTAAACCTAAGTATAGAAATATACAAATTATCATTGTATTCTCATACCGGGATTCCCGTGACTGGACGGTCAGTTCCTACGAGTTATATTTGTCCCATGGTAGGTGTTGGTGCCACCCATGAGGCTGTTCGGGGGCCGTTTTGGGTTTTCACCCTCTAACGCCATGTTTTTAAGCTTAAGTCTAGAAATATGAGAATTATCATTATATTCTCAAACCAGGAGTCCCGCGGCTGCGCGGTCAGTTCTTACAAGTGACATTGGTCCCGTGGGAGGTGTTGGTGCCACCAACGAGACCGTTCGGAGGCTGTTTCAGGTTTTCACCCTCGAATTCCATCTTTTTAAGCCTAAGTCTAGAAATATCCAAATTATCATCGTATTCTCCAATCGGGAGTCTTGCGGCTGCACGGTCAATTCCTATGAGTTATATTGGTCCCGCGGGAGGTGTTGGTGCCACCCACGTGGCCGTTCGGAGGCTGTTTCGGGTTTTCACCCTCTAATGCCATATTTTTAAGCTTAAGTCTAGAAATATGCAAATTATTGCTTTATTCTCAAACCAAGAGTCCCGCGGCAACGAGGTTATTCCTATAAGTTAATTGGTCTCGTGGGAGGTGTTGGTGCCACCCACGGGGCCGTTCGAGGGTTATTTCGGGTTTTAACCCTTTAACGCCATGTTTTTAAGCCTAAGTCTAGAAATATAAAAATTATCATCGTATTCTCAAATCGAGAGTCCCGCGGCTGCGTGGTCAGTTCCTACGAGTGACATTATTCCCGTGGGAGGTGTTGGTGCCACTCACGGGGCCGTTCGGAGGCAGTTACGGGTTTTCACCCTCTAATTCCATGTTTTTAAGCCTAAGTCTAGAAAATATGCAAATTATCATCGTATTCTCAAACCGAGAGTCTCGCGGCTGCGCGGTCAGTTCCTATGAGTGATGTTGGTTCCGTGGGAGGTGTTGGTGCCACCCACAGGGACGTTCAGGGGCTGTTTCGAGTTTTCACCCACTAACGCCATGTTTTTAACCCTAAAGTCTATAAATACGAAAATTATCATCATATTGTCAAATCGGGAGTCCCGCGGCTGAGCGTTCAGTTCCTACGCGTTGCATTGGTCACGTGGCAGGTGTTGGAGCCACCCACGGGGCCGTTCGGGGGCTGTTTCTAGTTTTCACCCTCTAACACCACGTTTTTAAGCCTAGGTCTAGAAATATGCAAATTATCGTAGTATTCTCAAACTGGAAGTCCCGCGGCTACACGGTCAGTTCCTACGAGTTACATTGGTATCGTGGGACGTGTGGGTGCCACCCACGGGGCCGTTCTGGAGCTGTTTCGGGTTTTCACTCTCTAATGCCATGTTTTTAAGCCCATGTCTAGAAATATGCATATTATCGTCGTATTCTCAAATCAGGTGTCCCGTGGCTGCGGGGACCGTTCCTACGAGTTATATTAGTCCCGTGGGATGTGTTGATGCCACCCACGTGGCCGTTCGGGGATTGTTTCGGGTTTTCACCCTCTAGCACAATGTTTTTAAGCCAGAGTCTAGAAATATGCAAATTATCATCGTATTCTCAAACCGGGAGTCCCGCGACTGTGCGGTCAGTTCCTACGAGTTATATTAGTCCCATGGGAGGGGTTGGTGCCACCCATGAGGCCGTTCGGGGGTTATTTTGGGTTTTCACCCTCTAACGCCATGTTTTTAAGCTTAAGTCTAGAAATATGTAAATTATCTTTGTATTCTCAAAGCGAGAGTCTCGCGGCTGTGCGGTCAGCTCCTACGAGTTACATTGGTCCCGTGGGAGGTGTTGGTGCCACCCACTTGGCCGTTCGGGGGCTATTTATGATTTTCACCCTCTAACGCCATGTTTTTAAGACCAAGTCTAGAAATATGAAAATTATCTTCGTATTCTCAAATCAAGAGACCCGCGGCTGCTCGGTCAGTTCCGATGAGTTACATTAGTCCCGTGGGAGGTGTTGGTGTCACCCACGGGACCGTTCGGGGGCTGTTTTGGGTTTTTGCCCTCTAACGCCATGTTTTTTAGCCATAGTCAAGAAATATGCAAATTATCATCGTATTCTCAAATCAGGAGTCCCACGGTTATGCGACCAGTTCCTACGAGTTATATTGGGCCCGTGGAAAGTGTTGGTGCAATGCACAGGACCGTTCGGGGGCTGTTTCGGGTTTTCATCCTCTAACGCCATGTTTTTAAGCCTAAGTCCAGAAAAATATGCAAATTATCACCGTATTCTCAAATCGGGATCCTCCTGGCTGCGTGGTCAGTTCCTACGAGTTACATTGGTCCCGTGGGAGGTGTTGGTGCCACATACGGGGTCATTCAGGAGATGTTTCATGTTTTCACCCTCTAACGCAATGTTTTTAAGCCTAAGTCTAGAAATATGCAAATTATCATCATATTCTAAAATCGTGAGTCCCGTGGCTGCGCGGTCAGTTTCTACGAGTTACATTGGTCCCATAGGAGGTGTTGGTGCCACCCACAGGGCAATTCGGGGGCTGTTTCGGGTTTTCACCCTCTAACGACATGTTTTTAAGCCTAAGTCTATAAATACACAAATTATCATCGTATTCTCAAACCGGGATTCCCGCGGCTGCGCGATCAGTTCCTATGAGTTATATTGGTCCCATGGGAGGTGTTGGTGCCACCCACGGGGCCGTTCGGGGGCTGTTTCAGGTTTTCACCATCTAATGCCATGTTTTTAAGCATAAGTCTAGAAATATGCGAATTATCATTGTATTCTCAAATCGGGAGTCCCGCGGCTGCGCGATCAGTTCGTACAAGTTACATTGGTCCCGTGGGAGGTGTTGGTGACACCCACGGGGCCGTTCGGGTGCTGTTTCGGGTTTTCACCCTCTAGCGCCATGTTTTTAAGCTTAAATCAATAAATATGCAAATTATCATCGTATTCTCAAACCGAGAGTGCCGCGGCTGCGTGGTCAGTTCCTACAAGTGATATTGGTCCCGTGGGAGGTGTTGGTGCCTCCCACGGGGATGTTCAGGGGCTGTTTCGGGTTTTCACCCTCTAACACCATGTTTTTAAGTCTAAAGTCTAGAAATATGAAAATTATCATCATATTGTCAAACCGAGAGTCCCGCGACTGCGCGGTCAGTTCCTACGAGTTGCATTGGTCCCGTGGGAGGTGTTAGTGCCACCCACGGGGCCGTTCGGGGGCTGTTTCTAGTTTTCACCGTCTAACGTCATGTTTTTAATCCTAGGTCTAGAAATATGCAAATTATCATCGTATTATCAAACCAGAAGTTCCGCGGCTACACGGTTAGTTCCTACGAGTTACATTGGTCCCGTGGGAGGTGTTGGTGCCACCCACGGGGCCGTTCGGGGGCTATTTCGGGTTTTCACCCTCTAACGACATGTTTTTAAACCTACGTTTAGATATATGCAAATTATCAGCGTATTCTCAAACCGGGAGTCCCGCGGCTGTGCGGTCAGTTCCTACGAGTTACATTGGCCCCGTGGGAGGTGTCGGTGCCAGCCACGGGGCCGTTCGGGGGCTGTTTCGGGTTTTCACCCTCTAACGACAGGTTTTTAAGCCTAAGTCTAGAAATATGAAAATTATCATCGTATTCTCAAACTGGGAGTCCCGCGGCTGCGTGGTGAGTTCCTACGAGTGACATTGGTCCTGTGGGAGGTGTTGGTGCCACCCACGAGGCCGTTCGGAGGATGTTTCAAGTTTTCACCCTCTAATACCATATTTTTAAGCTTAATTCTAAAAATAAACAAATTATCATTTTATTCTTAAATTGGGAGTCCCGCGGCAGTGGGATTAGTTCCTACGAGTTATATTGGTCCCGTGGGAGGTGTTGGTGCCACCCACCGGGCCGTTCGAGGGATGTTTCGGGCTTTCATCCTCTAACGCCATGTTTTTAAGCCTAATTCTTGAAAAATGCAAATTATTATCGTATTCTCAAATCGAGAGTCCCGCGATTGCGTGGTGAGTTCCTATGGGTGACATTGGTCCCGTGGGAGGTGTTGGTGCCACCCATGGGACCGTTCAAAGGCTGTTTCGGGTTTTCACCCTCTAATTCCTAGTTTTTAAGCCTAAGTCTAGAAATATGCAAATTATCGTCATATTCTCAAACTGAGAGTCTCGCGACTGCACGATCCGTTCCTACGAGTGATGTTTGTTCCGTGGGAGGTGTTGGTGCCACCCACGAGGCCGTTCAGGGGTTATTTCGGGTGTTGACCCTCCAACGCCATGTTTTTAAGCCTACGTCTAGAAATATGCAAATTGTGATCGTATTCTCAAACCGGGAGTCCCACGACTGCGCGATTTGTTCCTATGAGTTACATTAGTCCCGTGGGAGGTATTGGTGCCACCCACGGGGCCGTTTGGGGGTTATTTCGAGTTTTCACCCTATAACGACATGTTTTTAAGCCTAAGTCTAGAAATATGCAAATTATCGTCATATTCTCAAACAGAGAGTCCCGCGGCTACGCGGTCACTTCCTACGAGTTACATTGGTCCCGTGGGAGGTGTTGGTGCCTCCCACAGGGCCATTCGGGGGCTGTTTTGGGTTTTCACCCTCTAACGACATGTTCTTAAGACTAAGTCTATAAATATGCAAATTATCATTGTATTATCAAACCGAGAGTCCCGTGGCTGCGCGGTCTGTTCCTACGAGTTATATTGGTCCCATGGGAGGTTCTGGTGCCACCCATGGGGCCGTTCGGGAGCTATTTCGGGTTTTCCCCCTCTAAAGTCATGTTTTTAAGCCAAAGTCTTGAAATATGCAAATTATCTTTGTATTTTAAAACCGGGAGTCCCGCGGCTGCGCGGTCAGTTCCTATGAGTTACATTGGTCCCATGGGAGGTGTTGGTGCCACCCATGGGGCGGTTGGGGGGCTATTTTGGGCTTTCACTCTCTAAAGTCGTATTCTAAAACCGAGAGTCCTGTGGATGCGTGGTCAGTTCGTACGAGTGACATTGTTCTCGTGGGAGGTGTTGGTACCACCCACGGGGCCGTTCGGAATGTTGTTTCGGGTTTTCACCCTCTAATGCCATGTTTTTAAGCCTAAGTCTAGAAATATGAAAATTATAATCATATTCTCAAACTAGGAGTTTCGCGGAAGCGGGGTAAGTTCCTACCAGTTACATTGGTCCCGTGAGTGGTGTTGGTGCCGCCTACAAGGTCGTTCGGGGGCTATTTCGAGTTTTCACCCTCTAACGTCATGTTTTTAAGCCTAAGTCTAGAAATATGAAAATTATCATCGTATTCTCAAATTGGCTGTCCTGCGGCTACGCGGTCAGTTACTACGAGTTACATTGGTCCCGTGGGAGGTGTTGGTACCACCCACAGGACCGTTCGAGGGCTGTTTCGGGTTTTCACCCTCTAACGCCATGTTTTTAAGCCTAAGTCTTGAAATATTCAAATTATTATCGTATTCTCAAATCGAGAGTCCCGCGGCTGCGTGGTCAGTTCCTACGAGTTACATTGGTCCCGTGGGAGGTGTTGGTGCCACCCACGGGGCCGTTCGGGGGCAGTTTCGGGTTTTCACCCTCTAACGCCATGTTTTTAAGCCTAAGTTTAGAAATATGCAAATTATCATCGTATTCTCAAACCGAGAGTCCCACGATTGTGTGGTCAGTTCCTACGAGTGACATTGGTCCCGTGGGAGGTGTTGGTGCCACCCACGGGGTCGTTCGAAGGCAATTTTGGGTTTGAAATATGCAAATTATCATCGTATTCTCAAATTTGGAGTCCCGGGATTGTGCAGTCAGTTCCTACGAGTTATATTGGTCCCATGGGAGGTGTTGGTGCCACCCACGGGGCCGTTCGTGGGCTATTTCGGGTTTTCACCCTATTACGCCATGTTTTTAAGCTTAAGTCTAAAAATATGCAAATTATCATTGTATTCTCAAACCGGGTGTCCCGCGACTGCGCGATCAAATCCTACGAGTTACATTGGTCCCGTGGGAGGTGTTGGTGCCACCCACGGGGCCGTTCGGGGGCTGTTTCGGGTTTTCACCCTCTAACGCCATGTTTTTAAGCCTAAGTCTAGAAATATGCAAATTATCATCGTATTCTCAAATCGAGAGTCCCACGGCTGCGTGGTCAGTTCCTACGAGTGGCATTGGTCCCGTGGGAGGTGTTGGTGCCACCCACAGGGCTGTTCGGAGGCTGTTTCGAGTTTTCCCCTCTAATGCCATATTTTTAAGCTTAATTCTAAAAATATGCAAATTATCGTCGTATTCTCAAACCGGGAGACCCGCGGCAGCGGGATTAGTTCCTACGAGTTATATTGGTCCGGTGGGAGGTGTTGGTGCCACCCAAGGGGCAGGTTCGATGGCTGTTTCGGGTTTTCACCCTCTAACACCATGTTTTTTTAGCCTATGTCTTGAAATATGCAAATTATTGTCGTATTCTCAAATCTAGAGTGCCGCGGCTGCGTGGTCAATTCCTATGGGTGACATTGGTCCCGTGGGAGGTGTTGGTGCCACCAACGAGACCGTTCGGAGGCTGTTTCAGGTTTTCACCCTCTTATTCCATGTTTTTAAGCCTAAGTCTAGAAATATGCAAATTATCATCGTATTCCCAAACTGAGAGCCCCACGAATGAGCGATCAGTTCCTACGAGTCATGTTGGTCCCGTAGGAGGTGTTGGTGCCACCCACGGGGCCGTTCAGGGGTTGTTTCGGGTTTTGAACCTTTAACGCCATGTTTTTAAGCCTAAGTCGAGAAATATGTAAATTATCATCGTATTCTCAAACCGAGAGTCCCACGGCTGCGTGGTCAGTTCCTACGAGTGACATTGGTCCCGTGGGAGGTGTTGTTGCCACCCACGGGGCCGTTCGGGGGTTATTTTGGGCTTTCTACCTCTAACGCCATGTTTTTAAGCCTAAGTCCTGAAATTTGCAAATTATCATCGTATTCTAAAATCGAGAGTCATGTGGCTGCGTGGTCAGTTCCTACGAGTGACATTGGTCCCTTGGGAGGTGTTGGTGCCACCCACGGGGCCATTCGAAGGCTGTTTCAGGTTTTAACCCTCTAATGCCTTATTTTTAAGCCTAAGTCTAGAAATATGCAAATTATCATCGTATTCTCAAATCGATAGTCCCGTGGCTATGCGGTCAGTTCCTATGAGTTACATTGGTCCCGTGGGAGGTGTTGCTTCCACCTACAAGGCCGTTCGGGGACTGTTTCGAGTTTTCACCCTCTAACGACATGTTTTTATGCCTAAGTCTATAAATATGCAAATTATCATCGTATTCTCAAACTGGGAGTCCTGCGGCAGCGCGGTTAGTTCCTACGAGTTATATTTGTCCCGTGGCAGGTGTTGGTGCAATCCATAGGACCGTTCGGGGGCTGTTTCGGGTTTTCACACTCTAACGTCATGTTTTTAAGCCTAAGTTTAGAAATATGAAAAGTATTTTCGTATTCTCAAATCGGGAGTCCCGCGGCTACGTGGTCAGTTACTACGAGTTACATTGGTCCTGTGGGAGGTGTTGGTGCCACCCACGGGGCCGTTCGGGAGATGTTTCGTGTTATTACCCTTTAACATCATGTTTTTAAGCCTAAGTCTAGAAATATGTAAATTATCATCGTATTCTTAAACTGGGAGTCCCGCGGCTGCGCGGTCAGTTCATACGAGTTACATTGGTCCCGTGGGATGTGCCGGTGCCACCCACAGGGTGTTCGGGGGCTTTTTCGGGTTTTCACCCTCAAACGACATGTTTTTAAGCCTAAGTCTAGAAATAGGCAAATTATCGGTGTATTCTCAAACTGGGAGTCCCGTGGCTGCACAGTCAGTTCCTACGAGTTACATTGGTCCCATGGGAGGTGGGGGAGCCACCCACAGGGCCATTTGGGGGCTGTTTCGGGTTTTCACCCTCTTATGACATGTATTTAAGCCTACGTCTAGAAATATACAAATTATCATCGTATTCTCAAATCGGGAGTCCCTTGGTTGCGCAGTCAGTACCTAAGAGTTATATTGGTCCCATGGGAGGTGTTGGTGCCACCCACGGGGCCGTTTGTGGGCTGTTTCGGATATTCACCCTCTAACGCCATGTTTTTAAGCCTAAGTCTTGAAATATGAAAATTATCGTCGTATTCTCAAATCGGGAGTCCCGCGGCTGCACGGTCAGTTCCTACGAGTGTCGTTGGTCCCGTGGGAGGTGTTGGTGCCACCCACAAGGTCATTCGGGGGCAGTTTAGGTTTTTCACCCTCTAACACAATGTTTTTAACCCAAAGTTTAGAAATATGCAAATTATGATCGTATTCTCAAATCGGGAGTCCCGCGGCTGCGCGGTCAGTTCCTACGAGTTACTTTGGTCCATTGGGAAGTGTTGGTGCCACTCACGGGGCCGTTCGGGGGATGTTTCAGGTTTTCACCCTCTAACGACATGTATTTATGCCTAAGTTAAAAAATATGCAAATTAACATCGTATTCTCAAATCGGGAGTTCCGCGGCTGTGCGGTCACTTCCTACGAGTTACATTGGTCCCGTGGGAGGTGTTGGTGCCACCCACGGGTCCGTTTGGGGGATGTTTTTTATTTTCACCCTCTAAAGCCATGTTTTTAAGACTAAGTCTAGAAATATGCAAATTATCATCATATTCTCAAATCGGGAGTCCCGCGACTACGCGATCAGTTCCTATGAGTTACATTGGTCCCGTGGGAGTTGTTGCTGTCACCCACGGGGCCGTTCGAGGGCTGTTTCGGGTTATCCCCTTCTAACGACATGTTTTTTAGACTAAGTCTAAAAGTATGCAAATAATCGTTGTATTCTCAAACCGGGAGTCTCGCGGCTGCGCGGTCAGTTCCTACGAGTTATATTGGTCCTATGGAGGGTGTCCCGTGGGAGGTGTTGGTGCCGCCCACCGGGTCGTTCAAGGGTTATTTCGGGTTTTCACCCTCTAACGCCTTGTTTTAAAGCCTAAGTCTAAAAATATGAAAATTATCATCATATTCTCAAATCGGGAGTCCTGCGGCTGTGCGGTTAGTTCTTACGAATTATTTGGTCCCGTGGGAGGTGTTGGTGCCACCCACATGGCCATTCTGGGGCTGTTTCGGGTTTTCACCCTCTAACGCCATGTTTTTAAGCCTAAGTCTAGAAATATAAAAATTATCGTCGTATTCTCAAATCGTGAGTCCTGCGGCTGCGCGGTCAGTTCCTACGAGTTACATTGGTCCCGTGGGAGGTGTTGGTGCCACCCACGGGGCCGTTCGGAGGCTGTTTTGAATTTTCACCCTATATCGACTTGTTTTTTAGCCTAAGTCTAGAAATATACAAATTATCATCATATTCTCAAACCGGGAGTCCCGCGGCTCTGCGGTCAGTTCTACGAGTTACACTGGTCCCGTGGGAGGTGTTGGTGCCACCCACGGGGCCGTTCGTGTTTTCACCCTCTAACGACATGTTTTTAAGCCTATGTCTACAAATATGCAAATTATCATCATATTCTCAAACCGGGAGTCCCGCGGCTGCGCGATCAGTTCGAACGAGTTACATTGGTCCCATGGGAGGTGTTGGTGCCACCCACAAGGCCGTTCGGGGGCTATTTCGGGTTTTCACCCTCTAACGCCATGTTTTTATGTCTAAGTCTAGAAATATACAAATTATCATTGTATTCTCAAACCGAGAGTCCCGCGACTCCGCGGTCAGTTTCTACGAGTTAGATTGGTCCGGTGGGAGGTGTTGGTGCCACCCACGGGGCCGTTCGGGGGCTGTTACGAGTTTTCACCCTCTAACGCCATATTTTTATGCTTAAGTCTTGAAATATGCAAATTATCATCGTATTCTCAAATCGAGAGTCCTGCGGCTGTGTGGTCAGTTCCTACGAGTGACATTGGTCCCATGGGAAGTGTTAGTGCCAACCACGGGGACGTTCAAAGGCCGTTTCGAATTTTCACTCTCTAATGCCATGTTTTTAAGCCTAAGTCTAGAAATTTGTAAATTATCGTCGTATTCTCAAACCGGGAGTCCCGCGGTTGCGCAGTCAGTTCCTACGAGTGACGTTCGTCCCGTGGGAGGTGTTGGTGTCACCCACGGGGCCGTTCGGGGCTGTTTTTGGTTTTCACCCTCTAACGTAATGTTTTTAAGCCTAAGTCTAGAAATATGAAAATTATCGTCATATTCTCAAACCGGGAGCCCCGCGGCTGCGCGATCTATTCCTACGAGTTACATTGGTCCCATGGGAGGTGTTGGTGCCACTCAAGGGGTCGTTCGGGGGCTGTTTGGGGTTTTTACCCTCTAATGCCATGTTTTTAAGCCTAAGTTTTAAAATATGCAAATTATCATCATATTTTCAAACCGAGAGTCCCGCGGTGGCGCCGTCAATTCCTACGAGTAAAAATGGTCCCGTGGGAGGTGTTGGTGCTACCCACGGGGCCGTTCGGGGGCTGTTTCCGGTTTTCACCCTCTAATGCCATGTTTTTAAGCCTAAGTCTAGAAATATGGAAATTATCGTCGTATTCTCAAACTGGGAGTCCCGCGGCTGCAGGGTGAGTTCTTACGAGTTATATTGGTCCCGTGGGAGGTGTTGGTGCCACCCACGGGGCCGCTCGGGGGCTATTTCGAGTTTTCACCCTCTAACGCCATGTTTTTAAGCCTAAGTCTAGAAATACGAAAATTATCATCGTATTCTCAAATCGGCATCCCGCGGTTGCGCGATCAGTTCCTATGATTTACATTGGTCCCGTGGGAGGTGTTGGTGCCACCCACGGGGACGTTTGGAGGCTGTTTCGGGTTTTCTTTCACTAAAGCAATGTTTTTATGCCTAAGTCTAGAAATATGCAAATTATCGTCGTATTCTCAAACCGGGAGTCCCGTGGCTGCGCTGTCACTTCCTACGAGTGACGTTGGTCCCGTGGGAGGTGTTCGTTCCACCCACAGGGCCATTTGGGGGCTCTTTCAAGTTTTCACACTCTAACGCCATGTTTTTTAGCATAAGTCTAGAAATATGAAAATTATCATTATATTCTCAAACTGAGCATCCCGCGGCTGCGAGGTCAGTTCCTACGATTTACATTGGTCCCGTGGGAGGTGTTGGCGCCACCCTCGGGGCCGTTCGGAGGCTGTTTCGGGTTTTCTTACTCTAATGGCATGTTTTTAAGCCTAAGTCTAGAAATATGTAAATTACCGTCATATTCTCAAATCGGGAGTCCCGCGGTTGCGCGATCAGTTCCTAGGAGTGACGTTGGTCCCATGGAAGGTGTTAGTGCCACTCACGGGACCGTTTGGGGGCAGTTTCAGGTTTTCACCGTCTAACGCAATATTTTTAAGCCTAAGTCTAGAAATATGCAAATTATCATCGTATTCTCAAATAGGGAGTCCCACGGCTACGCGGTCAGTTCCTACGAGTTACATTTGTCCCGTAGGAGGTGTTGGTGCCACTCAAGGGGCCGTTCGGGGCTATTTCGGGTTTTTACCCTCTAACGCCATATTTTTAAGCCTAAGTTCAAAAATATACAAAGTATCATCATATTCTCAAACCGAGAGTCCCGCGGCTGCGCCGTCGGTTCCTACGAGTGACATTGGTCCTGTGGGAGCTGTTGGTGCCATCCATTGGGCCGTTCGGGGGCTGTTTCGGGTTTTCACCAACTAATGCATGTTTTTAAGCCTAAGTCTAGAAATATGCACATTATCGTTGTATTCTCAAACCGGGAGTCCCGCGGCTGTGCGGTCAGTTCCTACGAGTTACATTGGTCCCGTGGGAGGTGTTGGTGCCAGCCACGGGGCCGTTCGGGGGTTGTTTCTGGTTTTCACCCTCTAACGACATGTTTTTAAGCCTAAGTCTAGAAATATGCAAATTATCATCGTATTCTCAAACCGGGAGTCCCGCGGCTGTGCGGTCAGTTCCTACGTGTTACATTGGTCCCGTGGGAGGCGTTGGTGCCACCCACGGGGCCGTTCGGGTGTTGTTTTGGGTTTTCACCTTCTAACGCCATGTTTTTAAGCCTAAGTCTAGAAATATGCAAATTATCATTGTATTCTCATACCGGGAGTCCCTCGGCTGCGCGATCTGTTCCTAAGAGTTACATTAGTCCCGTGGGAGGGGTTGGTGCCACTCATGGGGCCGTTCGGGTGTTGTTTGGGGTTTTCATCCTCTAACGCCATGCTTTTTAGTCTAAGTCTATAAATATGCAAATTATCGTCGTATTCTCAAATCGGGAGTCCCGCGGCTGCATGGTCAGTTCCTACGAGTTACATTGGTCCCGTAGGAGGTGTTAGTACCACCCACGGGGTCGTTCGGGGGATGTTTCGGGTTTTCACCCTCTAATGCCTTGTTTTTAAACCTAAGTTTAAAAATATGTAAATTATCGTCGTATTCTCAATTCGGGAGTCCCGCGGCTGCGCAGTCAGTTCCTACGAGTTTATTTGGTCCCGTGGGAGGTGTTGGTGCCACCTACGGGGTCGTTCGGGTGTTATTTTGAGTTTTCACCCTCTAACACCATGTTTTTAAGCCTTAGTCTAGAAATATGAAAATTATCATCGTATTCTCAAACCGGGAGTCCCACGGCTGTGGAGTTAGTTCGTACGAGTTACAATGGTCCCGTGGGAGGTGTTGGTGCCACCCACGAGGCCGTTCGGGTGCTGTTTCGGGTTGTTAACCTCTAACGCCATGTTTTTAAGCCTAAGGATAGAAATATGCAAATTATCATTGTATTCTTAAACCGGGAGTCCCGTGGCTACGCGATCAGTTCCTACGAGTTACATTGGTCCCGTGGGAGGTGTTGGTGCCACTCACGGGGTCGTTTGGGGGACATTTTGTGTTTTCACCCTCTAGCTCCATGATTTTAAACCTGAGTATAGCAATATGCAAATTATCGTTGTATTCTTAAACCGGGTGTCCCGCGGCTGCACGGTCAGTTCCTACGAGTTACATTGGTCCCGTGGGAGGTGTTGGTGCCACTCACGGGGTCGTTCGGGGGACGTTTTGGGTTTTCACCCTCTAACTCAATTTTTTTAAGCCTAAGTTTAAAAATATGAAAATTATCGTCATATTCTCAAAACGAGAGTCCCGCGGCTACCCCGTCAGTTCCTACGAGTAAAAATGGTCCCGTGGGAGTTGTTGGTGCTACCCACGGGGCCGTTTGGGGGCTGTTTCGGGTTTTCACCCTCTAATGGCATATTTTTAAGACTAAGTCTTGAAATATGCAAATTATTGTCGTATTCTCAAACTGGGAGTCCCGCGGATACATGGTCAATTCCTACGAGTTACATTTGTCCCGTGGGAGGTGATGGTACCACCCACGAGGACTTTCGGGGGCTGTTTCGAGTTTTCACCCTCTAATGCAATGTTTTTAAGCCTAAGTCTAGATATATGCAAATTATCGGCGTATTCTCTAATCGGGAGTCCCGCGGTTGCGGGGTCAGTTCGTACGAGTTACATTGGTCCCATGGGAGGTGTTGGTGCCACCCACGTGGCAGTTCGGGTGCTGTTTCGGGTTTTCACCTTCTAGCGCCATGTTTTTAAGCCTAAGTCTAGAAATATGCAAATTATTGTTGTATTGTCATACCGGGAGTCCTGCGGCTGCACGATCCGTTCCTACGAGTTACATTGGTCCCGTTGCAGGTGTTGGTGCCACCCCCGGGGCCGTTTTGGGGTTGTTTCGATTTTCACCCTCTAACGCCATGTTTTTAAGCCTAAGTCTAGAAATACGAAAATTATCGTCGTATTCTAAAACCGGGAGTCCCACGGCTACAGGGTCAGTTCGTACGAGTTACATTGGTCCCGTGCGAGGTGTTGGTGCCACCCACGGGGCCGTTCGGGTGCTGTTTCTGGGTTTTAGCTTCTATCGCCATGTTTTTAAGCCTAAGTCATGAAATATGAAAATTATCGTCGTATTCTCAAACCGGGAGTCCTGCGGATGCACGGTCAGTTCCTACGAGTGTCGTTGGTCCCGTGGGAGGTGTTGGTGCCACCCACAAGGCCGTTCGGGGGAAGTTAAGGGTTTTCACCCTCTAACACAATTTTTTTAAGCCTAAGTTTAGAAATATGCAAATTATGATCGTATTCTGAAATCGGGAGTCCCGCGGCTGCGCGGTCAGTTCCTACGAGTTACTTTGGTCCCTTGGGAAGTGTTGGTGCCACTCACGGGGCCGTTCAGGGGACGTTTCGGGTTTGCACCCTCTAACGACATGTATTTATGCCTAAGTTTAAAAATATGCAAATTAACATCGTATTCTCAAACCGGGAGTTCCGCGGCTGCACTGTCACTTCCTACGAGTTACATTGGTCCCGTGGGAGGTGTTGGTGCCACCCACGGGTCCGCTTGGGTGATGTTTTTTGTTTTCACCCTCTAAAGCCATGTTTTTAAGACTAAGTCTAGAAATATGCAAATTATCATCGTATTCTCAAATTGGGAGTCCCGTGGCTCCGCGCTCAGTTACTACGAGTTACATTGGTCCCGTGGCAGGTGTTGGTGCAACTCAAGGGGTCGTTCGGGGGTTGTTTCGAGTTTTTACCCTCTAACACCATGTTTTGATGCCTAAGTTTAAAAATATACAAATTATCATCGTATTCTCAAACCGAGAGTCCCGCGGTTGCGCGATCAATTCCAACGAGTTGCATTGGTCCCGTGGGAGGTGTTGGTGCCACCCACGGGGCCGTTCGGGGGATGTTTTGGGTTTTCACCCTTTAACGTCATGTTTTTAAGCCTAAGTTTAAAAATATGCAAATTATCGTCGTATTCTCAAACCGAGAGTCCCGCGGCTACGCGGTCACTTCCTACGAGTTACATTGGTTCCGTGGGAGGTGTTGGTGCCACCCACGGGGCCGTTTGGGGGCTGTTTCGAGTTTTGACCCTATAACGACATGTTTTTAAGACTAAGTTTAAAAATATGCAAATTATCGTCGTATTCTCAAACCGAGAGTCCCGCGGCTACGCGGTCACTTCCTACGAGTTACATTGGTTCCGTGGGAGGTGTTAATGCCACCCACGGGGCCGTTCGGGGGCTGTTTCGAGTTTTGACCCTATAACGCCATGTTTTTAAGCTTAAGTCTAGAAATATGAGAATTATCATTGTATTCTCAAACCAGGAGTCCTACGGCTGCGCTGTCAGTTCTTACGAGTTACATTAGACCCGTGGGAGGTGTTGGTGCCACTCACGGGGCCGTTCGGAGGATATTTCGGGATTTCACCATCTAACGCCATGTTTTTAGGCTTAAGTGTAGAAATATGCAAATTATCGTCGTATTTTAAAAGTGGGAGTCCCGCAGCTGCGCAGTCAGTTACTACGAGTTACTTTGGTCCCGTGGGAGGTGTTGGTGCCACTCACGGGGCCGTTCCGAGGCTGTTTTGGGTTCTCACCCTCTAATGACATGTTTTTATGCCTATGTTTAAAAATAAGAAAATTATCGTCGAATTCTCAAACAGAGAGTCCCGCGGCTGCACGGTCAGTTCCTCCGAGTTACATTGATCCCGTGGGAGGTGTTGGTGCCACCCACGGGGCCGCTCGGGGGATGTTTCGAGTTTTCACCCTCTAAATCCATGTTTTTAAGCCTAAGTCTAGTAATATGCAAATTATCGTCGTATTCTCAAACCGGGAGTCCCGCCGCTAACGGTCAATTCCTACGAGTTACATTTGTCCTGTGGGAGGTGTTAGTGCCACACACGGGGCGGTTCGAAGAATGTTTCTAGTTTTCCCCCTCTAACGCCATGTTTTTAAGCATTAGTCTAGAAATATGAAATTATAATCATATTCTCAAATCAAGGTCCCGCAGCTGCGCGGTCAGTTCCTACGAGTTACATTGATCCCGTGGGAGCTGTTGGTACCACCCACGGGGCCGTTCGGGCGCTATTTCATGTGTTCACCCTCTAACGACATGTTTTTAAGACTAAGTCAAGAAATATGCAAATTATCAGCATATTCTCAAACCAGGAGTATCGCGGTCGCGCGGTCAGTTCCTACGAGTTACATTTGTCCCGTGGGAGGTGTTGGGGCCAGCCATGGGGCCGTTCGGGGGCTGTTTCAGGTTTTCACCCTCTAACGCCATGTTTTTAAGCCTAAGTTTAGAAATATCCAAATTATCGTCGTATTCTCAAACCGAGAATCCCACTATTGCGCGGTCAGTTCCTACGAGTTACATTGATCCCGTGGGAGTTGTTGGTACCACCCACGGGGCCGTTCGGGCGCTGTTTCATATGTTCACCCTCTAACGACATGTTTTTAAGACTAAGTCAAGAAATATGCAAATTATCAGCGTATTCTCAAACCAGGAGTATCGCGGTCGCGCGGTTAGTTCCTACGAGTTACATTGGTCCCGTGGGAGGTGTTGGGGCCACCCATGGGGCCGTTCGGGGGCTGTTTCAGGTTTTCACCCTCTAACGCCATGTTTTTAAGCCTAAGTTTAGAAATATCCAAATTATCGTCGTATTCTCAAACCGAGAATCCCACTATTGGGGGGTCAGTTCCTAGGAGTTACATTTGTCCTGTGGGAGGTGTTGGTGCCACCCAGGGGGCCGTTCGAGGATGTTTCTGGTTTTCACCTTCTAACGCAATGTTTTTAAGCCTAAGTCTAGAAATATGCAAATTATCATCGTATTCTTAAATCGGGAGTCCCGCGGCTGCGCAGTCAGTTCATACGAGTGACATTGGTCCCGTGGGAGGTTTTGGTGCCACCCAAGGGGCCGTTCGGGGGCTGTTTTAGGTTTTCACCCACTAACGCCATGTTTTTAAGATTAAGTCTAAAAATATGCATATATTCATCATATTCTAAAACCGAGAGTCCCACCGCTGCGCGATCAGTTCCAACGAGTTACATTGGACCCATGGGACGTGTTGGTGCCACCCACGGGGACGTTCGGGAGATGTTTTGGGTTTTCACCCTCTAACTCCATGTTTTTAAGCCTAAGTCTAGAAATATGCAAATTATCATCATATTCTCAAACCGGGAGTCCCACGGCTACGCAGTCAGTTCCTACGAGTTACATTGGTCCCGTGGGAGGTGTTGGTGCCACCCACGGGTCGGTTCAGAGGTTGTTTCGAGTTTTCACCCTCTAATGGCATGTTTTCAAGCCTAAGTCTAGAAATATATAAACTATTGTCGTATTCTCAAACCGGGAGTCCCGCGGCTGCGTGGTCAGTTCCTACGAGTTACATTTGTCCCGTGGGAGGTGTTGGTGCCACCCACAGGGCCGTTCGGGGGCTATTTCGGGTTTTCACCCTCTAATGACATGTTTTTAAGCCTAAGTCTAGAAATACGCAAATTATCGTCGTATTCTCAAACCGAGAGTCCCACGGCTACAGGGTCAGTACCTACGAGTTATATTTGTCTCGTGGGAGGTGTTGGTGCCACCCACGGGGCCGTTCAGGGGCTATTTCGGGTTTTCACCCTCTAACGCCATGTTTTTAAGCCTTAGTCTAGAAATATGCAAATTATCATAGTATTCTCAAATCGGGAGTCCCGCGGCAGCGTGGTCAGTTGTTACGATTTACATTGGTCCGGTGGGAGGTTTTGGTGCCACCCACGGGGCCGTTCGGAGGCTGTTTCGGGTTTTTTCCTTCTAATGCCATATTTTTAAGGATAAGTCTAGAAATATGCAAATTAACGTCGTATTCTCAAACCGGGATTCTCGCGGCTACGCGGTCAGTTCCTACGAGTGACGTTGGTCCTGTGGGAGTTATTGGTGCCACCCACTAGGCCGTTCGGGGGCTGTTTCGGGTTTTCACCCACTAACGCAATATTTTTAAGCCTAAGTCTAGAAATATGAAAATTATCATCGTATTCTCAAACTGGGAGTCCTACGGCTGTGCGGTCAGTTCCTACGAGTTACATTGGTCCCGTGAGAGATGTTGGTGCCACTGAAGGGGCCGTTCGGGGGCTGTTTCAGGTTTTACACTCTAACGCCATGTTTTTAAGCCTAAGTTTAAAAATATATAAATTATTATCGTATTCTCAAACCGGGAGTCCCGCGGCTGCGCGATCAGTTCGTACATTTGATATTGGTCCCGTGGGAGGTGTTGGTGCCATCCACGGGGCCGATCGAGTGCTATTTCGGATTTTCACCTTCTAACGCCATGTTTTTAAGCCTAAGTCTAGAAATATGTAAATTATCGTTGTATTCTCATACTGGGAGTCCCGCGGCTGCGCGAACAGTTCCTACGAGTTACATTCATCCCTTGGGAGGTGTTGGTGCCATCCCCGGGGCCGTTCGGGGATGTTTCGGGTTTACCCCTCTAACGCTAAGTTTTTTGGCCTAAGTCTAAAAATATGCAAATTATCGTTGTATTCTCAAATCGGGAGTCCCGCGGCTGCACGGTCAGTTCCTACGAGTTACATTGGTCAAGTGGGAGGTGTCGGTGCCACCCACAGGGTCGTTCGGGGGACGTTTCGGGTTTTCACCGTCTAATGCCTTGTTTTTAAGCCTAAGTCTAGAAATATGCAAATTATCATCATATTCTCAAACCGGGAGTCCCGCGGATGCGCGGTCACTTCCTACTAGTTTATTTGGTCCGGTGGGAGGTGTTGGTGTCACCCACGGGGCCGTTCGGGAGATGTTTCAGATTTTCACCCTCTAACGCCATATTTTTAAGCCTAAGTCTAGAAATATACAAATTATTATCGTATTCTCAAACTGGGAGTCCCGCGGCTGCGCGGTCAGTTCCTACGTTTTATATTGGTCCCGTGGGAGGTGTTGGTGCCATCCACGGGGTCGATCGGGTGCTGTTTCGGGCTTTCACCTTCTAACGCCATGTTCTTAAGCCTAAGTTTAGAAATATGTAAATTATCACTGTATTCTCATACCGGGAGTCCCCCGGCTGTGCGAATTTTTCCTACGAGTTACATTGGTCCCTTGGAAGGTGTTGGTGCCATCCCCGGGCCCGTTCGGGGGATGTTTCGGGTTTCCCCCTCTAAAGCCATGTTTTTTAGCTTAAGTCTAGAAATAACCAAATTATCATCGTATTCTCAAACCGAGAGTCCCGCGGCTGCGGTGTCAGTTCCTCCGAGTTACATTGGTCCGATGGGAGGTGTTGATGCCACCCACGGGGCCGTTCGGTGGATGTTTTGGGTTTTCACCGTCTAAAGCCATGTTTTTAAGCCTAAGTTTAGAAATATGAAAATTATCATCGTATTCCCAAACCGGGAGTCCCGCGGTTGCGGGGTCAGTTCGTACGAGTCACATTGGTCCCGTGGGTGGTGTGGGTGCCACCCACGGGGCAGTTCGGGGGATGTTTCTAGTTTTCTCCCTCTAATGCCATGTTTTTAAGCCTAAGTCTAGATATATGAAAATTATCATCGTATTCTCAAACCAGGTGTACCGCGGCTGCGCGGTCAGTTCCTACGAGTTATATTGGTCCCGTGGGAGGTGTTGGTGCCACCTACGGGGCCGTTCGGGTTCTGTTTTGGGTTTTCACCTTCTAACGCCATATTTTTAAGCCTAAGTCTAGAAATATGCAAATTATTTTTTTATTCTCTTACCGGGAGTCCCGCAGCTGCACGATCTATTCCTACGAGTTACATTGGTCCTGTTGGAGGTGTTGGAGCCACCCCCGGGGCCGTTCGGGGGTTGTTTTGGGTTTTCACCCTCTAACACCTTGTTTTTTAGCCTAAGTCTAGAAATATCGAAATTATCATCGTATTCTCAAATCGGGAGTCCCGTGACTGCGCGGTCAGTTCCTATGAGTTACATTGGTCTCGTGGGAGGTGCTGGTGCCACCCACGGGGTCGTTCGGGGGATGTTTTGAGTTTTCACCCTCTAACGCCTTGTTTTTAAGCCTAGGTCTAGAAATATGAAAATTATCATCGTATTCTCAAATCGGGAGTCCCGTGGTGGCGCGGTCAGTTCCTACGATTTACTTTGGTCCCGTGGGAGGTGTTGGTGCCACCCATGGGGTCGTTCGGGGGGTGTATCGGGCTTTCACCCTCTAATGCCATGTTTTTAAGCCTAAGTCTAGAAATATACAAATTATCATCGTATTCTCCAACTGGGAGTCCCGCGGCTGCGATGTCAGTTCCTACTAGTTATATTAGTCCCGTGGGAGGTGTTGGTGTCCCCCACAGGGTAGTTCGGGGGCTATTTCTAGTTTTCACCCTCTAACTCCATGTTTTTAAGCCTAAGTCTAGAAATATGAAAATTATCATCGTATTCTCAAACCGGGAGTCCCGCAGCTATGGGGTCAGTTCGTACGAGTTACATTGGTCCCGTAGAGGTGTTAGTGCCACCCACGGGGCCGTTCAGGTGCTGTTTCCGGTTTTCAGCTTGTATCACCACGTTTTTAAGCCTAAATCTTGAAATATGAAAATTATCATCATATTCTCAAACCGGGAGTCCTGCGGCTGTGCGGTTAGTTCCTACAAGTGACGTTGGTCCCGTGGGAGGTGTTGGTGCCACCCACAGGGCCGTTCGGGGGTAGTTTAGGGTTCTCACCCTCTAACACAATATTTTTAAGCCTAAGTCTAGAAATATGCAAATTATGATCGTATTCTCAAACTAGGAGTCCCGCGGCTGTGCGGTCAGTTCGTACGAGTAACTTTGGTCCCTTGGGAAGTGTTGGAACCACTCACGGGGCCAATCGGTCGCTGTTTCAGGTTTTCACCCTCTAACGACATGTTTTTATGCCTAAGTTTAAAAATATGCAAATTATCATCATATTCTCATACCGGGAGTCCCGCGGCTGCGCGGTCACTTCCTACGAGTTACATTGGTCCCGTGGGAGGTGTTGTTGCCACCCACGGGGCCGTTTGGGGGTTGTTTCTGATTTTCACCCTCTAAATCCATGTTTTTAAGCCTAAGTCTAGAAATATGCAAATTATCGTCATATTCTCAAATCGGGAGTCCCGCGGCTACGGGGTCAGTTCGTACGAGTTACATTGGTCCCATGGGAGGTGTTGGTGCCACCCACGGGGCCGTTTGGGTGTTGTTTTATGTTTTCACCTTCTATCACCTTGTTTTTAAGCCTGTGTCTTGCAATATGCAAATTATCATCGTATTCTCAAATCGAGAGTCCCGCGGCTGCACGGTCAGTTCGTATGAGTGACGTTGGTCCCGTGGGAGGTGTTGGTGCCACCCACGGAGCCGTTCGAGGGCAGTTTAGGGTTTTCACCCTCTAACGCAATGTTTTTAAGCCTAAGTCTAGAAATATGCAAAATATGATCGTATGCTCAAAACGGGAGTCCCGCGGCTGCGGGGTCAGTTCCTACGAGTTACTTTGGTCCCTTGGGAGGTGTTGGTGCCACTCACGGGGCCATTCGGGGGCTATTACGGGTTTTCAGCCTCTACTGACATGATTTTATTTCTAAGTTTAAAAATATGCAAATTATCATCGTATTCTCATATCGGGAGTCCCGCGGCTGTGCGGTCACTTCCTACGAGTTACATTGGTCCCGTGGGAGGTGTTGGTGCCACCCACGGGGCCGTTTGGGGGATGTTTCTGGTTTTCGCCCTCTAAATTCATGTTTTTAAGACTAAGTCTAGAAATATGCAAATTATCGTCGTATTCTGAAACCGGGAGTCCCGCGGCTACAGGATCAGTTCCTACGAGTTACATTTGTCATGTGGGAGGTGTTGGTGCCACCCACGGGGCCGTTCGAGGGCTGTTTCGGGTTTTCACCCTCTAACGTAATGTTTTTAAGCCTAAGTCTAGAAATATGCAAATTATCATCATATTCTCAAATCGGAAGTCCCGCTGCTGCGCGGTCAGTTCCTACGAGTTACATTGGTCCCGTGGGAGGTGTTGGTGCCACTCAAGGGCCGTTCGGGGGCTGTTTCGAGTTTTTACCCTCTAACGCCATGTTTTTAAGCCTAAGTTTAAAAATATACAAATTATCGTCATATTCTCAAACCGAGAGTCCCGCGGCTGCACGGTCAGTTCCTACGAGTTACATTGGTCCCGTGGGAGGTGTTGTTGCCACCCACGGGGCTGTTCGGGGGATGTTTCGGTTTTTCACCGTCTAACGTCAAGTTTTTATGCCTAAGTTTAAAAATATGCAAATTATCATCGTATTCTCAAACCGAGAGTCCCGCAGCTGCGCGGTCACTTACTACGAGTTACATTGGTCTCGTGGGAGGTGTTGGCGCCACCCATAGGGCCGTTCGAGGGCTCTTTCGGGTTTTAATCCTCTAATGCCATGTTTTTAAGCCTAAGTCTAGAAATATACAAATTATCATCGTATTCTCAAATCAGGAGTCCCACGGCAGCGCTGTCAGTTCCGATGAGTTACATTGGTCCCGTGGGAGGTGTTGGTGGCACTCACGGGGCCGTTCGGGGGATGTTTTGGGTTTTCACCATCTAACGCCATGTTTTTAAGCTTAAGTCCAGAAATATGCAAATTATCATCGTATTCTCAAATCGGGAGTCCCACGGCTGCGCGGTCAGTTACTACGAGTTACTTTGGTCCCGTGGGAGGTGTTGGTGCCACTCATGGGACCGTTCGGGCGCTGTTTTGGGTTTTCACCCTCTAAAGACATGTTTTTAGGCCTAAGTTTAAAAATTTGAAAATTATCATCGTATTCTCAAACAGAGAGTCCTGCGGCTGCGCGGTCTATTGCTACGAGTTACATTGATCCTGTGGGAGGTGTTGGTGCCACCCATGGGGCCGTTCGGGGGATGTTTCGGGTTTTCACCCTCTAACGCCTTGTTCTCAAGCCTATGTCTGGAAATTTGCAAATTATCATCGTATTCTTAAATCGGGAGTCCCGCGGCGGCACGGTCAGTTCCTACGATTTACATTGGTCCCGTGGGAGGTGTTGGTGTCACCCACGAGGTTGTTCGGGGGCTGTATCGGGTTTTCACCCTCTAATGCCATGTTTTTAAGCCTAAGTCTAGAAATATGAAAATTATCCTCATATTCTCCAACTGGGAGTCCCGCGGCTGCGATGTCAGTTCCTATGAGTTACATTAGTTCCGTGGGAGGTGTTGGTGTCCCCCACAGGGCCGTTCGTGGCTATTTCTGGTTTTCACCCTCTAACGCCATGTTTTTTAGCCTAAGTTTAGAAATATGAAAATTATCATCGTATTCTCAAACCAGGAGTCCCACGGCTACGAGGTCACTTCGTACGAGTTGCATTGGTCCCGTGGGAGGTGTTGGTGCCACCCACGGGGCTGTTCGGGTGCTGTTTCCGATTTTCAGCTTCTATCACCATGTTTTTAAGCCTAAGTCTTAAAGTATGAAAATTATCGTCGTATTCTCAAACCGGGAGTCCCGCGGCTGTGCGGTTAGTTCCTACGAGTGTCGTTGGTCCGTGGGAGGTGCTGGTGCCACCCATTGGGCCGTTCGGGGGAAGTTTAGGGTTTTCACCCTCTAACGCAATGGTTTTAAGCCTAAGTCTAAAAATATGCAAATTATGATCGTATTCTCATACCGGGAGTCCCGCGGCTACAGGGTCAGTTCCTACGAGTTATATTTGTCCCGTGGGAGGTGTTGATGCCACTCACGGGGCTATTTCGGGTTTTCACCCTCTAACGCAATGTTTTTAAGCCTAAGTCTAGATATATAAAAACTATCATCATATTCTCCAATTGGGAGTCCCACAGCTGCACGGTCAGTTCATACAAGTTACATTGGTCCCGTGGGAGGTGTTGGTGCCACCCACGGGGCCATTCGGGGGCATTTTAGGGTTTTCACCCTCTAAGACAATGTTTTTAAGCCTAAGTCTAGAAATATGCAAATTATGATCGTATTCTCAAAACGGGAGTCCCATGGCTGCGGGGTCAGTTCCTACGAGTTACATTGGTCCCTTGGGAGGTGTTGGTGCCACTCATGGGGCCATTCGGGGGCTGTTTCGGGTTTTCACCCTCAAACGACATGTTCCTATTCCTAAGTTTAAAAATATTCAAATTATCATCGTATTCTCAAACCGGGAGTCCCGCGGCTGCGCAATCACTTCCTACGAGTAACAATGGTCCCGTGGGTGGTGTTGGTGCCACCCACGGGGCCGTTTGGGGGATGTTTCAAATTTTCACCCTCTAAATCCATGTTTTTAAGCCTAAGTCTAGAAATATGAAAATTATCATCGTATTCTCAAATCGGGAGTCCCGCGACTGCGCTGTCAGTTCCTACGAGTTACATTGGTCCCGTGGGAGGTGTTGGTGCAACTCAAGGGGCCGTTCGGGGGCTGTTGCGAGTTTTTACGCTCTAACACCATGTTTTGAAGCCTAAGTTTAAAAATTTACAAATTATCATCGTATTCTCAAACCGAGAGTCCCGTGGCTACGCGATCAGTTCCTACGAGTTACATTGGTCCCGTGGGAGGTGTTGGTGCCACCCACGGGGCCGTTCGGGGGATGTTTCGGGTTTTCACCCTCTAACGTCATGTTTTTAAGCCTAAGTTTAAAAATATACAAATTATCGTTGTATTCTCAAACCGAGAGTCCCGCGTCTACGCGATCACTTCCTACTAGTTACATTGGTTCCGTGGGAGGTGTTGGTGCCACCCACGGGGCCGTTCGAGGGTTGTTTCGAGTTTTAATCCTCTAATGCCATATTTTTAAGCCTATGTCAAGAAATGTGGAAATTATTTTCATATTCTCAAACCGGGAGTCCCGCGGCTGCGGGGTCAGTTCCTACGAGTTATATTGGTCCCGTGGAAGGTTTTGGTGCCACCCACGGGGCCGTTCCTGGGCTGTTTCGAGTTTTCACTGCATAACACCATGGTTTTAAGCCTAAGTCTAGAAATATACAAATTATCGTCGTATTCTCAAATCGGGAGTCCCACGGCTGCGCTGTCAGTTCCTACGAGTTACATTGGTCCCGTAGTAGGTGTTGGTGCCACTCACGGGGTCGTTCGGAGGATGTTTTGGGTTTTCACCATCTAACGCCATGTTTTTAAGCTTAAGTGTAGAAATATGCAAATTTTTGTCATATTTTCAAACCGGGAGTCCCACGGCTGTACGGTCAGTTACTACGACTTACATTGGTCCCGTGGGACGTGTTGGTGCCACTCACGGGGCCGTTCGGGGGTTGTTTCGGGTTTTAACCCTCTAATGACATGTTTTTAAGCCTATGTTTAAAAATATGAAAATTATCGTCGGATTTATCAAACCGAGAGTCCCGCGGCTGCGCGATCAGTTCCTCCGATTTACATTGATCCCGTGGGAGGTGTTGGTGCCACCCACGGGGCCGTTCGGGGGATGTTTCTGGTTTTTCACCCTCTAACGCCATGTTTTTAATCCTAAGTTTAGAAATATCAAAATTATCAACGTATTCTCAAATCGGGAATGCTACTATTGCGGGGTCAGTTCCTAGGAGTTACTCTTGTCCAGTGGGAGGTGTTGGTGCCACTCACGGGCCCGTTCGGGATGTTTCGGGTTTTCACCTTCTAACGCAATGTTTTTAAGCCTAAGTCTATAAATATGCAAATTATCGTCGTATTCTAAAATCGGGAGTCCCGCGGCTGCGCGCTTAGTTCCTACGATTTACATTGGTCCCGTGGGAGGTGTTGGTGTCACCCACGGGGCCGTTCGGGAGCTGTATCGGGTTTTCACCCTCTAATGCCATGTTTTTAAGCCTAAGTCTAGAAATATGCAAATTATCATCGTATTCTCCAACTGGGAGTCCCGCGGTTGCGATATCAGTTCCTACGAGTTACATTAGTCCCGTGGGAGGTGTTGGTGTCCCCCATAGGGCCGTTCGGGGGCTATTTATGGTTTTCACCCTCTAACGCCATGTTTTTAAGCCTAAGTCTAGAAATATGAAAATTATCGTCGTATTCTCAAACCGGGAGTCCCGCAGCTATGGGGTCAGTTCGTACGAGTTACATTGGTCCCATAGAGGTGTTAGTGCCACCCACGGGGCCGTTCAGGTGCTGTTTCCGATTTTTAGCTTCTATCACCATGTTTTTAAGCCTAAGTCTTGAAATATGAAAATTATCATCATATTCTCAAACTGGGAGTCCTGCGGCTGTACGGTTAGTTCCTACGAGTGACGTTGGTCCCGTGGGAGGTGTTGGTACCACCCACAGGGCCGTTCGGGGGAAGTTTAGGGTTCGCACCCTCTAACGCAATGTTTTTAAGCCTAAGTCTAGAAATATGCAAATTATGATCGTATTCTCAAACTAGGAGTCCCGCGGCTGCGCGGTCAGTTCGTACGAGTAACTTTGGTACCTTGGGAAGTGTTGGTACAACTCACGGGGCCAATCGGTGGCTGTTTGAGGTTTTCACCCTCTAACGACATGTTTTTATGCCTAAGTTTAAAAATATGCAAATTACCATCATATTCTCATACTGGGAGTCCCGCGACTGCGCGGTCACTTCCTACGAGTTACATTGGTCCCGTGGGAGGTGTTGTTGCCACCCACGGGGCCGTTTGGGGGATGTTTCTGGTTTTCACCCTCTAAAGCCATGTTTTTAAACCTAAGTCTAGAAATATGCAAATTATCGTCATATTCTCAAATCGGGAGTCCCGCGGCTACGGGGTCAGTTCGTACGAGTTACATTGGTCCCATGGGAGGTGTTGGTACCACCCACGGGGCCGTTTGGGTGTTGTTTTATGTTTTCACCTTCTATCGCCTTGTTTTTAAGCCTGTGTCTTGCAATATGCAAATTATCATCGTATTCTCAAATCGAGAGTCCCGCGGCTGCACGGTCAGTTCGTATGAGTGACGTTGGTCCCGTGGGAGGTGTTGGTGTCACCCACGGAGCCGTTCGAGGGCAGTTTAGGGTTTTCACCCTCTAACGCAATGTTTTTAAGCCTAAGTCTAAAAATATGCAAAATATGATCGTATTCTCAAAACGGGAGTCCCGCAGCTGCGGGGTCAGTTCCTATGAGTTACTTTGGTCCCTTGTGAGGTGTTGGTGCCACTCACGGGGCCATTCGGGGGCTGCTAAGGGTTTTCACTCTCTAACGACATGATTTTATTTCTAAGTTTAAAAATATGCAAATTATCATCGTATTCTCATATCGGGAGTCCCGCGGCTGTGCGGTCACTTCCTACGAGTTACATTGGTCCCGTGGGAGGTGTTGGTGCCACCCACGGGGCCGTTTGGGGGATGTTTCTGGTTTTCGCCCTCTAAATCCATGTTTTTAAGACTAAGTCTAGAAATATGCAAATTATCGTCGTATTCTGAAACCGGGAGTCCCGCGGCTACAGGGTCAGTTCCTACGAGTTACATTTGTCCTGTGGGAGGTGTTGGTGCCACCCACGGGGCCGTTCGAGGGCTGTTTCGGGTTTTCACCCTCTAACGCAATGTTTTGAAGCCTAAGTCTAGAAATATGCAAATTATCATCATATTCTCAAACCAGAAGTCCCGCTGCTGCGCGGTCAGTTCCTACGAGTTACATTGGTCCCATGGGAGGTGTTGGTGCCACTCAAGGGCCGTTCGGGGGCTGTTTCGAGTTTTTACCCTCTAACGCCATGTTTTTAAGCCTAAGTTAAAAAATATACAAATTATCGTCATATTCTCAAACCGAGAGTCCCGCGGCTGCACGGTCAGTTCGTACGAGTTACATTGGTCCCGTGGGAGGTGTTGTTGCCACCCACGGGGCTGTTCGGGGGATGTTTTGGTTTTTCACCCTCTAACGTCAAGTTTTTATGCCTAAGTTTAAAAATATCAAATTATCATCGTATTCTCAAACCGAGAGTCCCGTAGCTGCGCGGTCACTTACTACAAGTTACATTGGTCCCGTGGGAGGTGTTGGCGCCACCCATAGGGCCGTTGGAGGGCGCTTTCGGGTTTTAATCCTCTAATGCCATGTTTTTAATCCTAAGTCTAGAAATATAAAAATTATCATCGTATTCTCAAATCAGGAGTCCCACGGCAGCGCTGTCAGTTCCGACGAGTTACATTGGTCCCGTGGGAGGTGTTGGTGCCACTCACGGGGCCGTTCGGGGGATGTTTGGGGTTTTCACCATCTAACGCCATGTTTTTAAGCTTAAGTCCAGAAATATGCAAATTATCGTCGTATTCTCAAATCGGGAGTCCCACGGCTGCGCGGTCAGTTACTACGAGTTACTTTGGTCCCGTGGGAGGTGTTGGTGCCACTCATGGGACCGTTCGGGCGCTGTTTTGGGTTTTCACCCTCTAAAGACATGTTTTTAAGCCTAAGTTTAAAAATTTGAAAATTATCATCGTATTCTCAAACAGAGAGTCCCGCGGCTGCGCGGTCTATTGCTACGAGTTACATTGATCCTGTGGGAGGTGTTGGTGCCACCCATGGAGCCGTTCGGGGGATGTTTCGGGTTTTCACCCTCTAATGCCTTGTTTTCAAGCCTATGTCTGGAAATTTGCAAATTATCATCGTATTCTTAAATCGGGAGTCCCGCGGCGGCGCGGTCAGTTCCTACGATTTACATTGGTCCCGTGGGAGGTGCTGGTGCCACCCATAAGGCCGTTCGGGAGAAGTTTAGGGTTTTCACCCTCTAACGCAATGGTTTTAAACCTAAGTCTAAAAATATGCAAATTATGATCGTATTCTCATACCGGGAGTCCCGCGGCTGCGTGGTCACTTCCTACGAGTTACATTGGTCCCGTGGGAGGTGTTGGTGCCACCCACGGGGCCATTTGGGGGATGTTTCTGGTTTTCACCCTCTAAAGCCATATTTTTAGGCCTAAGTCTAGAAATATGCAAATTATCGTCGTATTCTCAAATCGGAAGTCCCGCGGCTACAGGGTCAGTTCCTATGAGTTACGTTTGTCCCGTGGGAGGTGTTGGTGCCACCCACGGGGCCGTCTAGGGGCTGTTTTGGGTTTTCACCCTCTAACGCAATGTTTTTAAGCCTAAACCTAGATATATGAAAATTATTATCGTATTCTCAAATCGGCATTTTCGAGGCTGCGGGGTCAGTTCGTACGAGTTACATTGATCCTATGGGAGGTGTTGGTGCCACCCACGGGACCGTTCGGGTACTTTTTCGGGTTTTCACCTTCTATCACCATGTTTTTAAGCCTGTGTCTTGCAATATGCAAATTATCATCATATTCTCAAACTGGGAGTCCCGCGGCTGCGCGGTCAATTTGTATGAGTGACGTTGGTCCCATAGGAGGTGTTGGTGCCACCCACGGGGCCGTTTGGGGCCAGTTTAGGCTTTTCACCCTCTAACGCAATGTTTTTAAGCCTAAGTCTAGAAATATGCAAATTATGACCGTATTCTCAAAACAGGAGTCCCGCGGCTGCGCGGTCAGTTCCTACGAGTTACTTTGGTCCCTTGGGAGGTGTTGGTGCCACTCACGGGGCCATTCGGGGGCTGCTAAGGGTTTTCACCCTCTAACGACATGTTTTTATTCCCAAGTTTAAAAATATGCAAATTATCATCGTATTCTCAAGCCGGGAGTCCCGCGGCAGCGTGGTCACTTCCTACGAGTTACATTGGTCCCGTGGGAGGTGTTGGTGCAACCCACGGGGCCGTTGGGGGATGTTTATGGTTTTCACCCTCTAAATCCATGTTTTTAAGCCTAAGTCTAGAAATATGTAAATTATCATCGTATTCTCAAACCGGGAGTCCCGCGGCTGCGCTGTCAGTTCCTACGAGTTACATTGGTCCCATGCGAGGTGTTGGTACCACTCAAAGGGCCGTTCGGGGGATGTTTTGGGTTTTCAGCATCTAATTCCATGTTTTTAAGTTTAAGCCTAGAAATATGAAAATTATCGTCGTATTTTAAAACTGAGAGTCCCACGGCTGCACGGTCAGTAACTACTAGTTACTTTGGTCCCGTGGGATGTGTTGGTACCACTCACGAGGCCGTTCGGGGGCTGTTTCGGGTTTTTACCCTCTAATGACATGTTTTTAAGCCTAAGTTTTAAAATATGCAAATTATCATCGTATTCTCAAACCGAGAGTCCCGCGGCTGCGTGGTCAGTTCCTACGAGTTACATTGATCCCGTGGGAGGTGTTGGTGCCACCCACAGGGCCGTTCGGGGGATGTTTCGGGTTTTCACCCTCTAAAGCCATGTTTTTAAGCCAAAGTCTAGTAATATGCAAATTATCGTCGTATTCTCAAACTGGGAGTCCCGCGGATAACGGTCACTTCCTACGAGTTATAATTGTCCCGTGGGAGGTGTTGGTGCCATCCACGGGGCGGTTCGGGGGATGTTTCTAGTTTTCACCCTCTGACGCCATGTTTTTAAGCATTAGTCTTGAAATATGCAAATTAACATCATATTCTCAAATCGAGAGTCCCGCGGCTGCGCGGTCAGTTCCTACGAGTTACATTTGTCCCATGGGAGGTGTTGGTACCACCCACGGGGCCATTTGGGCTTTGTTTCGGGTTTTCACCCTCTAACGCCATGTTTTTAAGACTAAATTAAGAAATATGCAAATTATTAGCGTATTCTCAAACCGGGAGTCCCGCGGTCGCGCGGTCAGTTCCTACGAGTTACATTGGTCTCGTGGGAGGTGTTGGGGATACCCACGGGGCCGTTCGGGGCTGTTTCAGGTTTTCACCCTCTAACGCCATGTTTTAGGCCTAAGTTTAGAAATATCCAAATTATTGTCGTATTCTCAAACCGGGAATCCTACGGTTGCGGGGTCAGTTCCTAGGAGTTACATTTATCCCACGGGAGGTGTTGGTGCCACCCATGGGGGCGTTCGGGGATGTTTCGGGTTTTCTCCTTCTAACGCAATGTTTTTAAGACTAAGTCTAGAAATATGCAAATTATCGTCGTATTCTCAAATTGGGAGTCCCGAAACTGCGGGGTCGGTTCGTACGAGTTATAATGGTCCCGTCGGAGGTGTTAGTGCCACCCACGGGGCCGTTCGGGTGCTGTTCGGTTTTTCACACACTAACGCCATGTTTTTAAGCATAAGTATAGAAATATGCGAATATTCATCGAATTCTCAAACCGGGAGTCCCGCCGCTGTGCGGTCAGGTCCTATGAGTTACATTGGTCCCGTGGGAGGTGTTGGTGCCACCCACGGGGTCGTTCGGTTGCTATTTTGGGTTTTCACCCTCTAACACCATGTTTTTAAGCCTAAGTCTAGAAATATTAAAATTATCATCATATTCTCAAACCGGGAGTCCCGCGGTTGCGGAGTTAGTTCGTACGAGTTACAATATGAAAATGGGAGGTGTGGGTGCCATCCACGGGGCCGTTCGTGTGCTGTTTCGGGTTGTTAACCTCTAACGCCATGTTTTTAAGCCTAAGTCTAGAAATATGCAAATTATCATTGTATTCTCAAACTGGGAGTCCTGCGGCTGCGTTGTCAGTTCCTACGAGTTATATTGGTCCCGTGGGAGGTGTTGGTGCTACCCACGGGGCCGTTCGGGGGCTATTTCGGGTTTTCACCCTCTAATGCCATGTTTTTAAGCCTAAGTCTAGAAATATGCAAATTATCGTCGTATTCTCAAATCGGGAGTCCCGCGGCTGCGCAGTCAGTTACTACGAGTTACATTGGTCCCGTGGGAGGTGTTGGTGCCACTCACGGGGTCGTTCGGGGGACGTTTTGAGTTTTCATCCTCTAACTCCATGTTTTTAAGCCTAAGTTTAAAAATATAAAAATTATCGTCATATTCTCAGAACGAGAGTCCCGCCGCTGCGCTGTCAGTTCCTACGAGTAAAAATGGTCCCGTGGGAGGTGTTGGTGCTACCCACGGGGCCGTTCGGGGGCTGTTTCGGGTTTTCACCCTCTAATGCCATGTTTCTAAGCCTAAGTCTAGAAATATGCAAATTATTGTCGTATTCTCAAACCGGGAGTCCCGCGGATGTAGGGACAGTTCCTACGAGTTACATTTGTCCTATGGGAGGTGATGGTACCACCCACGGGGCCGTTCGGGGGCTGTTTCGGGTTTTCACCCTCTAATGTAATGTTTTTAAGCCTAAGTCTACATATATGAAAATTATCGTCGTATTCTCTAATCGGGAGTCCCACGGTTGCGGGGTCAGTTCGTACGAGTTACATTAGTCCCATGGGAGGTGTTGGTGCCACCCATAGGGCCGTTCGGGTGCTGATTCGAGTTTTCACCTTCTAACACCATGTTTTTCAGCCTAAGTCTAGAAATATGCAAATTATTGTTGTATTGTCATACCGGGAGTCCCGCGGCTGCACGATCTGTTCATACGAGTTACATTGGTCCCATTGCAGGTGTTGGTGCCACCCCCGGGGCCGTTTTGGGGCTATTTCGGGTTTTCACCCTCTACTGCAATATTTTTAAGCCTAAGTCTAGATATATGAAAATTATCAACGTATTCTCTAATCGGCATTCCCACGGCTGCGGGGTCAGTTCGTACGAGTTACATTGGTCCCGTGGGAGATATTGGTGCCACCCACGGGGCTGTTCGGGTGCAATTTTCGGTTTTCAGCTTCTATCGCCATGTTTTTAAGCCTTAGTCTTGAAATATGAAAATTATCGTCGTATTCTCAAACCGGGAGTCCCGCGGCTGCATGGTCAGTTCCTACGAGTGTCGTTGGTCCCGTGGGAGGTGTTGGTGCCACCCACAGGGCTGTTCGGGGGCAGTTTAGGGTTTTCATCTCGAACGCAATGTTTTTAAGCCTAAGTTTAAAAATATGCAAATTATGATCGTATTCTCAAATCGGGAATCCCGCGACTGCGCGGTCAGTTCCTACGAGTTACTTTGGTCCCTTGGGAAGTGTTGGTGCCACTCATGGGGCCGTTCGGGGGTTGTTTCGGGTTTTCACCCTCTAATGACTGGTTTTTATGCCTAAGTTTAAAAATATGCAAATTAACATCGTATTCTAAAATCGGGAGTCCCGCGGCTGCGCGGTCACTTCCTACGAGTTACATTGGTCCCGTGGGAGGTGTTGGTGCCACCCACGGGTCCGTTTAGGGGATGTTTTTAGTTTTCACCCTCTAAAGCCATGTTTTTAAGCCTAAGTCTAGAAATGTGCAAATTATTGTCGTATTCTCAAACTGGGAGTCCCGCGGCTACAGGGTCAGTTCCTACGAGTTACATTTGTCCCGTGGGAGGTGTTGGTGCCACCCACGGGGCTATTTCGGGTTTTCACCCTCTAACGCAATGTTTTTAAGCCTAAGTCTAGATATATAAAAACTATTATCATATTCTCCAATTGGGAGTCCCACAGCTGCACGGTCAGTTCATACGAGTTACATTGGTCCCGTGGGAGGTGTTGGTGCCACCCACGGGGCCGTTCGGGGGCATTTTAGGGTTTTCACCCTCTAAGACAATGTTTTTAAGCCTAAGTCTAGAAATATGCAAATTATGATCGTATTCTCAAAACGGGAGTCCCACGGCTGCGCGGTCAGTTCCTACGAGTTACTTTGGTCCCTTGGGAGGTGTTGGTGCCACTCATGGGGCCATTCGGGGGCTGTTTCGGGTTTTCACCCTCAAACGACATGTTCCTATTCCTAAGTTTAAAAATATTCAAATTATCATCGTATTCTCAAACCGGGAGTCCCGTGGCTGCGCAATCACTTCCTACGAGTTACAATGGTCCCGTGGGAGGTGTTGGTGCCACCCACGGGGCCGTTTGGGGGATGTTTTTAATTTTCACCCTCTAAATCCATGTTTTTAAGCCTAAGTCTAGAAATATGCAAATTATCATCGTATTCTTAAATCGGGAGTCCCGCGGCTGCGCGGTCAGTTCCTACGAGTTACAGGAGGTGTTGGTGCAACTCAAGGGGCCGTTCGGGGGCTGTTGCGAGTTTTTACCCTCTAACACCATGTTTTGAAGCCTAAGTTTAAAAATTTACAAATTATCATCGTATTCTCAAACCGAGAGTCCCGCGACTACGCGATCAGTTCCTACGAGTTACATTGGTCCCGTGGGAGGTGTTGGTGCCACCCACGGGGCCGTTCGGGGGATGTTTCGGGTTTTCACCCTCTAACGTCATGTTTTTAAGCCTAAGTTTAAAAATGTACAAATTATCGTCGTATTCTCAAACCGAGAGTCCCGCGGCTACGCGATCACTTCTTACTAGTTACATTGGTTCCGTGGGAGGTGTTGGTGCCACCCACGGGGCCGTTCGGGGGCTGTTTCGAGTTTTAATCCTCTAATGCCATATTTTTAAGCCTATGTCTAGAAATGTGGAAATTATTGTCATATTCTCAAACCGGGAGTCCCGCGGCTGCGGGGTCAGTTCCTACGAGTTATATTGGTCCCGTGGAAGGTTTTGGTGCCACCCACGGGGCCGTTCCTGGGCTGTTTCGAGTTTTCACTGCATAACACCATAGTTTTAAGCCTAAGTCTAGAAATATACAAATTATCGTCGTATTCTCAAATCGGGAGTCCCACGACTGCGCTGTCAGTTCCTACGAGTTACATTGGTCCCGTGTAGGTGTTGGTGCCACTCACGGGGCCGTTCGGAGGATGTTTTGGGTTTTCACCATCTAACGCCATGTTTTTAAGCTTAAGTGTAGAAATATGCAAATTTTTGTCATATTTTCAAACCGGGAGTCCCACGACTGCACGGTCCGTTACTACGAGTTACATTGGTCCCGTGGGACGTGTTGGTGCCACTCACGGGGCCGTTCGGGGGCTGTTTCGGGTTTTAACCCTCTAATGACATGTTTTTAAGACTATGTTTAAAAATATGAAAATTATCATCAGATTTATCAAACCGAGAGTCCCGCGGCTGCGCGATCAGTTCCTCCGATTTACATTGATCCCGTGGGAGGTGTTGGTGCCACCCACGGGGCCGTTCGGGGGATGTTTCTGGTTTTTCACCCTCTAACGCCATGTTTTTAATCCTAAGTTTAGAAATATCCAAATTATCAACATATTCTCAAACCGGGAATGCTACTATGGCGGGGTCAGTTCGTAGGAGTTACTCTTGTCCCGTGGGAGGTGTTGGTGCCACTCACTGGCCCGTTCGGGATGTTTCGGGTTTTCACCTTCTAACGTAATGTTTTTAAGCCTAAGTCTAGAAATATGCAAATTATCATCGTATTCTAAAATCGGGAGTCCCGCGACTGCGCGCTTAGTTCCTACGATTTACATTGGTCCCGTGGGAGGTGTTGGTGTCACCCACGGGGCCGTTCGGGAGCTGTATCGGGTTTTCACCCTCTAATGCCATGTTTTTAAGCCTAAGTCTAGAAATATGCAAATTATCGTCGTATTCTCCAACTGGGAGTCCCGCGGTGGCGATATCAGTTCCTACGAGTTACATTAGTCCCGTGGGAGGTGTTGGTGTCCCCCATAGGGCCGTTCGGGGGCTATTTCTGGTTTTCACCCTCTAACGCCATGTTTTTAAGCCTAAGTCTAGAAATATGCAAATTATCGTCGTATTCTCAAACCGGGAGTCCCACGGCTACGGGGTCAGTTCCTAAGAGTTATATTGGTCTCGTGGGAGGTGTTGGTGCCACCCACAGGGCCGTTCGGGGGCTATTTTGGGTTTTCACCCTCGAACGCAATGTTTTTAAGCCTAAGTCTAGAAATATGCAAATTATCATCATATTCACAAAACGGGAGTCCCACGGTTGCGCGGTCAGTTCTTACGATTTACATTGGTCCCGTGGGAGGTGTTGGTGCCACCCACGGGGCCGTTCGGAGGCTATTTCGGGTTTTTAACTTCTAATGCCATATTTTTAAGTATAAGTCTAGAAATATGAAAATTAACGTCGTATTCTCAAACTGGGAGTCCCGCGGCTGCGCGGTCTATTCCTACGAGTGACGTTGGTCCCGTGGGATTTGTTGGTGCCACCCACGAGGTCGTTCTGGGGCTGTTTCGGGTTTTCACCCTCTAACGTAATATTATTAAGCCTAAGTCTAAAAATATGAAAATTATCATCGTATTCTCAAACTGGAAGTCCTGCGACTGTACGATCAGTTCCTACGAGTTACATTGGTCCCGTGTGAGGTGTTGGTGCCACTAAAGGGGCCGTTTGGGGGCTGTTTCAGGTTTTACACTCTAACACCATATTTTTAAGC
This sequence comes from Sambucus nigra, assembly GCA_949130495.1. Taxonomy (NCBI): domain Eukaryota; kingdom Viridiplantae; phylum Streptophyta; class Magnoliopsida; order Dipsacales; family Adoxaceae; genus Sambucus; species Sambucus nigra. Next base: position 636,008,244 of record OX422211.1, on the reverse strand, counting down.
CTATGTTTAAAAATATACAAATTATTACCGTATTCTCAAACCGGGAGTCCCGCGGCTGCGCGGTCAGTTTCTACATTTGATATTGGTTCCGTGGGAGGTGTTGGTGCCATCTACGGGGCCGATCGGGTGTTGTTTCGGGTTTTCACCTTCTAACGCCAGGTTTTTAAGCCCAAGTCAAAAAATATGTAAATTATCATTGTATTCTCATATCGGGAGTCCCGCGGCTGCGCGAACAGTTCCTACGAGTTACATTCGTCCCTTGGGAGGTATTGGTGCCATCCCCGGGGCCGTTCGGGGATGTTTCAGGTTTACCCCCTCTAATGCCTTTTTTTTAGCCTAAGTCTAGAAATATACAAATTATCGTTGTATTCTCAAATCGGGAGTCCCGCGGCTGCACGGTCAGTTCCTACCAGTTACATTGGTCAAGTGGGAGTTGTTGGTGCCACCCACGGGGTCGTTCGGGGGATGTTTCGAGTTTTCACCGTCTAATGCCTTGTTTTTAAGTATATGTCTAGAAATATGTAAATTATCATCGTATTCTCAAACCGGGAGTCCTGTGGATGCGCGGTCAGTTCTTACTAGTTTATTTGGTCCCGTGGGAGGTGTTGGTGTCACCACGAGGCCGTTCGGGAGATGTTTTGGGGTTTTCACCCTCTAACGCCATATTTTTGTGCCTAAGTCTAAAAATATACAAATTATCATCATATTCTCAAACTTGGAGTCTCGAGCTGCGCGATCAGTTCCTACGTTTTATATTGGTCCCGTGGGAGGTGTTGGTGCCATCCACGGGGTCGATCGGGTGTTGTTTTGGGTTTTCACCTTCTAACGCCATGTTCTTAAGCCTAAGTTTGGAAATATGTAAATTATTGTTGTATTCTCGTACCGGGAGTCCTGCGGCTGCGCGAACTATTCCTACGAGTTACATTGGTCCCTTGGGAGGTGTTGGTGCCATCCCCGGGGCCGTTCGGGGGATGTTTCGGGTTTTCCCCCTCTAAAGCCATGTTTTTTAGCCTAAGTCTATAAATAAACAAATTATCATCGTATTCTCAAACCGAGAGTCCCACGGCTGCGGTGTCAGTTCCTACGAGTTACATTGGTCCCGTGGGAGGTGTTGATGCCACCCACGGGGCCGTTCGGTGGATGTTTCGGGTTTTCACCCTCTAAAGCCATGTTTTAAGCCTAAGTCTAGAAATATGGAAATTATCATCGTATTCTCAAAACAGGAGTCCCGCGGCTGCGGGGTCAGTTCGTACGAGTTACATTGGTCCCGTGGGTGGTGTGGGTGCCACCCACGGGGAGGTTAGGGGGATGTTTCTAGTTTTGTCCCTCTAATGCCATGTTTTTAATCCTAAGTCTAGATATATGAAAATTATCATCGTATTCTCTAATTGGGAGTCCCGCGGTAGCGGGGTCAGTTCGTACGAGTTACATTGGTCCCGTGGGAGGTGTTGGTGCCACCCACAAGGCCATTTGGGGGCTATTTCGGTTTTTCCCCCTCTAACGCCATTTTTTTAAGCTTAAGTCTAGAAATATGCAAATTATCGTCATATTCTCAAACCGGGAGTCCCGCGGCTGCGCGATCAGTTCCTGCGAGTTATATTGGTCCCGTGGGAGGTGTTGGTGCCACCCACGGGGCCGTTCGGGTTCTGTTTCGGGTTTTCATCTTCTAACGCCATGTTTTTAAGCCTAAGTCTAGAATTATGCAAATTATTTTTTAATTCTCATACCGGGAGTCCCACGGCTGCACGATCTGTTCCTACGAGTTACATTGGTCCCGTTGGAAATGTTGGTGCCACCCCCGGGGCCGTTCGGGGGCTGTTTTGGGTTTTCACCCTCTAACACCTTATTTTTTTGCCTAAGTCTAGAAATATCCAAATTATCATCGTATTCTCCAATCGGGAGTCTTGTGGCTGCACGGTCAATTCCTACGAGTTACATTGGTCCCGTGGGAGGTGTTGGTGCCACCCACAGGGCCGTTCGGGGGTTATTTCGGGTTTTCACCCTCTAACGTAATGTTTTTAAGCCTAAGTCTAAAAATATGCAAATTATCATCGTATTCTCAAATTAGGAGTCACGCTGCTGCGCGGTCAGTTCCTACGAGTAACATTGGTCCTGTGGGAGGTGTTGGTGCCACCTACAGGGTCGTTCAGGGGCTGTTTTGGGTTTTCACCCTCTAACGCCTTGTTTTTAAGCCTAAGTCTAGAAATATGAAAATTATCATCGTATTCTCAAATCGGGAGTCCCGCGGCGGCGCGGTTAGTTCCTACGATTTACCTTGGTCCCGTGGGAGGTGTTGGTGTCACCCACGGGGCCGTTCGGGGGCTGTATCGGATTTTGACAATCTAATGCCATGTTTTTAAGCCTAAGTCTAGAAAGATGCAAATTATCGTCGTATTCTCCAAGTGGGAGTCCCGCGGTTGCGATATCAGTTCCTACGAGTTACATTAGACCCGTGGGAGGTGTTGGTGTCCCCCATAGGGCCGTTCAGGGGCTATTTCTGGTTTTCACCCTGTAACACCATGTTTTTAAGCCTAAGTCTAGAAATATGATAATTATCATCGTATTCTCAAACCGGGAGTCCCGCGGCTATGGGGTCAGTTCGTACGAGTTACATTGGTCCCATGGGAGGTGTTATTGCCACCCACGGGGCCGTTCGGGTGCTGTTTCTGGTTTTCAGCTTCTATCACCATGTTTTTAAGCCTAAGTCTAGAAATGTGCAAATTATGATCGTATTCTCAAAATCGTGGCTGCACGGTCAGTTGGTATGAGTGACGTTGGTCCCGTGGGATGTGTTGGTGCCACCCATGGAGCCGTTCGGGGGCAGTTTAGGGTTTTCACCCTCTAACGCAATGTTTTTAAGCCTAATTCTAGAAATATGCAAAATATGATCGTATTCTCAAAAACGGGAGTCCCGCGGTTGTGGGGTCAGTTCCTACGAGTTACTTTGGTCCCTTGGGAGGTGTTGGTGCCCCTTACGGGGCCATTCGGGGGATGTTACAGATTTTCACCCTCTAACGACATGATTTTATTCCTAAGTTTAAAAATATGCAAATTATCATCGTATTCTCAAACCGGGAGTCCCACGGCTACGGGGTCAGTTCCTACGAGTTATATTGGTCTCGTGGGAGGTGTTGGTGCCACCCACGGGGCCGTTCGGGGGCTATTTTGGGTTTTCACCCTCGAACGCAATGTTTTTAAGCCTAAGTCTAGAAATATGCAAATTATCATCATATTCACAAAACGGGAGTCCCACGGTTGCGCGGTCAGTTCTTACGATTTACATTGGTCCCGTGGGAGGTGTTGGTGCCACCCATGGGGCCGTTCGGAGGCTATTTCGGGTTTTTACCTTCTAATGCCATATTTTTAAGTATAAGTCTAGAAATATGCAAATTAACGTCGTATTCTCAAACTGGGAGTCCCGCGGCTGCGCGGTCTATTCCTACGAGTGACGTTGGTCCCGTGGGAGTTGTTGGTGCCACCCACGAGGCCGTTCGGGGGCTGTTTCGGGTTTTCACCCTCTAACGCAATATTTTTAAGCCTAAGTCTAGAAATATGAAAATTATCATCGTATTCTCAAACTGGTAGTCCTGCGACTGCACGATCAGTTCCTACGAGTTACATTGGTCCCGTGTGAGGTGTTGGTGCCACTAAAGGGGCCGTTCGGGGACTGTTTCAGGTTTTACACTCTAAGACCATGTTTTTAAGCCTATGTTTAAAAATATACAAATTATTACCGTATTCTCAAACCGGGAGTCCCGCGGCTGCGCAGTCAGTTTCTACATTTGATATTGGTCCCGTGGGAGGTGTTGGTGCCATCTACGGGGCCGATCGGGTGCTGTTTCGGGTTTTCACCTTCTAACGCCATGTTTTTAAGCCCAAGTCAAAAAATATGTAAATTATCATTGTATTCTCATACCGGGAGTCCCGCGGCTGCGCGAACAGTTCCTACGAGTTACATTCGTCCCTTGGGAGGTATTGGTGCCATCCCCGGGGCCGTTCGGGGATGTTTCGGGTTTACCCCCTCTAATGCCTTTTTTTTAGCCTAAGTCTAGAAATATACAAATTATCATTGTATTATCAAATCGGGAGTCCCGCGGCTGCACGGTCAGTTCCTACCAGTTACATTGGTCAAGTGGGAGGTGTTGGTGCCACCCACGGGGTCGTTCGGGGGATGTTTCGAGTTTTCACCGTCTAATGCCTTGTTTTTAAGTATATGTCTAGAAATATGTAAATTATCATCGTATTCTCAAACCGGGTGTCCTGTGGATGCGCGGTCAGTTCTTACTAGTTTATTTGGTCCCGTGGGAGGTGTTGGTGTCACCACGGGGCCGTTCAGTAGATGTTTCGGGTTTTCACCCTCTAACGCCATATTTTTGTGCCTAAGTCTAAAAAGATACAAATTATCATCATATTCTCAAACTGGGAGTCTCGAGCTGCGCGATCAGTTCCTACGTTTTATATTGGTCCCGTGGGAGGTGTTGGTGCCATCCACGGGGTCGATCGGGTGTTGTTTTGGGTTTTCTCCTTCTAACGCCATGTTCTTAAGCCTAAGTTTGGAAATATGTAAATTATTGTTGTATTCTCGTACCGAGAGTCCCGCAGCTGCGCGAACTGTTCCTACGAGTTACATTGGTCCCTTGGGAGGTGTTGGTGCCATCCCCGGGGCCGTTCGGGGGATGTTTCGGGTTTTCCCCCTCTAAAGCCATGTTTTTTAGCCTAAGTCTATAAATAAACAAATTATCATCGTATTCTCAAACCGAGAGTCCCGCAGTTGCGGTGTCAGTTCCTACGAGTTACATTGGTCCCGTGGGAGGTGTTGATGCCACCCACGGGGCCGTTCGGTGGATGTTTCGGGTTTTCACCCTCTAAAGCCATGTTTTTAAGCCTAAGTCTAGAAATATGAAAATTATCATCGTATTCTCAAAACGGGAGTCCCGCGGCTGCGGGGTCAGTTCGTATGAGTTACATTGGTCCTGCGGGGTGGTGTGGGTGCCACCCACGGGGAGGTTCGGGGGATGTTTCTAGTTTTGTCCCTCTAATGCCATGTTTTTAATCCTAAGTCTAGATATATGAAAATTATTATCGTATTCTCTAATTGGGAGTCCCGCGGTAGCGGGGTCAGTTCGTACGAGTTACATTGGTCCCGTGGGAGGTGTTGGTGCGACCCACAAGGCCGTTTGGGGGCTATTTCGGTTTTCCCCCCTCTAACGCCATGTTTTTAAGCTTAAGTCTAGAAATATGCAAATTATCGTCATATTCTCAAACCGGGAGTCCCGCGGCTGCGCGATCAGTTCCTACGAGTTATATTGGTCCCGTGGGAGGTGTTGGTGCCACCCACGGGGCCGTTCGAGTTCTGTTTTGGGTTTTCACCTTCTAACGCCATGTTTTTAAGCCTAAGTCTAGAAATATGCAAATTATTTTTTAATTCTCATACCGGGAGTCCCACGGCTGCACGATCTATTCCTACGAGTTACATTGGTCCCGTTGGAAGTGTTGGTGCCACCCCCGGTGCCGCTCGGGGGCTGTTTTGGGTTTTCACCCTCTAACACCTTATTTTTTAGCCTACGTCTAGAAATATCCAAATTATCATCATATTCTCCAATCGGTAGTCTTGCGGCTGCACGGTCAATTCCTACGAGTTACATTGGTCCCGTGGGAGGTGTTGGTGCCACCCACAGGGCCGTTTGGGGGCTATTTCGGGTTTTCACCCTCTAACGCAATGTTTTTAAGCCTAAGTCTAAAAATATGCAAATTATCATCGTATTCTCAAATTAGGAGTCACGCTGCTGCGCGGTCAGTTCCTACGAGTAACATTGGTCCTGTGGGAGGTGTTGGTGCCACCCACAGGGTCGTTATGGGGCTGTTTCGGGTTTTCACCCTCTAACGCCTTGTTTTTAAGCCTAAGTCTAGAAATATGAAAATTATCATCGTATTCTCAAATCGGGAGTCCCGCGGCGGCGCGGTTAGTTCCTACGATTTACCTTGGTCTCGTGGGAGGTGTTGGTGTCACCCACGGGGCCGTTCGGGGGTTGTATCGGGTTTTCACCCTCTAATGCCATGTTTTGAAGCCTAAGTCTAGAATGATGCAAATTATCGTTGTATTCTCCAACTGGGAGTCCCGCGGTTGCGATATCAGTTCCTACGAGTTACATTAGACCCGTGGGAGGTGTTGGTGTCGCCCATAGGGCCGTTTAGGGGCTATTTCTGGTTTTCAACCTATAACGCCATGTTTTTAAGCCTAAGTCTAGAAATATGATAATTATCATCGTATTCTCAAACCGGGAGTCCCGCGGCTATGGGGTCAGTTCGTACGAGTTACATTGGTCCCATGGGAGGTGTTACTACCACCCACGGGGCCGTTCGGGTGCTGTTTTCGGTTTTAAGCTTCTATCACCATGTTCTTAAGCCTAAGTCTAGAAATGTGAAAATTATGATCGTATTCCCAAAACCGTGGCTGCACGGTCAGTTGGTATGAGTGACGTTGGTCCCGTGGTATGTGTTGGTGCCACCCATGGAGCCGTTCGGGGGCAGTTTAGGGTTTTCACCCTCTAACGCAATGTTTTTAAGCCTAATTCTAGAAATATGCAAAATATGATCGTATTCTCAAAACGGGAGTCCCGCGGCGGTGGGGTCAGTTCCTACGAGTTACTTTGGTCCCTTGGGAGGTGTTGGTGCCCCTTACGGGGCCATTCGGGGGCTGTTACGGATTTTCACCCTCTAACGACATGATTTTATTCCTAAGTTTAAAAATATGCAAATTATCATCGTATTCTCAAACCGGGAGTCCCGCGGCTGCGCGGTCACTTCCTACGAGTTACATTGGTCCCGTGGGAGGTGTTGGCGCCACCCACGGGGTCGTTTGGGGGATGTTTCTGGTTTGCACCCTCTAAATCCATGTTTTTAAGACTAAGTCTAGAAATATGCAAATTATCATCATATTCTCAAACCGGGAGTCCCGCGGCTACAGGGTCAATTCCTACTAGTTACATTTGTCCTGTGGGAGGTGTTGGTGCCACTCAAGGGCCGTTCGGGGGCTGTTTCGAGTTTTTAACCTCTAACGCCATGTTTTTAAGCCTAAGTTTAAAAATATACAAATTATCGTCGTATTGTCAAACTGAGAGTCCCGCGGCTGCGCGGTCAGTTCATACGAGTTACATTGGTCCCGTGGGAGGTGTTGGTGCCACCCACGAGGCCGTTCGGGGGATGTTTCGGGTTTTCACCCTCTAACGTTATGTTTTTAAGCCTAAGTTTAAAAATATACAAATTATCATCGTATTCTCAAACCGAGAGTCCCACGGTTACGCAGTCACTTCCTACGAGTTACATTCGTTTCGTGGGAGGTGTTGGTGCCACTCACGGGGCCGTTCGGGGGTTATTTCGAGTTTTAATCCTCTAATGCCATGTTTTTAAGGCCATGTCTAGAAATGTGCAAATTATCGTCGTATTCTCAAACCGAGAGTCCCGCGACTGCGGGGTCAGCTCCTACGAGTTATATTGGTCCCGTGGAAGGTTTTAGTGCAACCCACGGGGCCGTTCCTGTGCTGTTTCGAGTTTTCACCCTCTAACACCTTGTTTTTAAGCCTAAGTCTATAAATATGCAAATTATCGTCGTATTCGCAAATCGGGAGTCCCACGGCTGCACAGTCAGTTACTACGAGTAACTTTTGTCCCGTGAGAGGTGTTGGTGCCACTCATGGGACCGTTCGGGGGCTGTTTTGGGTTTTCACCCTCTAATGACATGTTTTTAAGCCTAAGTTTAAAAATATGAAAATTATAGTCGTATTCTCAAACCGAGAGTCCTGCGGCTGCGCGGTTAGTTCCTACGAGTTACATTGATCCCGTGGGAGGTGTTGGTGCCACCCACGGGGCCGTTCGGGGGATGTTTCGGGTTTTCAACCTCTAACGCCTTGTTTTCAAGCCTAAGTCTAGAAATTTTCAAATTATCAATGTATTCTTAAATCGGGAGTCCCGCAGCGGCGCGGTCAGTTCCTACGATTTACATTGGTCCCGTGGGAGGTGTTAGTGTCACCCACGGGGCCGTTCGGGGGCTGTAACGGGTTTTCACCCTCTAATGCCTTGTTTTTATGCCTAAGTCTAGAAATATGCAAATTATCGTCGTATTCTGCAACTGGGAGTCTCGCGGCTGCGATTTCAGTTCCTACGAGTTACATTAGTCCCTTGGGAGGTGTTGGTGTCCCCCACAGGGCCGTTCGGGGGCTATTTCTGGTTTTTACCCTGTAACGCCATGTTTTTAAGCCTAAGTCTAGAAATATGAAAATTATCATTGTATTTTCAAACCGGGAGTCCCGCGGCTACGGGGTCAGTTCGTACGAGTTACATTGGTCCCGTGGGAGGTGTTGGTGCCACCCACGGGGCCGTTCGGGTGCTGTTTGCGGTTTTCATCTTCTATGACCATGTTTTTAAGAATAAGTCTTGAAATATGAAAATTATCATTGTATTCTGAAACCGGGAGTCTCACGGCTGTGCGGTTAGTTCCTACGAGTGACGTTGGTCCCGTGGGAGGTGTTGGTGCCACCCAGAGGGCCGTTCAGGGGCAGTTTAGGGTTTTCACCCTCTAACGCAATGATTTTAAGCCTAAGTCTAGAAATATGCAAATTATGATAGTATTCTCAAACCGGGAGTCCCGCGGCTGCGCGGTCAGTTCCTACGAGTTACTTTGATCCCTTGGAAAGTGTTGGTGCCACTCAGGGGGGCCGTTTGGGGGCTATTTCACCCTCTAACGACATGTTTTTATGCCTATGTTTAAAAATATGCAAATTATCATCGTATTCTCATACCGGGAGTCCCGCGGCTGCGCGGTCACTTCCTACGAGTTACATTGGTCCCGTGGGAGGTGTTGGTGCCACCCACGAGGCCATTCGGGGGATATTTTTGGTTTTCACCCTCTAAAGCCATGTTTTTAATCCTAAGTCTAGAAATATGCAAATTATCATCGTATTCTCAAACTGGGAGTCCCGCGGCTACAGGGTAAGTTCCTATGAGTTACATTTGTCCTGTGGGAGGTGTTGGTGTCACCCACGGGGCCGTTCAGGGGCTGTTTCGGGTTTTCACCCTCTAACGCAATGTTTTTAAGACTAAGTCTATATATATGAAAATTATCATCGTATTCTCTAATCGGCATTCCCACGGCTGCGGGGTCAGTTCGTACGAGTTACATTGGTCCTATGGGAGTTGTTGGTGCCACCCACGGGGCCGTTCGAGTGCTTTTTTGGGTTTTCACCTTCTATCGCCATGTTTTTAAGCCTGTGTCTTGCAATATGCAAATTATCGTCATATTCTCAAACCGGGAGTCCCGTGGCTGTGCGGTCAATTCGTATGAGTGGCGTTGGTCTCGTGGGAGGTGTTGGTACCACCCACGGGGCCGTTCGGGGGCAGTTTAGGGTTTTCACCCTCTAACGCAATGTTTTTCAGCCTAAGTCTAGAAATATACAAATTATGATCGTATTCTCAAAACGGGAGTCCCGCAGCTGTGCGGTCAGTTCCTACGAATTACTTTGGTCCCTTGGGAGGTGTTGGTGCCACTCACAGGGTCATTCGGGGGTTGTTACGGGTTTCACCCTCTAGCGACATGTTTTTATTCCTAAGTTTAAAAATATGAAAATTATCATCGTATTCTCCATCCGGGAGTCCCGCGGCTGCGCGGTCACTTCCTACAAGTTACATTGGTCCCGTGGGAGGTGTTGGTGCCACCCACAGGGCCGTTTGGGGGATGTTTATGGTTTTCACCCTCTAAATCCATGTTTTTAAGCCTAAGTCTTAAAATATGCAAATTATCGTCGTATTCTCAAACCGGGAGTCCCGCGGCTACAGGGTCAGTTCCTACGAGTTACATTGGTCCCATGGGATCTGTTGGTGCCACCCACGGGGTCGTTCGGCGTATGTTTCGGGTTATCACCCTCTAACATAATGTTTTTAGGCCTAAGTCTTGAAATATGCAAATTATCATCGCATTCTCAAACGGGGAGTCCCGCGGCTGCGCGATTAGTTCCTATGAGTTACATTGGTCCCGTGGGAGGTGTTGGCGCAACTCAAGGGGCCGTTCGGGGGCTATTTTGAGTTTTTACCCTCAAACGACATGTTTTTAAGCCTAAGTTTCAAAATATGCAAATTATCGTAGTATTCTCAAACCGAGAGTCCCGCGGCTGTGCGGTTAGTTCCTACGAGTTACATTGGTCCCGTGGGAGGTGTTGGTGCCACCCACGGGGCCGTTCGGGGGCTATTTCGGATTTTCATCCTCTAATGCCATGTTTTTAAGCCTATGTCTAGAAATATGTAAATTATCGTCGTATTCTCAAATCGGGAGTCCCGCGGGGGGGCGGGGTCAGTTCCTATGAGTTATATTGGTCCCGTGGGAGGTGTTGGTGCCACCCACGGAGCCGTTCCTGGGCTGTTTCGAGTTTTCACCCTCTAACGCCATATTTTTAAGCCCAAGTCTAGAAATATACAAATTATCGTCGTATTCTTAAATCGGGAGTCCCACGGATTCCCTATCAGTTCCTACGAGTTACATTGGTCCCGTGGGAGGTGTTGGTGCCACTCACAGGGCCGTTCGGGGGATGTTTCGGGTTTTTACCATCTAACGCCATGTTTTTAAGTTTAAGCCTAAAAATATGCAAATTATCATCGTATTCTCAAACCGAGAGTCCCGCGGCTACGCGGTCAGTAACTACGAGTTACTTTGGTCCCGTGGGAGGTGTTGGTGCCACTCACGGGGCCGTTCGGGGGCTGTTTCGGGTTTTTACCCTCTAATGACATGTTTTTAAGCCTAAGTTTAAAAATACACAAATTATCGTCGTATTCTCAAACCGAGAGTCTCGCGGCTGCGCGGTCAGTTCCTACGAGTTACATTGATCTCGTGGTGGGTGTTGGTGCCACCCACGGGGCCGTTCGGAGGATGTTTCGGGTTTTCACCCTCTAAAGCCATGTTTTTAAGCCAAAGTCTAGTAATATGCAAATTATCGTTGTATTCTCAAACCGGGAGTCCCGCGGATAACGGTCAGTTCCTACGAGTTATATTTGTCCCGTGGGAGGTGTTGGTGCCACCCATGGGGCGGTTCGGGGGATGTTTCTAGTTTTCACCCTCTAACGTAATGTTTTTAAGCATTAGTCTAAAAATATGCAAATTAACATCATATTCTCAAACCGAGAGTCCCGCGGCTGCGCGGTCAGTTTCTACGAGTTACATTGGTCCCATGGGAGGTGTTGGTACCACCCACGGGGCCGTTCGGGTGCTGTTTCGAGTTTTCACCCTCTAACGCCATGTTTTTAAGACTAAGTTAAAAAATATGCAAATTATTGTTGTATTGTCATACCGGGAGTCCCGCGGCTGCACGATCTGTTCATACGAGTTACATGGGTCCCATTGCAGGTGTTGGTGCCACCCCCGGGGCCGTTTTGGGGCTATTTCGGGTTTTCTCTAATGCAATGTTTTTAAGCCTAAGTCTAGATATATGAAAATTATCATTGTATTCTCTAATCGGCATTCGCACGGCTGCGGGGTGAGTTTGTACGAGTTAGATTATCCCGTGGGAGATGTTGGTGCCACCCACGGGGCCGTTCGGGTGCTGTTTCGGGTTTTCACACACTAACACCATGTTTTTAAGCCTAAGACTAGAAATATGCGAATATTCATCATATTCTCAAATCGGGAGTCTAGCCGCTGCTCGGTCAGTTCCTACGAGTTACATTGGTCCCGTGGGACGTGTTGGTGCCATCCACGGGGCCGTTCGGGAGATGTTTTGGGTTTTCACCCTCTAACGCCATGTTTTTAAGCCTAAGTCTAGAAATATGCAAATTATCATCGTATTCTCAAACCGAGAGTCCCACGGTTGTGCAGTCAGTTCCTACGAGTTACATTGGTCCCGTGGGAGGTGTGGGTGCCACCCACGGGGCCGTTCGGAGGTTGTTGCAGATTTTCACCCTCTAACGACATGTTTTTAAGCCTAAGTCTAGAAATATTCAAATTATCATCGTATTCTCAAACTGAGTGTCCCGCGGCTGCGTTATCAGTTCCTACGAGTTACATTGGTCCCGTGGGAGGTGTTGGTGCCACCCACAGGGCCGTTCGGGGGCTATTTCGGGTTTTCACCCTCTAATGCCTTATTTTTTAGCCTAAGTCTAGAAATATGCAAATTATTGTCGTATTCTCAAACCGGGAGTCCCGCGACTGCGCGGTCAGTTACTACGAGTTACTTTGGTCCCGTGGGAGGTGTTGGTGCCACTCACGGGGACGTTCGGGAGCTGTTTCGAGTTTTCACCCTCTAATGACATGTTTTTAAGCCTAAGTTTAAAATATGCAATTTATCGTCGTATTCTCAAACCGAGAGTCCCGCGGCTGCGTGATCAGTTCCTACGAGTTATATTGATCTCGTGGGAGGTGTTGGTGCCACCCACGCGGCCGTTCGGGGGATGTTTCGAGTTTTCACCCTCTAAAGCCATGTTTTTAAGCCTAAGTCTCGTAATATGCAAATTATCATCGTATTCTCAAACCGGGAGTCCCGCGGCTAAGGGTCAGTTCCTACGAGTTACATTTGTCCCGTGGGAGGTGTTAGTGCCACCCACGGGGCGGTTCGGGGGATGTTTCTAGTTTTCACCCTCTAACGCCTTGTTTTTAAGCATTAGTCTAGAAAAATGCAAATTATCATCATATTCTGAAACTGAGAGTCCCGCGGCTGCGCAGTCAGTTCCTACGAGTTACATTGGTCCCGTGGGAGGTGTTGGTGCGACCCACGGGGCCGTTTGGAGGTTGTTTCTGGTTTTCACTCTCTAACGACATGTTTTTAAGCCTAAGTCTATAAATATACAAATTATCATTGTATTCTCAAACTGGGAGTCCTGCGGCTGCGTTGTCAGTTCCTACGAGTTATATTGGTCCCGTGGGAGGTGTTGGTGCTACCCACGGGGCCGTTCGGGGGCTATTTCGGGTTTTCACCCTCTAATGCCATGTTTTAAGCCTAAGTCTAGAAATATGCAAATTATCGTCGTATTCTCAAATCGGGAGTCCCGCGGCTGCGCAGTCAGTTACTACGAGTTACTTTGGTCCCGTGGGAGGTGTTGGTGGCACTCACGGGGCCGTTCGGGAGCTGTTTCGATTTTTCACCCTCTAATGACATGTTTTTAAGCCTAAGTTAAAAAATGCAAATTATCATTGTATTCTCAAATCGAGAGTCCCGCGGTTGCGCGATCAATTCCTACGAGTTACATTGATCCCGTGGGAGGTGTTGGTGCCACCCACGCGGCCGTTCAGGGGATGTTTTGGGTTTTCACCCTCAAAAGCAATATTTTTAAGCCTAAGTCTAGTAATATGCAAATTAGCATCGTATTCTCAAACCGAGAGTCCCACGGCTAACGGTCAATTCCTACGAGTTACATTTGTCCCGTGGGAGGTGTTGGTGCCACCCATAGGGCGGTTCGGGGGATGTTTCTAGTTTTCACTCTATAACGCCATGCTTTTAAGCATTAGCCTAGAGATATGCAAATTATCATCATATTCTCAAACCGATAGCCCCGCGGCTCCGCGGTTAGTTTCGACGAGTTACATTGATCCCATGGGAGGTGTTGAGACCACCCACGGGGCCGTTTGGGGGCTGTTTCAGGTTTCATGCTTTAACGCCATGTTTTTAAGCCTAAGTTTAGAAATATCTAAATTATCGTCGTATTCTCAAACCGGGAATCCTGCGATTGTGGGGTCAGTTCCTAGGATTTACATTTGTCCCATGGGAGGCGTTGGTGCCACCCACGGGGCCGTTCGGGGGCTATTTCAGGTTTTCACCCACTAACGCCATGTTTTTAAGTCTAAGTCTATAAATATGCAAATATTCATCGTATTCTCAAATCGGGAGTCCCGCCGCTGCGCGGTCAGTTCGTACAAGTTACATTGGTCCCGTGGGACGTGTTGGTGCCACCCACAAGGCCGTTCGGGAGATGTTTTGGGTTTTCACCCTCTAACATCATGTTTTTAAGCCTAAGTCTAGAAATAAGAAAATTATCATCATATTCTCAAACCGGGAGTCCCACGGCTGTGCAGTCAGTTCCTACGACTTAAATTGGTCCCGTGGGAGGTATTGGTGCCACCCACGGGGCCGTTCGGAGGTTGTTTCAAGTTTTCACCCTATAACGACATGTTTTTAAGCCTAAGTCTAGAAATACACAAATTATAGTCCTATTCTCAAACTGGGAGTCCCGCGGCTGCGATGTCAGTTCTTACGAGTTACGTTGGTCCCGTGGGAGGTGTTGGTGCCACCCACAGGGCCGTTCGGGCGCTATTTCGGGTTTTCACCCTCTAATGCCATGTTTTTAAGCCCAAGACTAGAATTATGCAAATTATTGTCTTATTCTCAAACCGTAAGTCCCGCGGATACGGGGTCAGTTCCTACGAGTTTTATTGGTCTCGTGGGAGGTGTTGGTGCCACCCACGGGGCCGTTCGGGGGCAATTTCGGGTTTTCACCCTCTAACGCCATGTTTTTATAGCCTAAGTCTAGAAATATACAAATTATGATCGTATTCTCAAATCGGGAGTCCCGCGACTGTGCGGTCAGTTCCTACGTTTTATATTGGTTCCGTGGGAGGTGTTGGTGCCATCTATGGGGCCGATCGGGTGCTATTTTGGGTTTTCACCTTCTAACACCATGCTTTTAGCCTGAGTCCATAAATATGTAAATTATCATTATATTCTCATACCGGGAGTCCCACGGCTGCGCGAACTGTTCCTACGACTTACATTGGACCCTTGGGAGGTGTTGGTACCATCCCGGGGCTGTTCGTGGGATGTTTCAGGTTTTCCCCCTCTAACACCATGTTTTTTAGCCTAAGTCTAGAAATAAACAAATTATCGTCGTATTCTCAAATCGGGAGTCCCACGACTGCATGGTCAGTTCCTACGAGTTACATTGGTCCCATGGGAGGTGTTGGTGCCACCCACGGGGTCGTTCGGGGGATGTTTCGGGTTTTCACCGTCTAACGCCTTATTTTTAAGCCTAACTCTAGAAATATGCAAACATTCATCGTATTCTCAAATTGGGAGTCCCGCCGCTGCACGGTCAGTTCCTATGAGTTACATTGGTCCCGTGGGACGTGTTGGTTCCACCCACAGGGCCGTTCGGGAGATGTTTTGGGTTTTCACCCTCTAACGTCATGTTTTTAAGCCTAAGTCTAGAAATATGCAAATTATCATCGTATTCTCAAACCGGGAGTCCCGCGGCTGCGCAGTCAGTTCCTACTAGTTTATTTCGTCCCGTGGGAGGTGTTAGTGCCACCCACGGGGTCGTTCGGGTGTTATTCTGTGTTTTCACCCTCTAACGCCATGTTTTTAAGCCTAAGTCTCGAAATATGCAAATTATCATCGCATTCCCAAATCGGGAGTCCCGCAACTGCGGGGTCTGTTCGTATGAGTTACAAGGATCCCGTGGGAGGTGTTAGTACCCCCCATGGGGCCGTTCGGGTGATGTTTTGGGTTTTCAACCTCTAACGCCATGTTTTTAAGCCTAAGTCTAGAAATATGCAAATTATCATTATATTCTCAAACCGGGAGTCCCGTGGCTGCGCGGTCAGTTCCTACGAGTTACATTGGTCCAGTGGGAGGTGTTGGTGGCACTCAAGGGGCCATTCGGGGGATGTTTTGGGTTTTCACCCTTTAACTACATGTTTTTAAGCCTAAGTCTAGAAATATACAAATTATCATCATATTCTCAAACCGGGAGTACTGCGACTGCACGGTCAGTTCCTACGAGTTACTTTGGTCCCGTGGGAGGTGTTGCTGCCACTCACAGGGCGGTTCGGGGGCTATTTCGGGTTTTCACCCTGTAACGACATGTTTTTATGTCTAAGTTTAAAAATATGCAAATTATCGGCGTATTCTCAAACCGAGAGTACCGCGGCTGCGCGGTTAGTTCCTAAGAGTTACATTGGTCCCGTGGGAGGTGTTGATGCCACCCTCGGGGTCATTCGGGGGCTGTTTCGGGTTTTCACCCACTAACGCCATGTTTTAAGAATAAGTATATAAATATGCAATTATTCATCGTATTCTCATATCGGGAGTCCCGCGGCTGCGCGGTCGGTTCCTACGAGTTACATTGGTCCCGTGGGAGGTGTTGGTGCGACCCACGAGGCCGTTCGT
Organism: Sambucus nigra; assembly: GCA_949130495.1. Classification (NCBI taxonomy): domain Eukaryota; kingdom Viridiplantae; phylum Streptophyta; class Magnoliopsida; order Dipsacales; family Adoxaceae; genus Sambucus; species Sambucus nigra. The sequence continues at coordinate 635,992,108 of OX422211.1, read as the reverse complement.
GGGATGTTTCAGGTTTTCACCCTCTAAAGACATATTTTTTAGCCTAAGTCTATAAATATGCAAATTCGTCGTATTCTCCAACTGGGAGTACAGCGGCTTTAGGGTCAGTTCCTAAGAGTTACATTTGTCCCGTGGGAGGTGTTGGGGACACCCACGGGGCGATTCGGGGGATGTTTCTAGTTTTCATCATCTAACTCCATGTTTTTATGCATTAGTCTAGAAATATGCAAATTATCCTCATATTCTCAAACCGAGAGTCCCGTGGCTGCGTGGTCAGTTCCTACGAGTCACATTGGTCCCGTTGGAGGTGTTGGTGCCGCCCACGGGGCCGTTCGGGTGTTGTTTCGGGTTTTCACCCTCTAACGCCATATTTTTAAGACAAAGTTAAGAAATATGCAAATTATCAGCGTAATCTCAAACCGGGAGTCCCACGGCGGCGCGGTCAGTTCCTACGAGTTACGTTGGTCCCGTGGGTGGTGTTAGGGCCACCCACGGGGCCGTTCGGGGGATGTTTCGGGTTTTCACCCTCTAACTCCATGTTTTTAAGCCTATGTCTTGAAATATACAAATTATCATAATATTCTCAAACCGGGAGTCTCGCGGCTAAGCGGTCAGTTCCTACGAGTTACTTCGGTCCCGTGGGAGGTGTTGGTGCCACTCACGGGGCCGTTCGGCGGTTGTTTCGGGTTTTCACCCTCTAACGACATGTTTTTATGTCTAAGTTTAAAAATATGTAAATTATCATCGTATTATCAAATCGGCAGTCCCACGGCTGCGGGGTCAGTTCCTACAAGTTACATTGGTCCCTTGGGAGGTGTTGGTGCCACCCACGGGGCCCTTCGGGGGATGTTTCAGGTTTTCACCCTTTAAAGCCATGTTTTTAAACCTAAGTCTAGAAATATGCAAATTGTCATCGTATTCTCAAACCTGGAGTCCCACGGCTACAGGGTCAGTTCCTAAGAGTTACATTTGTCCCGTGGGAGATGTTGGTGCCACCCACCGGGCGGTTCGGGGGATGTTTCAAGTTTTCACCATCTACTGCCATGTTTTTAAGCATTAGTCTAAAAATATGCAAATTATCATCATATTCTCAAACCGAGAGTCCCGCAGCTGCGCTGTCAGTTCCTACGAGTTACATTGGTCCCGTGGGAGGTGTTGGTGCAACCCACGGGGTGGTTCGGGAGATATTTCAGGTTTTCACCCTCTAATGCTATATTCTTAAGCCTAAGTCTTGAAATATGCAAATTATCATCGTATTCTCAAACTGGGAGTCCCACGGCTACACGGTCACTTCCTAAGAGTTACATTGGTCTCGTGGGAGGTGTTGGTACCACCCACGGGGCCGTTCGGAGGTTGTTTCGGGTTTTCACCCTCTAACGACATGTTTTTAAACCTAAGTCTAGAAATATACAAATTATCGTCGTATTCTCAAGTCGGGAGTCCCGCGGCTGTGCGGTCAGTTCCTACGAGTTGCATTGATCCCGTGGGAGGTGTTGGTGACACCCAAGGGGCCGTTCGGGGGCTATTTCATGTTTTCACCCTCTAACGGCATGTTTTTAAGCCTATGTCTAGAAATATGCAAATTATCATTCTATTCTCAAACCGGGAGTCCCGCGGCTACGCGGTCAGTTCCTATGAGTTATATTTGTCCCATGGGAGCTGTTGGTGCCACCCACGAGGCCGTTCGGGGGCTATTTCAGGTTTTCACCCTCTAATGCCATGTTTTTAAGTCTAAGTCTAGAAATATGCAAATTATCATCGTATTCTCCAACCGGGAGTCCCACGGCTGCGCGATCAGTTCCTATGAGTGACGTTGGTCCCGTGGGAGGTGTTGGTGCCACCCAGGTGGCCGTTTGGGGGCTATTTCGGGTTTTCACCCTCTAATGCCATGTTTTTAAGCCTATGTTTAGAAATATGCAAATTATCATCGTATTCTCAAACTGGGAGTCCCGCGGCTGGGCGGTCAGTTCCTACGAGTTATATTGGTCCCATGGGAGGTGTTGGTGCCACCCACGAGGCCGTTCGGGGGATATTTTAGGTTTTCACCCTCTAACGCCATGTTTTTAAGTCTAAGTCAAGATATATGAAAATTATCTTCGTATTCTCAAACCAGGAGTCCCACGGCTGCGGGGTCAGTTCGTACGAGTTATATTTGTCCCGTGGGAGGTGTGGGTGCCACCCACGTGTCCGTTCGGGTGCAATTTTGGGTTTTCAGATTTTAACGCCATGTTTTTAATCTTAAGTCTAGAAATATGCAAATTATCATCGTATTCTCAAATCGGGAGTCTTGCGGTTGCACGGTCAGTTCCTATGAGTTACATTGGTCCCGTGGGAGGTGTTGGTGCCACCCACGGCGTTGTTCGGGGGATGTTTTGGGTTTTCACCCTCTAACGCCTTGTTTTTAAGCCTAAGTCTAGAAATATGCAAATTATCATCGTATTCTCAAACCGGGAGTCCCGCGGCTGCGCGGTCAGTTCCTACGATTTACATTGGTCCCGTGGGACATGTTGGTGTCACCCACGGGGCCGTTCGGAGGCTGTTTCGGGTTTTCACCCTCTAACACCATGTTTTTAAGCCTAAGTCTAGAAATATGCAAATTATCATCGTATTCTCAAATCGAGAGTCCCGCTGCTACAATGTCAGTTCCTACGAGTTACATTGGTCCCGTAGGAGGTGTTGGTGCCCCCCACGGGGCCGTTCGGGGGCTATTTCGGGTTTTCACCGTCTAACGCCAAGTTCATAAGCCTAAGTCTCGAAATATGAAAATTCTCATCGTATTCTCAAACTCGGAGTCCCAGGGATACGGGGTCAGTTCGTACGAGTTACATTGGTCCCGTGGGAGGTGTTAGTACCACCCACGGGGCCGTTTGAGGGCTATTTCGAGTTTTCACCCTCTAACGACATGTTTTTAAGCGTAAGTCTTAAAATATGCAAATTTTTGTCGTATTCTCAAATCGAGAGTCCCGCGGCTGCGTGGTCAGTTCCTAAGAGTTACATTAGTCCCGTGGGAGGTGTTGGTGCCACCCCCGGGGCCGTTCGGGGGCTGTTTCGGGTTTTCACCCTCTAACGACATGTTTTTTAACCTAAGTCTAGAAATAGTCAAATTATCATCATATTCTCAAATCTGGAGTCCCGTGGCTGCACGGTCAGTTCCAACGAGTTACATTGGTCCCGTGAGAGGTGTTGGTGCCACCCACGGGGCCGTTCGGGGGATGTTTATGGTTTTCACCCTCTAACGCCATATTTTTGAGCCTCGGTGTAGAAATATGCAAATTATCATCGTATTCTCAAACCGGGAGTCCCGCAGCTGCGCGGTCAGTTCCTACGAGTTTATTTAGTCCCGTGGGAAGTGTTGGTGCCACTCACGGGGCCGTTCGGGGGCTGTTTCGGGTTTTCACCCTCTAACGACATGTTTTGCAGCCTAAGTTTAAAAATATGCAAATTATCATCGTATTCTCAAACCGAGAGTCCCGCGGCTGTGTGGTCAGTTCCTACGAGTTACATTGGTCCCGTGGGAGGTGTTGGTACCACCCGTGGGGCCGTTCGGGAGAATTTTCGGGTTTTCACCCTCTAACATCATGTTTTTAAGCCTAAGTCTAGAAATATGTAAATTATCATCGTATACATAAACTGGGAGTCCCGTGGCTGCGGGGTCAGTTCCTATGAGTTACATTTGTCCCTTGGGAGGTGTTGGTGCAACCCACGGGGCGGTTCGGGAGATGTTTCAGAATTTCACCTTTTAACGCCATGTTTTTAAGCATAAGTCTAGAAATATGAAAATTATCGTCATATTTTAAAATCGAGAGTCCCGCGGCTACGTGTTCAGTTACTACGAGTTACTTTGGTCCCGTGGGAGGTGTTGGTGCCACTCATGGGACCGTTCGGGCGCTGTTTTGGGTTTTCACCCTCTAAAGACATGTTTTTAAGCCTAAGTTTAAAAATTTGAAAATTATCATCGTATTCTCAAACAGAGAGTCCCGCGGCTGCGCGGTCTATTGCTACGAGTTACATTGATCCTGTGGGAGGTGTTGGTGCCACCCATGGAGCCGTTCGGGGGATGTTTCGGGTTTTCACCCTCTAATGCCTTGTTTTCAAGCCTATGTCTGGAAATTTGCAAATTATCATCGTATTCTTAAATCGGGAGTCCCGCGGCGGCGCGGTCAGTTCCTACGATTTACATTGGTCCCGTGGGAGGTGCTGGTGCCACCCATAAGGCCGTTCGGGAGAAGTTTAGGGTTTTCACCCTCTAACGCAATGGTTTTAAACCTAAGTCTAAAAATATGCAAATTATGATCGTATTCTCATACCGGGAGTCCCGCGGCTGCGTGGTCACTTCCTACGAGTTACATTGGTCCCGTGGGAGGTGTTGGTGCCACCCACGGGGCCATTTGGGGGATGTTTCTGGTTTTCACCCTCTAAAGCCATATTTTTAGGCCTAAGTCTAGAAATATGCAAATTATCGTCGTATTCTCAAATCGGAAGTCCCGCGGCTACAGGGTCAGTTCCTATGAGTTACGTTTGTCCCGTGGGAGGTGTTGGTGCCACCCACGGGGCCGTCTAGGGGCTGTTTTGGGTTTTCACCCTCTAACGCAATGTTTTTAAGCCTAAACCTAGATATATGAAAATTATTATCGTATTCTCAAATCGGCATTTTCGAGGCTGCGGGGTCAGTTCGTACGAGTTACATTGATCCTATGGGAGGTGTTGGTGCCACCCACGGGACCGTTCGGGTACTTTTTCGGGTTTTCACCTTCTATCACCATGTTTTTAAGCCTGTGTCTTGCAATATGCAAATTATCATCATATTCTCAAACTGGGAGTCCCGCGGCTGCGCGGTCAATTTGTATGAGTGACGTTGGTCCCATAGGAGGTGTTGGTGCCACCCACGGGGCCGTTTGGGGCCAGTTTAGGCTTTTCACCCTCTAACGCAATGTTTTTAAGCCTAAGTCTAGAAATATGCAAATTATGACCGTATTCTCAAAACAGGAGTCCCGCGGCTGCGCGGTCAGTTCCTACGAGTTACTTTGGTCCCTTGGGAGGTGTTGGTGCCACTCACGGGGCCATTCGGGGGCTGCTAAGGGTTTTCACCCTCTAACGACATGTTTTTATTCCCAAGTTTAAAAATATGCAAATTATCATCGTATTCTCAAGCCGGGAGTCCCGCGGCAGCGTGGTCACTTCCTACGAGTTACATTGGTCCCGTGGGAGGTGTTGGTGCAACCCACGGGGCCGTTGGGGGATGTTTATGGTTTTCACCCTCTAAATCCATGTTTTTAAGCCTAAGTCTAGAAATATGTAAATTATCATCGTATTCTCAAACCGGGAGTCCCGCGGCTGCGCTGTCAGTTCCTACGAGTTACATTGGTCCCATGCGAGGTGTTGGTACCACTCAAAGGGCCGTTCGGGGGATGTTTTGGGTTTTCAGCATCTAATTCCATGTTTTTAAGTTTAAGCCTAGAAATATGAAAATTATCGTCGTATTTTAAAACTGAGAGTCCCACGGCTGCACGGTCAGTAACTACTAGTTACTTTGGTCCCGTGGGATGTGTTGGTACCACTCACGGGGCCGTTCGGGGGCTGTTTCGGGTTTTTACCCTCTAATGACATGTTTTTAAGCCTAAGTTTTAAAATATGCAAATTATCATCGTATTCTCAAACCGAGAGTCCCGCGGCTGCGTGGTCAGTTCCTACGAGTTACATTGATCCCGTGGGAGGTGTTGGTGCCACCCACAGGGCCGTTCGGGGGATGTTTCGGGTTTTCACCCTCTAAAGCCATGTTTTTAAGCCAAAGTCTAGTAATATGCAAATTATCGTCGTATTCTCAAACTGGGAGTCCCGCGGATAACGGTCACTTCCTACGAGTTATAATTGTCCCGTGGGAGGTGTTGGTGCCATCCACGGGGCGGTTCGGGGGATGTTTCTAGTTTTCACCCTCTGACGCCATGTTTTTAAGCATTAGTCTTGAAATATGCAAATTAACATCATATTCTCAAATCGAGAGTCCCGCGGCTGCGCGGTCAGTTCCTACGAGTTACATTTGTCCCATGGGAGGTGTTGGTACCACCCACGGGGCCATTTGGGCTTTGTTTCGGGTTTTCACCCTCTAACGCCATGTTTTTAAGACTAAATTAAGAAATATGCAAATTATTAGCGTATTCTCAAACCGGGAGTCCCGCGGTCGCGCGGTCAGTTCCTACGAGTTACATTGGTCTCGTGGGAGGTGTTGGGGATACCCACGGGGCCGTTCGGGGCTGTTTCAGGTTTTCACCCTCTAACGCCATGTTTTAGGCCTAAGTTTAGAAATATCCAAATTATTGTCGTATTCTCAAACCGGGAATCCTACGGTTGCGGGGTCAGTTCCTAGGAGTTACATTTATCCCACGGGAGGTGTTGGTGCCACCCATGGGGGCGTTCGGGGATGTTTCGGGTTTTCTCCTTCTAACGCAATGTTTTTAAGACTAAGTCTAGAAATATGCAAATTATCGTCGTATTCTCAAATTGGGAGTCCCGAAACTGCGGGGTCGGTTCGTACGAGTTATAATGGTCCCGTCGGAGGTGTTAGTGCCACCCACGGGGCCGTTCGGGTGCTGTTCGGTTTTTCACACACTAACGCCATGTTTTTAAGCATAAGTATAGAAATATGCGAATATTCATCGAATTCTCAAACCGGGAGTCCCGCCGCTGTGCGGTCAGGTCCTATGAGTTACATTGGTCCCGTGGGAGGTGTTGGTGCCACCCACGGGGTCGTTCGGTTGCTATTTTGGGTTTTCACCCTCTAACACCATGTTTTTAAGCCTAAGTCTAGAAATATTAAAATTATCATCATATTCTCAAACCGGGAGTCCCGCGGTTGCGGAGTTAGTTCGTACGAGTTACAATATGAAAATGGGAGGTGTGGGTGCCATCCACGGGGCCGTTCGTGTGCTGTTTCGGGTTGTTAACCTCTAACGCCATGTTTTTAAGCCTAAGTCTAGAAATATGCAAATTATCATTGTATTCTCAAACTGGGAGTCCTGCGGCTGCGTTGTCAGTTCCTACGAGTTATATTGGTCCCGTGGGAGGTGTTGGTGCTACCCACGGGGCCGTTCGGGGGCTATTTCGGGTTTTCACCCTCTAATGCCATGTTTTTAAGCCTAAGTCTAGAAATATGCAAATTATCGTCGTATTCTCAAATCGGGAGTCCCGCGGCTGCGCAGTCAGTTACTACGAGTTACATTGGTCCCGTGGGAGGTGTTGGTGCCACTCACGGGGTCGTTCGGGGGACGTTTTGAGTTTTCATCCTCTAACTCCATGTTTTTAAGCCTAAGTTTAAAAATATAAAAATTATCGTCATATTCTCAGAACGAGAGTCCCGCCGCTGCGCTGTCAGTTCCTACGAGTAAAAATGGTCCCGTGGGAGGTGTTGGTGCTACCCACGGGGCCGTTCGGGGGCTGTTTCGGGTTTTCACCCTCTAATGCCATGTTTCTAAGCCTAAGTCTAGAAATATGCAAATTATTGTCGTATTCTCAAACCGGGAGTCCCGCGGATGTAGGGACAGTTCCTACGAGTTACATTTGTCCTATGGGAGGTGATGGTACCACCCACGGGGCCGTTCGGGGGCTGTTTCGGGTTTTCACCCTCTAATGTAATGTTTTTAAGCCTAAGTCTACATATATGAAAATTATCGTCGTATTCTCTAATCGGGAGTCCCACGGTTGCGGGGTCAGTTCGTACGAGTTACATTAGTCCCATGGGAGGTGTTGGTGCCACCCATAGGGCCGTTCGGGTGCTGATTCGAGTTTTCACCTTCTAACACCATGTTTTTCAGCCTAAGTCTAGAAATATGCAAATTATTGTTGTATTGTCATACCGGGAGTCCCGCGGCTGCACGATCTGTTCATACGAGTTACATTGGTCCCATTGCAGGTGTTGGTGCCACCCCCGGGGCCGTTTTGGGGCTATTTCGGGTTTTCACCCTCTACTGCAATATTTTTAAGCCTAAGTCTAGATATATGAAAATTATCAACGTATTCTCTAATCGGCATTCCCACGGCTGCGGGGTCAGTTCGTACGAGTTACATTGGTCCCGTGGGAGATATTGGTGCCACCCACGGGGCTGTTCGGGTGCAATTTTCGGTTTTCAGCTTCTATCGCCATGTTTTTAAGCCTTAGTCTTGAAATATGAAAATTATCGTCGTATTCTCAAACCGGGAGTCCCGCGGCTGCATGGTCAGTTCCTACGAGTGTCGTTGGTCCCGTGGGAGGTGTTGGTGCCACCCACAGGGCTGTTCGGGGGCAGTTTAGGGTTTTCATCTCGAACGCAATGTTTTTAAGCCTAAGTTTAAAAATATGCAAATTATGATCGTATTCTCAAATCGGGAATCCCGCGACTGCGCGGTCAGTTCCTACGAGTTACTTTGGTCCCTTGGGAAGTGTTGGTGCCACTCATGGGGCCGTTCGGGGGTTGTTTCGGGTTTTCACCCTCTAATGACTGGTTTTTATGCCTAAGTTTAAAAATATGCAAATTAACATCGTATTCTAAAATCGGGAGTCCCGCGGCTGCGCGGTCACTTCCTACGAGTTACATTGGTCCCGTGGGAGGTGTTGGTGCCACCCACGGGTCCGTTTAGGGGATGTTTTTAGTTTTCACCCTCTAAAGCCATGTTTTTAAGCCTAAGTCTAGAAATGTGCAAATTATTGTCGTATTCTCAAACTGGGAGTCCCGCGGCTACAGGGTCAGTTCCTACGAGTTACATTTGTCCCGTGGGAGGTGTTGGTGCCACCCACGGGGCTATTTCGGGTTTTCACCCTCTAACGCAATGTTTTTAAGCCTAAGTCTAGATATATAAAAACTATTATCATATTCTCCAATTGGGAGTCCCACAGCTGCACGGTCAGTTCATACGAGTTACATTGGTCCCGTGGGAGGTGTTGGTGCCACCCACGGGGCCGTTCGGGGGCATTTTAGGGTTTTCACCCTCTAAGACAATGTTTTTAAGCCTAAGTCTAGAAATATGCAAATTATGATCGTATTCTCAAAACGGGAGTCCCACGGCTGCGCGGTCAGTTCCTACGAGTTACTTTGGTCCCTTGGGAGGTGTTGGTGCCACTCATGGGGCCATTCGGGGGCTGTTTCGGGTTTTCACCCTCAAACGACATGTTCCTATTCCTAAGTTTAAAAATATTCAAATTATCATCGTATTCTCAAACCGGGAGTCCCGTGGCTGCGCAATCACTTCCTACGAGTTACAATGGTCCCGTGGGAGGTGTTGGTGCCACCCACGGGGCCGTTTGGGGGATGTTTTTAATTTTCACCCTCTAAATCCATGTTTTTAAGCCTAAGTCTAGAAATATGCAAATTATCATCGTATTCTTAAATCGGGAGTCCCGCGGCTGCGCGGTCAGTTCCTACGAGTTACAGGAGGTGTTGGTGCAACTCAAGGGGCCGTTCGGGGGCTGTTGCGAGTTTTTACCCTCTAACACCATGTTTTGAAGCCTAAGTTTAAAAATTTACAAATTATCATCGTATTCTCAAACCGAGAGTCCCGCGACTACGCGATCAGTTCCTACGAGTTACATTGGTCCCGTGGGAGGTGTTGGTGCCACCCACGGGGCCGTTCGGGGGATGTTTCGGGTTTTCACCCTCTAACGTCATGTTTTTAAGCCTAAGTTTAAAAATGTACAAATTATCGTCGTATTCTCAAACCGAGAGTCCCGCGGCTACGCGATCACTTCTTACTAGTTACATTGGTTCCGTGGGAGGTGTTGGTGCCACCCACGGGGCCGTTCGGGGGCTGTTTCGAGTTTTAATCCTCTAATGCCATATTTTTAAGCCTATGTCTAGAAATGTGGAAATTATTGTCATATTCTCAAACCGGGAGTCCCGCGGCTGCGGGGTCAGTTCCTACGAGTTATATTGGTCCCGTGGAAGGTTTTGGTGCCACCCACGGGGCCGTTCCTGGGCTGTTTCGAGTTTTCACTGCATAACACCATAGTTTTAAGCCTAAGTCTAGAAATATACAAATTATCGTCGTATTCTCAAATCGGGAGTCCCACGACTGCGCTGTCAGTTCCTACGAGTTACATTGGTCCCGTGTAGGTGTTGGTGCCACTCACGGGGCCGTTCGGAGGATGTTTTGGGTTTTCACCATCTAACGCCATGTTTTTAAGCTTAAGTGTAGAAATATGCAAATTTTTGTCATATTTTCAAACCGGGAGTCCCACAACTGCACGGTCCGTTACTACGAGTTACATTGGTCCCGTGGGACGTGTTGGTGCCACTCACGGGGCCGTTCGGGGGCTGTTTCGGGTTTTAACCCTCTAATGACATGTTTTTAAGACTATGTTTAAAAATATGAAAATTATCATCAGATTTATCAAACCGAGAGTCCCGCGGCTGCGCGATCAGTTCCTCCGATTTACATTGATCCCGTGGGAGGTGTTGGTGCCACCCACGGGGCCGTTCGGGGGATGTTTCTGGTTTTTCACCCTCTAACGCCATGTTTTTAATCCTAAGTTTAGAAATATCCAAATTATCAACATATTCTCAAACCGGGAATGCTACTATGGCGGGGTCAGTTCGTAGGAGTTACTCTTGTCCCGTGGGAGGTGTTGGTGCCACTCACTGGCCCGTTCGGGATGTTTCGGGTTTTCACCTTCTAACGTAATGTTTTTAAGCCTAAGTCTAGAAATATGCAAATTATCATCGTATTCTAAAATCGGGAGTCCCGCGACTGCGCGCTTAGTTCCTACGATTTACATTGGTCCCGTGGGAGGTGTTGGTGTCACCCACGGGGCCGTTCGGGAGCTGTATCGGGTTTTCACCCTCTAATGCCATGTTTTTAAGCCTAAGTCTAGAAATATGCAAATTATCGTCGTATTCTCCAACTGGGAGTCCCGCGGTGGCGATATCAGTTCCTACGAGTTACATTAGTCCCGTGGGAGGTGTTGGTGTCCCCCATAGGGCCGTTCGGGGGCTATTTCTGGTTTTCACCCTCTAACGCCATGTTTTTAAGCCTAAGTCTAGAAATATGCAAATTATCGTCGTATTCTCAAACCGGGAGTCCCACGGCTACGGGGTCAGTTCCTAAGAGTTATATTGGTCTCGTGGGAGGTGTTGGTGCCACCCACAGGGCCGTTCGGGGGCTATTTTGGGTTTTCACCCTCGAACGCAATGTTTTTAAGCCTAAGTCTAGAAATATGCAAATTATCATCATATTCACAAAACGGGAGTCCCACGGTTGCGCGGTCAGTTCTTACGATTTACATTGGTCCCGTGGGAGGTGTTGGTGCCACCCACGGGGCCGTTCGGAGGCTATTTCGGGTTTTTAACTTCTAATGCCATATTTTTAAGTATAAGTCTAGAAATATGAAAATTAACGTCGTATTCTCAAACTGGGAGTCCCGCGGCTGCGCGGTCTATTCCTACGAGTGACGTTGGTCCCGTGGGATTTGTTGGTGCCACCCACGAGGTCGTTCTGGGGCTGTTTCGGGTTTTCACCCTCTAACGTAATATTATTAAGCCTAAGTCTAAAAATATGAAAATTATCATCGTATTCTCAAACTGGAAGTCCTGCGACTGTACGATCAGTTCCTACGAGTTACATTGGTCCCGTGTGAGGTGTTGGTGCCACTAAAGGGGCCGTTTGGGGGCTGTTTCAGGTTTTACACTCTAACACCATATTTTTAAGCCTATGTTTAAAAATATACAAATTATTACCGTATTCTCAAACCGGGAGTCCCGCGGCTGCGCGGTCAGTTTCTACATTTGATATTGGTTCCGTGGGAGGTGTTGGTGCCATCTACGGGGCCGATCGGGTGTTGTTTCGGGTTTTCACCTTCTAACGCCAGGTTTTTAAGCCCAAGTCAAAAAATATGTAAATTATCATTGTATTCTCATATCGGGAGTCCCGCGGCTGCGCGAACAGTTCCTACGAGTTACATTCGTCCCTTGGGAGGTATTGGTGCCATCCCCGGGGCCGTTCGGGGATGTTTCAGGTTTACCCCCTCTAATGCCTTTTTTTTAGCCTAAGTCTAGAAATATACAAATTATCGTTGTATTCTCAAATCGGGAGTCCCGCGGCTGCACGGTCAGTTCCTACCAGTTACATTGGTCAAGTGGGAGTTGTTGGTGCCACCCACGGGGTCGTTCGGGGGATGTTTCGAGTTTTCACCGTCTAATGCCTTGTTTTTAAGTATATGTCTAGAAATATGTAAATTATCATCGTATTCTCAAACCGGGAGTCCTGTGGATGCGCGGTCAGTTCTTACTAGTTTATTTGGTCCCGTGGGAGGTGTTGGTGTCACCACGAGGCCGTTCGGGAGATGTTTTGGGGTTTTCACCCTCTAACGCCATATTTTTGTGCCTAAGTCTAAAAATATACAAATTATCATCATATTCTCAAACTTGGAGTCTCGAGCTGCGCGATCAGTTCCTACGTTTTATATTGGTCCCGTGGGAGGTGTTGGTGCCATCCACGGGGTCGATCGGGTGTTGTTTTGGGTTTTCACCTTCTAACGCCATGTTCTTAAGCCTAAGTTTGGAAATATGTAAATTATTGTTGTATTCTCGTACCGGGAGTCCTGCGGCTGCGCGAACTATTCCTACGAGTTACATTGGTCCCTTGGGAGGTGTTGGTGCCATCCCCGGGGCCGTTCGGGGGATGTTTCGGGTTTTCCCCCTCTAAAGCCATGTTTTTTAGCCTAAGTCTATAAATAAACAAATTATCATCGTATTCTCAAACCGAGAGTCCCACGGCTGCGGTGTCAGTTCCTACGAGTTACATTGGTCCCGTGGGAGGTGTTGATGCCACCCACGGGGCCGTTCGGTGGATGTTTCGGGTTTTCACCCTCTAAAGCCATGTTTTAAGCCTAAGTCTAGAAATATGGAAATTATCATCGTATTCTCAAAACAGGAGTCCCGCGGCTGCGGGGTCAGTTCGTACGAGTTACATTGGTCCCGTGGGTGGTGTGGGTGCCACCCACGGGGAGGTTAGGGGGATGTTTCTAGTTTTGTCCCTCTAATGCCATGTTTTTAATCCTAAGTCTAGATATATGAAAATTATCATCGTATTCTCTAATTGGGAGTCCCGCGGTAGCGGGGTCAGTTCGTACGAGTTACATTGGTCCCGTGGGAGGTGTTGGTGCCACCCACAAGGCCATTTGGGGGCTATTTCGGTTTTTCCCCCTCTAACGCCATTTTTTTAAGCTTAAGTCTAGAAATATGCAAATTATCGTCATATTCTCAAACCGGGAGTCCCGCGGCTGCGCGATCAGTTCCTGCGAGTTATATTGGTCCCGTGGGAGGTGTTGGTGCCACCCACGGGGCCGTTCGGGTTCTGTTTCGGGTTTTCATCTTCTAACGCCATGTTTTTAAGCCTAAGTCTAGAATTATGCAAATTATTTTTTAATTCTCATACCGGGAGTCCCACGGCTGCACGATCTGTTCCTACGAGTTACATTGGTCCCGTTGGAAATGTTGGTGCCTCCCCCGGGGCCGTTCGGGGGCTGTTTTGGGTTTTCACCCTCTAACACCTTATTTTTTTGCCTAAGTCTAGAAATATCCAAATTATCATCGTATTCTCCAATCGGGAGTCTTGTGGCTGCACGGTCAATTCCTACGAGTTACATTGGTCCCGTGGGAGGTGTTGGTGCCACCCACAGGGCCGTTCGGGGGTTATTTCGGGTTTTCACCCTCTAACGTAATGTTTTTAAGCCTAAGTCTAAAAATATGCAAATTATCATCGTATTCTCAAATTAGGAGTCACGCTGCTGCGCGGTCAGTTCCTACGAGTAACATTGGTCCTGTGGGAGGTGTTGGTGCCACCTACAGGGTCGTTCAGGGGCTGTTTTGGGTTTTCACCCTCTAACGCCTTGTTTTTAAGCCTAAGTCTAGAAATATGAAAATTATCATCGTATTCTCAAATCGGGAGTCCCGCGGCGGCGCGGTTAGTTCCTACGATTTACCTTGGTCCCGTGGGAGGTGTTGGTGTCACCCACGGGGCCGTTCGGGGGCTGTATCGGATTTTGACAATCTAATGCCATGTTTTTAAGCCTAAGTCTAGAAAGATGCAAATTATCGTCGTATTCTCCAAGTGGGAGTCCCGCGGTTGCGATATCAGTTCCTACGAGTTACATTAGACCCGTGGGAGGTGTTGGTGTCCCCCATAGGGCCGTTCAGGGGCTATTTCTGGTTTTCACCCTGTAACACCATGTTTTTAAGCCTAAGTCTAGAAATATGATAATTATCATCGTATTCTCAAACCGGGAGTCCCGCGGCTATGGGGTCAGTTCGTACGAGTTACATTGGTCCCATGGGAGGTGTTATTGCCACCCACGGGGCCGTTCGGGTGCTGTTTCTGGTTTTCAGCTTCTATCACCATGTTTTTAAGCCTAAGTCTAGAAATGTGCAAATTATGATCGTATTCTCAAAATCGTGGCTGCACGGTCAGTTGGTATGAGTGACGTTGGTCCCGTGGGATGTGTTGGTGCCACCCATGGAGCCGTTCGGGGGCAGTTTAGGGTTTTCACCCTCTAACGCAATGTTTTTAAGCCTAATTCTAGAAATATGCAAAATATGATCGTATTCTCAAAAACGGGAGTCCCGCGGTTGTGGGGTCAGTTCCTACGAGTTACTTTGGTCCCTTGGGAGGTGTTGGTGCCCCTTACGGGGCCATTCGGGGGATGTTACAGATTTTCACCCTCTAACGACATGATTTTATTCCTAAGTTTAAAAATATGCAAATTATCATCGTATTCTCAAACCGGGAGTCCCACGGCTACGGGGTCAGTTCCTACGAGTTATATTGGTCTCGTGGGAGGTGTTGGTGCCACCCACGGGGCCGTTCGGGGGCTATTTTGGGTTTTCACCCTCGAACGCAATGTTTTTAAGCCTAAGTCTAGAAATATGCAAATTATCATCATATTCACAAAACGGGAGTCCCACGGTTGCGCGGTCAGTTCTTACGATTTACATTGGTCCCGTGGGAGGTGTTGGTGCCACCCATGGGGCCGTTCGGAGGCTATTTCGGGTTTTTACCTTCTAATGCCATATTTTTAAGTATAAGTCTAGAAATATGCAAATTAACGTCGTATTCTCAAACTGGGAGTCCCGCGGCTGCGCGGTCTATTCCTACGAGTGACGTTGGTCCCGTGGGAGTTGTTGGTGCCACCCACGAGGCCGTTCGGGGGCTGTTTCGGGTTTTCACCCTCTAACGCAATATTTTTAAGCCTAAGTCTAGAAATATGAAAATTATCATCGTATTCTCAAACTGGTAGTCCTGCGACTGCACGATCAGTTCCTACGAGTTACATTGGTCCCGTGTGAGGTGTTGGTGCCACTAAAGGGGCCGTTCGGGGACTGTTTCAGGTTTTACACTCTAAGACCATGTTTTTAAGCCTATGTTTAAAAATATACAAATTATTACCGTATTCTCAAATCGGGAGTCCCGCGGCTGCGCAGTCAGTTTCTACATTTGATATTGGTCCCGTGGGAGGTGTTGGTGCCATCTACGGGGCCGATCGGGTGCTGTTTCGGGTTTTCACCTTCTAACGCCATGTTTTTAAGCCCAAGTCAAAAAATATGTAAATTATCATTGTATTCTCATACCGGGAGTCCCGCGGCTGCGCGAACAGTTCCTACGAGTTACATTCGTCCCTTGGGAGGTATTGGTGCCATCCCCGGGGCCGTTCGGGGATGTTTCGGGTTTACCCCCTCTAATGCCTTTTTTTTAGCCTAAGTCTAGAAATATACAAATTATCATTGTATTATCAAATCGGGAGTCCCGCGGCTGCACGGTCAGTTCCTACCAGTTACATTGGTCAAGTGGGAGGTGTTGGTGCCACCCACGGGGGTCGTTCGGGGGATGTTTCGAGTTTTCACCGTCTAATGCCTTGTTTTTAAGTATATGTCTAGAAATATGTAAATTATCATCGTATTCTCAAACCGGGTGTCCTGTGGATGCGCGGTCAGTTCTTACTAGTTTATTTGGTCCCGTGGGAGGTGTTGGTGTCACCACGGGGCCGTTCAGTAGATGTTTCGGGTTTTCACCCTCTAACGCCATATTTTTGTGCCTAAGTCTAAAAAGATACAAATTATCATCATATTCTCAAACTGGGAGTCTCGAGCTGCGCGATCAGTTCCTACGTTTTATATTGGTCCCGTGGGAGGTGTTGGTGCCATCCACGGGGTCGATCGGGGTGTTGTTTTGGGTTTTCTCCTTCTAACGCCATGTTCTTAAGCCTAAGTTTGGAAATATGTAAATTATTGTTGTATTCTCGTACCGAGAGTCCCGCAGCTGCGCGAACTGTTCCTACGAGTTACATTGGTCCCTTGGGAGGTGTTGGTGCCATCCCCGGGGCCGTTCGGGGGATGTTTCGGGTTTTCCCCCTCTAAAGCCATGTTTTTTAGCCTAAGTCTATAAATAAACAAATTATCATCGTATTCTCAAACCGAGAGTCCCGCAGTTGCGGTGTCAGTTCCTACGAGTTACATTGGTCCCGTGGGAGGTGTTGATGCCACCCACGGGGCCGTTCGGTGGATGTTTCGGGTTTTCACCCTCTAAAGCCATGTTTTTAAGCCTAAGTCTAGAAATATGAAAATTATCATCGTATTCTCAAAACGGGAGTCCCGCGGCTGCGGGGTCAGTTCGTATGAGTTACATTGGTCCTGCGGGGTGGTGTGGGTGCCACCCACGGGGAGGTTCGGGGGATGTTTCTAGTTTTGTCCCTCTAATGCCATGTTTTTAATCCTAAGTCTAGATATATGAAAATTATTATCGTATTCTCTAATTGGGAGTCCCGCGGTAGCGGGGTCAGTTCGTACGAGTTACATTGGTCCCGTGGGAGGTGTTGGTGCGACCCACAAGGCCGTTTGGGGGCTATTTCGGTTTTTCCCCCTCTAACGCCATGTTTTTAAGCTTAAGTCTAGAAATATGCAAATTATCGTCATATTCTCAAACCGGGAGTCCCGCGGCTGCGCGATCAGTTCCTACGAGTTATATTGGTCCCGTGGGAGGTGTTGGTGCCACCCACGGGGCCGTTCGAGTTCTGTTTTGGGTTTTCACCTTCTAACGCCATGTTTTTAAGCCTAAGTCTAGAAATATGCAAATTATTTTTTAATTCTCATACCGGGAGTCCCACGGCTGCACGATCTATTCCTACGAGTTACATTGGTCCCGTTGGAAGTGTTGGTGCCACCCCCGGTGCCGCTCGGGGGCTGTTTTGGGTTTTCACCCTCTAACACCTTATTTTTTAGCCTACGTCTAGAAATATCCAAATTATCATCATATTCTCCAATCGGTAGTCTTGCGGCTGCACGGTCAATTCCTACGAGTTACATTGGTCCCGTGGGAGGTGTTGGTGCCACCCACAGGGCCGTTTGGGGGCTATTTCGGGTTTTCACCCTCTAACGCAATGTTTTTAAGCCTAAGTCTAAAAATATGCAAATTATCATCGTATTCTCAAATTAGGAGTCACGCTGCTGCGCGGTCAGTTCCTACGAGTAACATTGGTCCTGTGGGAGGTGTTGGTGCCACCCACAGGGTCGTTATGGGGCTGTTTCGGGCACCCTCTAACGCCTTGTTTTTAAGCCTAAGTCTAGAAATATGAAAATTATCATCGTATTCTCAAATCGGGAGTCCCGCGGCGGCGCGGTTAGTTCCTACGATTTACCTTGGTCTCGTGGGAGGTGTTGGTGTCACCCACGGGGCCGTTCGGGGGTTGTATCGGGTTTTCACCCTCTAATGCCATGTTTTGAAGCCTAAGTCTAGAATGATGCAAATTATCGTTGTATTCTCCAACTGGGAGTCCCGCGGTTGCGATATCAGTTCCTACGAGTTACATTAGACCCGTGGGAGGTGTTGGTGTCGCCCATAGGGCCGTTTAGGGGCTATTTCTGGTTTTCAACCTATAACGCCATGTTTTTAAGCCTAAGTCTAGAAATATGATAATTATCATCGTATTCTCAAACCGGGAGTCCCGCGGCTATGGGGTCAGTTCGTACGAGTTACATTGGTCCCATGGGAGGTGTTACTACCACCCACGGGGCCGTTCGGGTGCTGTTTTCGGTTTTAAGCTTCTATCACCATGTTCTTAAGCCTAAGTCTAGAAATGTGAAAATTATGATCGTATTCCCAAAACCGTGGCTGCACGGTCAGTTGGTATGAGTGACGTTGGTCCCGTGGTATGTGTTGGTGCCACCCATGGAGCCGTTCGGGGGCAGTTTAGGGTTTTCACCCTCTAACGCAATGTTTTTAAGCCTAATTCTAGAAATATGCAAAATATGATCGTATTCTCAAAACGGGAGTCCCGCGGCGGTGGGGTCAGTTCCTACGAGTTACTTTGGTCCCTTGGGAGGTGTTGGTGCCCCTTACGGGGCCATTCGGGGGCTGTTACGGATTTTCACCCTCTAACGACATGATTTTATTCCTAAGTTTAAAAATATGCAAATTATCATCGTATTCTCAAACCGGGAGTCCCGCGGCTGCGCGGTCACTTCCTACGAGTTACATTGGTCCCGTGGGAGGTGTTGGCGCCACCCACGGGGTCGTTTGGGGGATGTTTCTGGTTTGCACCCTCTAAATCCATGTTTTTAAGACTAAGTCTAGAAATATGCAAATTATCATCATATTCTCAAACCGGGAGTCCCGCGGCTACAGGGTCAATTCCTACTAGTTACATTTGTCCTGTGGGAGGTGTTGGTGCCACTCAAGGGCCGTTCGGGGGCTGTTTCGAGTTTTTAACCTCTAACGCCATGTTTTTAAGCCTAAGTTTAAAAATATACAAATTATCGTCGTATTGTCAAACTGAGAGTCCCGCGGCTGCGCGGTCAGTTCATACGAGTTACATTGGTCCCGTGGGAGGTGTTGGTGCCACCCACGAGGCCGTTCGGGGGATGTTTCGGGTTTTCACCCTCTAACGTTATGTTTTTAAGCCTAAGTTTAAAAATATACAAATTATCATCGTATTCTCAAACCGAGAGTCCCACGGTTACGCAGTCACTTCCTACGAGTTACATTCGTTTCGTGGGAGGTGTTGGTGCCACTCACGGGGCCGTTCGGGGGTTATTTCGAGTTTTAATCCTCTAATGCCATGTTTTTAAGGCCATGTCTAGAAATGTGCAAATTATCGTCGTATTCTCAAACCGAGAGTCCCGCGACTGCGGGGTCAGCTCCTACGAGTTATATTGGTCCCGTGGAAGGTTTTAGTGCAACCCACGGGGCCGTTCCTGTGCTGTTTCGAGTTTTCACCCTCTAACACCTTGTTTTTAAGCCTAAGTCTATAAATATGCAAATTATCGTCGTATTCGCAAATCGGGAGTCCCACGGCTGCACAGTCAGTTACTACGAGTAACTTTTGTCCCGTGAGAGGTGTTGGTGCCACTCATGGGACCGTTCGGGGGCTGTTTTGGGTTTTCACCCTCTAATGACATGTTTTTAAGCCTAAGTTTAAAAATATGAAAAT
The DNA here is from genome assembly GCA_949130495.1 of Sambucus nigra. Classification (NCBI taxonomy): domain Eukaryota; kingdom Viridiplantae; phylum Streptophyta; class Magnoliopsida; order Dipsacales; family Adoxaceae; genus Sambucus; species Sambucus nigra. Next base: position 635,972,667 of record OX422211.1, on the reverse strand, counting down.
TATAGTCGTATTCTCAAACCGAGAGTCCTGCGGCTGCGCGGTTAGTTCCTACGAGTTACATTGATCCCGTGGGAGGTGTTGGTGCCACCCACGGGGCCGTTCGGGGGATGTTTCGGGTTTTCAACCTCTAACGCCTTGTTTTCAAGCCTAAGTCTAGAAATTTTCAAATTATCAATGTATTCTTAAATCGGGAGTCCCGCAGCGGCGCGGTCAGTTCCTACGATTTACATTGGTCCCGTGGGAGGTGTTAGTGTCACCCACGGGGCCGTTCGGGGGCTGTAACGGGTTTTCACCCTCTAATGCCTTGTTTTTATGCCTAAGTCTAGAAATATGCAAATTATCGTCGTATTCTGCAACTGGGAGTCTCGCGGCTGCGATTTCAGTTCCTACGAGTTACATTAGTCCCTTGGGAGGTGTTGGTGTCCCCCACAGGGCCGTTCGGGGGCTATTTCTGGTTTTTACCCTGTAACGCCATGTTTTTAAGCCTAAGTCTAGAAATATGAAAATTATCATTGTATTTTCAAACCGGGAGTCCCGCGGCTACGGGGTCAGTTCGTACGAGTTACATTGGTCCCGTGGGAGGTGTTGGTGCCACCCACGGGGCCGTTCGGGTGCTGTTTGCGGTTTTCATCTTCTATGACCATGTTTTTAAGAATAAGTCTTGAAATATGAAAATTATCATTGTATTCTGAAACCGGGAGTCTCACGGCTGTGCGGTTAGTTCCTACGAGTGACGTTGGTCCCGTGGGAGGTGTTGGTGCCACCCAGAGGGCCGTTCAGGGGCAGTTTAGGGTTTTCACCCTCTAACGCAATGATTTTAAGCCTAAGTCTAGAAATATGCAAATTATGATAGTATTCTCAAACCGGGAGTCCCGCGGCTGCGCGGTCAGTTCCTACGAGTTACTTTGATCCCTTGGAAAGTGTTGGTGCCACTCAGGGGGGCCGTTTGGGGGCTATTTCACCCTCTAACGACATGTTTTTATGCCTATGTTTAAAAATATGCAAATTATCATCGTATTCTCATACCGGGAGTCCCGCGGCTGCGCGGTCACTTCCTACGAGTTACATTGGTCCCGTGGGAGGTGTTGGTGCCACCCACGAGGCCATTCGGGGGATATTTTTGGTTTTCACCCTCTAAAGCCATGTTTTTAATCCTAAGTCTAGAAATATGCAAATTATCATCGTATTCTCAAACTGGGAGTCCCGCGGCTACAGGGTAAGTTCCTATGAGTTACATTTGTCCTGTGGGAGGTGTTGGTGTCACCCACGGGGCCGTTCAGGGGCTGTTTCGGGTTTTCACCCTCTAACGCAATGTTTTTAAGACTAAGTCTATATATATGAAAATTATCATCGTATTCTCTAATCGGCATTCCCACGGCTGCGGGGTCAGTTCGTACGAGTTACATTGGTCCTATGGGAGTTGTTGGTGCCACCCACGGGGCCGTTCGAGTGCTTTTTTGGGTTTTCACCTTCTATCGCCATGTTTTTAAGCCTGTGTCTTGCAATATGCAAATTATCGTCATATTCTCAAACCGGGAGTCCCGTGGCTGTGCGGTCAATTCGTATGAGTGGCGTTGGTCTCGTGGGAGGTGTTGGTACCACCCACGGGGCCGTTCGGGGGCAGTTTAGGGTTTTCACCCTCTAACGCAATGTTTTTCAGCCTAAGTCTAGAAATATACAAATTATGATCGTATTCTCAAAACGGGAGTCCCGCAGCTGTGCGGTCAGTTCCTACGAATTACTTTGGTCCCTTGGGAGGTGTTGGTGCCACTCACAGGGTCATTCGGGGGTTGTTACGGGTTTCACCCTCTAGCGACATGTTTTTATTCCTAAGTTTAAAAATATGAAAATTATCATCGTATTCTCCATCCGGGAGTCCCGCGGCTGCGCGGTCACTTCCTACAAGTTACATTGGTCCCGTGGGAGGTGTTGGTGCCACCCACAGGGCCGTTTGGGGGATGTTTATGGTTTTCACCCTCTAAATCCATGTTTTTAAGCCTAAGTCTTAAAATATGCAAATTATCGTCGTATTCTCAAACCGGGAGTCCCGCGGCTACAGGGTCAGTTCCTACGAGTTACATTGGTCCCATGGGATCTGTTGGTGCCACCCACGGGGTCGTTCGGCGTATGTTTCGGGTTATCACCCTCTAACATAATGTTTTTAGGCCTAAGTCTTGAAATATGCAAATTATCATCGCATTCTCAAACGGGGAGTCCCGCGGCTGCGCGATTAGTTCCTATGAGTTACATTGGTCCCGTGGGAGGTGTTGGCGCAACTCAAGGGGCCGTTCGGGGGCTATTTTGAGTTTTTACCCTCAAACGACATGTTTTTAAGCCTAAGTTTCAAAATATGCAAATTATCGTAGTATTCTCAAACCGAGAGTCCCGCGGCTGTGCGGTTAGTTCCTACGAGTTACATTGGTCCCGTGGGAGGTGTTGGTGCCACCCACGGGGCCGTTCGGGGGCTATTTCGGATTTTCATCCTCTAATGCCATGTTTTTAAGCCTATGTCTAGAAATATGTAAATTATCGTCGTATTCTCAAATCGGGAGTCCCGCGGGGGGGCGGGGTCAGTTCCTATGAGTTATATTGGTCCCGTGGGAGGTGTTGGTGCCACCCACGGAGCCGTTCCTGGGCTGTTTCGAGTTTTCACCCTCTAACGCCATATTTTTAAGCCCAAGTCTAGAAATATACAAATTATCGTCGTATTCTTAAATCGGGAGTCCCACGGATTCCCTATCAGTTCCTACGAGTTACATTGGTCCCGTGGGAGGTGTTGGTGCCACTCACAGGGCCGTTCGGGGGATGTTTCGGGTTTTTACCATCTAACGCCATGTTTTTAAGTTTAAGCCTAAAAATATGCAAATTATCATCGTATTCTCAAACCGAGAGTCCCGCGGCTACGCGGTCAGTAACTACGAGTTACTTTGGTCCCGTGGGAGGTGTTGGTGCCACTCACGGGGCCGTTCGGGGGCTGTTTCGGGTTTTTACCCTCTAATGACATGTTTTTAAGCCTAAGTTTAAAAATACACAAATTATCGTCGTATTCTCAAACCGAGAGTCTCGCGGCTGCGCGGTCAGTTCCTACGAGTTACATTGATCTCGTGGTGGGTGTTGGTGCCACCCACGGGGCCGTTCGGAGGATGTTTCGGGTTTTCACCCTCTAAAGCCATGTTTTTAAGCCAAAGTCTAGTAATATGCAAATTATCGTTGTATTCTCAAACCGGGAGTCCCGCGGATAACGGTCAGTTCCTACGAGTTATATTTGTCCCGTGGGAGGTGTTGGTGCCACCCATGGGGCGGTTCGGGGGATGTTTCTAGTTTTCACCCTCTAACGTAATGTTTTTAAGCATTAGTCTAAAAATATGCAAATTAACATCATATTCTCAAACCGAGAGTCCCGCGGCTGCGCGGTCAGTTTCTACGAGTTACATTGGTCCCATGGGAGGTGTTGGTACCACCCACGGGGCCGTTCGGGTGCTGTTTCGAGTTTTCACCCTCTAACGCCATGTTTTTAAGACTAAGTTAAAAAATATGCAAATTATTGTTGTATTGTCATACCGGGAGTCCCGCGGCTGCACGATCTGTTCATACGAGTTACATGGGTCCCATTGCAGGTGTTGGTGCCACCCCCGGGGCCGTTTTGGGGCTATTTCGGGTTTTCTCTAATGCAATGTTTTTAAGCCTAAGTCTAGATATATGAAAATTATCATTGTATTCTCTAATCGGCATTCGCACGGCTGCGGGGTGAGTTTGTACGAGTTAGATTATCCCGTGGGAGATGTTGGTGCCACCCACGGGGCCGTTCGGGTGCTGTTTCGGGTTTTCACACACTAACACCATGTTTTTAAGCCTAAGACTAGAAATATGCGAATATTCATCATATTCTCAAATCGGGAGTCTAGCCGCTGCTCGGTCAGTTCCTACGAGTTACATTGGTCCCGTGGGACGTGTTGGTGCCATCCACGGGGCCGTTCGGGAGATGTTTTGGGTTTTCACCCTCTAACGCCATGTTTTTAAGCCTAAGTCTAGAAATATGCAAATTATCATCGTATTCTCAAACCGAGAGTCCCACGGTTGTGCAGTCAGTTCCTACGAGTTACATTGGTCCCGTGGGAGGTGTGGGTGCCACCCACGGGGCCGTTCGGAGGTTGTTGCAGATTTTCACCCTCTAACGACATGTTTTTAAGCCTAAGTCTAGAAATATTCAAATTATCATCGTATTCTCAAACTGAGTGTCCCGCGGCTGCGTTATCAGTTCCTACGAGTTACATTGGTCCCGTGGGAGGTGTTGGTGCCACCCACAGGGCCGTTCGGGGGCTATTTCGGGTTTTCACCCTCTAATGCCTTATTTTTTAGCCTAAGTCTAGAAATATGCAAATTATTGTCGTATTCTCAAACCGGGAGTCCCGCGACTGCGCGGTCAGTTACTACGAGTTACTTTGGTCCCGTGGGAGGTGTTGGTGCCACTCACGGGGACGTTCGGGAGCTGTTTCGAGTTTTCACCCTCTAATGACATGTTTTTAAGCCTAAGTTTAAAATATGCAATTTATCGTCGTATTCTCAAACCGAGAGTCCCGCGGCTGCGTGATCAGTTCCTACGAGTTATATTGATCTCGTGGGAGGTGTTGGTGCCACCCACGCGGCCGTTCGGGGGATGTTTCGAGTTTTCACCCTCTAAAGCCATGTTTTTAAGCCTAAGTCTCGTAATATGCAAATTATCATCGTATTCTCAAACCGGGAGTCCCGCGGCTAAGGGTCAGTTCCTACGAGTTACATTTGTCCCGTGGGAGGTGTTAGTGCCACCCACGGGGCGGTTCGGGGGATGTTTCTAGTTTTCACCCTCTAACGCCTTGTTTTTAAGCATTAGTCTAGAAAAATGCAAATTATCATCATATTCTGAAACTGAGAGTCCCGCGGCTGCGCAGTCAGTTCCTACGAGTTACATTGGTCCCGTGGGAGGTGTTGGTGCGACCCACGGGGCCGTTTGGAGGTTGTTTCTGGTTTTCACTCTCTAACGACATGTTTTTAAGCCTAAGTCTATAAATATACAAATTATCATTGTATTCTCAAACTGGGAGTCCTGCGGCTGCGTTGTCAGTTCCTACGAGTTATATTGGTCCCGTGGGAGGTGTTGGTGCTACCCACGGGGCCGTTCGGGGGCTATTTCGGGTTTTCACCCTCTAATGCCATGTTTTAAGCCTAAGTCTAGAAATATGCAAATTATCGTCGTATTCTCAAATCGGGAGTCCCGCGGCTGCGCAGTCAGTTACTACGAGTTACTTTGGTCCCGTGGGAGGTGTTGGTGGCACTCACGGGGCCGTTCGGGAGCTGTTTCGATTTTTCACCCTCTAATGACATGTTTTTAAGCCTAAGTTAAAAAATGCAAATTATCATTGTATTCTCAAATCGAGAGTCCCGCGGTTGCGCGATCAATTCCTACGAGTTACATTGATCCCGTGGGAGGTGTTGGTGCCACCCACGCGGCCGTTCAGGGGATGTTTTGGGTTTTCACCCTCAAAAGCAATATTTTTAAGCCTAAGTCTAGTAATATGCAAATTAGCATCGTATTCTCAAACCGAGAGTCCCACGGCTAACGGTCAATTCCTACGAGTTACATTTGTCCCGTGGGAGGTGTTGGTGCCACCCATAGGGCGGTTCGGGGGATGTTTCTAGTTTTCACTCTATAACGCCATGCTTTTAAGCATTAGCCTAGAGATATGCAAATTATCATCATATTCTCAAACCGATAGCCCCGCGGCTCCGCGGTTAGTTTCGACGAGTTACATTGATCCCATGGGAGGTGTTGAGACCACCCACGGGGCCGTTTGGGGGCTGTTTCAGGTTTCATGCTTTAACGCCATGTTTTTAAGCCTAAGTTTAGAAATATCTAAATTATCGTCGTATTCTCAAACCGGGAATCCTGCGATTGTGGGGTCAGTTCCTAGGATTTACATTTGTCCCATGGGAGGCGTTGGTGCCACCCACGGGGCCGTTCGGGGGCTATTTCAGGTTTTCACCCACTAACGCCATGTTTTTAAGTCTAAGTCTATAAATATGCAAATATTCATCGTATTCTCAAATCGGGAGTCCCGCCGCTGCGCGGTCAGTTCGTACAAGTTACATTGGTCCCGTGGGACGTGTTGGTGCCACCCACAAGGCCGTTCGGGAGATGTTTTGGGTTTTCACCCTCTAACATCATGTTTTTAAGCCTAAGTCTAGAAATAAGAAAATTATCATCATATTCTCAAACCGGGAGTCCCACGGCTGTGCAGTCAGTTCCTACGACTTAAATTGGTCCCGTGGGAGGTATTGGTGCCACCCACGGGGCCGTTCGGAGGTTGTTTCAAGTTTTCACCCTATAACGACATGTTTTTAAGCCTAAGTCTAGAAATACACAAATTATAGTCCTATTCTCAAACTGGGAGTCCCGCGGCTGCGATGTCAGTTCTTACGAGTTACGTTGGTCCCGTGGGAGGTGTTGGTGCCACCCACAGGGCCGTTCGGGCGCTATTTCGGGTTTTCACCCTCTAATGCCATGTTTTTAAGCCCAAGACTAGAATTATGCAAATTATTGTCTTATTCTCAAACCGTAAGTCCCGCGGATACGGGGTCAGTTCCTACGAGTTTTATTGGTCTCGTGGGAGGTGTTGGTGCCACCCACGGGGCCGTTCGGGGGCAATTTCGGGTTTTCACCCTCTAACGCCATGTTTTTATAGCCTAAGTCTAGAAATATACAAATTATGATCGTATTCTCAAATCGGGAGTCCCGCGACTGTGCGGTCAGTTCCTACGTTTTATATTGGTTCCGTGGGAGGTGTTGGTGCCATCTATGGGGCCGATCGGGTGCTATTTTGGGTTTTCACCTTCTAACACCATGCTTTTAGCCTGAGTCCATAAATATGTAAATTATCATTATATTCTCATACCGGGAGTCCCACGGCTGCGCGAACTGTTCCTACGACTTACATTGGACCCTTGGGAGGTGTTGGTACCATCCCGGGGCTGTTCGTGGGATGTTTCAGGTTTTCCCCCTCTAACACCATGTTTTTTAGCCTAAGTCTAGAAATAAACAAATTATCGTCGTATTCTCAAATCGGGAGTCCCACGACTGCATGGTCAGTTCCTACGAGTTACATTGGTCCCATGGGAGGTGTTGGTGCCACCCACGGGGTCGTTCGGGGGATGTTTCGGGTTTTCACCGTCTAACGCCTTATTTTTAAGCCTAACTCTAGAAATATGCAAACATTCATCGTATTCTCAAATTGGGAGTCCCGCCGCTGCACGGTCAGTTCCTATGAGTTACATTGGTCCCGTGGGACGTGTTGGTTCCACCCACAGGGCCGTTCGGGAGATGTTTTGGGTTTTCACCCTCTAACGTCATGTTTTTAAGCCTAAGTCTAGAAATATGCAAATTATCATCGTATTCTCAAACCGGGAGTCCCGCGGCTGCGCAGTCAGTTCCTACTAGTTTATTTCGTCCCGTGGGAGGTGTTAGTGCCACCCACGGGGTCGTTCGGGTGTTATTCTGTGTTTTCACCCTCTAACGCCATGTTTTTAAGCCTAAGTCTCGAAATATGCAAATTATCATCGCATTCCCAAATCGGGAGTCCCGCAACTGCGGGGTCTGTTCGTATGAGTTACAAGGATCCCGTGGGAGGTGTTAGTACCCCCCATGGGGCCGTTCGGGTGATGTTTTGGGTTTTCAACCTCTAACGCCATGTTTTTAAGCCTAAGTCTAGAAATATGCAAATTATCATTATATTCTCAAACCGGGAGTCCCGTGGCTGCGCGGTCAGTTCCTACGAGTTACATTGGTCCAGTGGGAGGTGTTGGTGGCACTCAAGGGGCCATTCGGGGGATGTTTTGGGTTTTCACCCTTTAACTACATGTTTTTAAGCCTAAGTCTAGAAATATACAAATTATCATCATATTCTCAAACCGGGAGTACTGCGACTGCACGGTCAGTTCCTACGAGTTACTTTGGTCCCGTGGGAGGTGTTGCTGCCACTCACAGGGCGGTTCGGGGGCTATTTCGGGTTTTCACCCTGTAACGACATGTTTTTATGTCTAAGTTTAAAAATATGCAAATTATCGGCGTATTCTCAAACCGAGAGTACCGCGGCTGCGCGGTTAGTTCCTAAGAGTTACATTGGTCCCGTGGGAGGTGTTGATGCCACCCTCGGGGTCATTCGGGGGCTGTTTCGGGTTTTCACCCACTAACGCCATGTTTTAAGAATAAGTATATAAATATGCAATTATTCATCGTATTCTCATATCGGGAGTCCCGCGGCTGCGCGGTCGGTTCCTACGAGTTACATTGGTCCCGTGGGAGGTGTTGGTGCGACCCACGAGGCCGTTCGTGGGATGTTTCAGGTTTTCACCCTCTAAAGACATATTTTTTAGCCTAAGTCTATAAATATGCAAATTCGTCGTATTCTCCAACTGGGAGTACAGCGGCTTTAGGGTCAGTTCCTAAGAGTTACATTTGTCCCGTGGGAGGTGTTGGGGACACCCACGGGGCGATTCGGGGGATGTTTCTAGTTTTCATCATCTAACTCCATGTTTTTATGCATTAGTCTAGAAATATGCAAATTATCCTCATATTCTCAAACCGAGAGTCCCGTGGCTGCGTGGTCAGTTCCTACGAGTCACATTGGTCCCGTTGGAGGTGTTGGTGCCGCCCACGGGGCCGTTCGGGTGTTGTTTCGGGTTTTCACCCTCTAACGCCATATTTTTAAGACAAAGTTAAGAAATATGCAAATTATCAGCGTAATCTCAAACCGGGAGTCCCACGGCGGCGCGGTCAGTTCCTACGAGTTACGTTGGTCCCGTGGGTGGTGTTAGGGCCACCCACGGGGCCGTTCGGGGGATGTTTCGGGTTTTCACCCTCTAACTCCATGTTTTTAAGCCTATGTCTTGAAATATACAAATTATCATAATATTCTCAAACCGGGAGTCTCGCGGCTAAGCGGTCAGTTCCTACGAGTTACTTCGGTCCCGTGGGAGGTGTTGGTGCCACTCACGGGGCCGTTCGGCGGTTGTTTCGGGTTTTCACCCTCTAACGACATGTTTTTATGTCTAAGTTTAAAAATATGTAAATTATCATCGTATTATCAAATCGGCAGTCCCACGGCTGCGGGGTCAGTTCCTACAAGTTACATTGGTCCCTTGGGAGGTGTTGGTGCCACCCACGGGGCCCTTCGGGGGATGTTTCAGGTTTTCACCCTTTAAAGCCATGTTTTTAAACCTAAGTCTAGAAATATGCAAATTGTCATCGTATTCTCAAACCTGGAGTCCCACGGCTACAGGGTCAGTTCCTAAGAGTTACATTTGTCCCGTGGGAGATGTTGGTGCCACCCACCGGGCGGTTCGGGGGATGTTTCAAGTTTTCACCATCTACTGCCATGTTTTTAAGCATTAGTCTAAAAATATGCAAATTATCATCATATTCTCAAACCGAGAGTCCCGCAGCTGCGCTGTCAGTTCCTACGAGTTACATTGGTCCCGTGGGAGGTGTTGGTGCAACCCACGGGGTGGTTCGGGAGATATTTCAGGTTTTCACCCTCTAATGCTATATTCTTAAGCCTAAGTCTTGAAATATGCAAATTATCATCGTATTCTCAAACTGGGAGTCCCACGGCTACACGGTCACTTCCTAAGAGTTACATTGGTCTCGTGGGAGGTGTTGGTACCACCCACGGGGCCGTTCGGAGGTTGTTTCGGGTTTTCACCCTCTAACGACATGTTTTTAAACCTAAGTCTAGAAATATACAAATTATCGTCGTATTCTCAAGTCGGGAGTCCCGCGGCTGTGCGGTCAGTTCCTACGAGTTGCATTGATCCCGTGGGAGGTGTTGGTGACACCCAAGGGGCCGTTCGGGGGCTATTTCATGTTTTCACCCTCTAACGGCATGTTTTTAAGCCTATGTCTAGAAATATGCAAATTATCATTCTATTCTCAAACCGGGAGTCCCGCGGCTACGCGGTCAGTTCCTATGAGTTATATTTGTCCCATGGGAGCTGTTGGTGCCACCCACGAGGCCGTTCGGGGGCTATTTCAGGTTTTCACCCTCTAATGCCATGTTTTTAAGTCTAAGTCTAGAAATATGCAAATTATCATCGTATTCTCCAACCGGGAGTCCCACGGCTGCGCGATCAGTTCCTATGAGTGACGTTGGTCCCGTGGGAGGTGTTGGTGCCACCCAGGTGGCCGTTTGGGGGCTATTTCGGGTTTTCACCCTCTAATGCCATGTTTTTAAGCCTATGTTTAGAAATATGCAAATTATCATCGTATTCTCAAACTGGGAGTCCCGCGGCTGGGCGGTCAGTTCCTACGAGTTATATTGGTCCCATGGGAGGTGTTGGTGCCACCCACGAGGCCGTTCGGGGGATATTTTAGGTTTTCACCCTCTAACGCCATGTTTTTAAGTCTAAGTCAAGATATATGAAAATTATCTTCGTATTCTCAAACCAGGAGTCCCACGGCTGCGGGGTCAGTTCGTACGAGTTATATTTGTCCCGTGGGAGGTGTGGGTGCCACCCACGTGTCCGTTCGGGTGCAATTTTGGGTTTTCAGATTTTAACGCCATGTTTTTAATCTTAAGTCTAGAAATATGCAAATTATCATCGTATTCTCAAATCGGGAGTCTTGCGGTTGCACGGTCAGTTCCTATGAGTTACATTGGTCCCGTGGGAGGTGTTGGTGCCACCCACGGCGTTGTTCGGGGGATGTTTTGGGTTTTCACCCTCTAACGCCTTGTTTTTAAGCCTAAGTCTAGAAATATGCAAATTATCATCGTATTCTCAAACCGGGAGTCCCGCGGCTGCGCGGTCAGTTCCTACGATTTACATTGGTCCCGTGGGACATGTTGGTGTCACCCACGGGGCCGTTCGGAGGCTGTTTCGGGTTTTCACCCTCTAACACCATGTTTTTAAGCCTAAGTCTAGAAATATGCAAATTATCATCGTATTCTCAAATCGAGAGTCCCGCTGCTACAATGTCAGTTCCTACGAGTTACATTGGTCCCGTAGGAGGTGTTGGTGCCCCCCACGGGGCCGTTCGGGGGCTATTTCGGGTTTTCACCGTCTAACGCCAAGTTCATAAGCCTAAGTCTCGAAATATGAAAATTCTCATCGTATTCTCAAACTCGGAGTCCCAGGGATACGGGGTCAGTTCGTACGAGTTACATTGGTCCCGTGGGAGGTGTTAGTACCACCCACGGGGCCGTTTGAGGGCTATTTCGAGTTTTCACCCTCTAACGACATGTTTTTAAGCGTAAGTCTTAAAATATGCAAATTTTTGTCGTATTCTCAAATCGAGAGTCCCGCGGCTGCGTGGTCAGTTCCTAAGAGTTACATTAGTCCCGTGGGAGGTGTTGGTGCCACCCCCGGGGCCGTTCGGGGGCTGTTTCGGGTTTTCACCCTCTAACGACATGTTTTTTAACCTAAGTCTAGAAATAGTCAAATTATCATCATATTCTCAAATCTGGAGTCCCGTGGCTGCACGGTCAGTTCCAACGAGTTACATTGGTCCCGTGAGAGGTGTTGGTGCCACCCACGGGGCCGTTCGGGGGATGTTTATGGTTTTCACCCTCTAACGCCATATTTTTGAGCCTCGGTGTAGAAATATGCAAATTATCATCGTATTCTCAAACCGGAAGTCCCGCAGCTGCGCGGTCAGTTCCTACGAGTTTATTTAGTCCCGTGGGAAGTGTTGGTGCCACTCACGGGGCCGTTCGGGGGCTGTTTCGGGTTTTCACCCTCTAACGACATGTTTTGCAGCCTAAGTTTAAAAATATGCAAATTATCATCGTATTCTCAAACCGAGAGTCCCGCGGCTGTGTGGTCAGTTCCTACGAGTTACATTGGTCCCGTGGGAGGTGTTGGTACCACCCGTGGGGCCGTTCGGGAGAATTTTCGGGTTTTCACCCTCTAACATCATGTTTTTAAGCCTAAGTCTAGAAATATGTAAATTATCATCGTATACATAAACTGGGAGTCCCGTGGCTGCGGGGTCAGTTCCTATGAGTTACATTTGTCCCTTGGGAGGTGTTGGTGCAACCCACGGGGCGGTTCGGGAGATGTTTCAGAATTTCACCTTTTAACGCCATGTTTTTAAGCATAAGTCTAGAAATATGAAAATTATCGTCATATTTTAAAATCGAGAGTCCCGCGGCTACGTGTTCAGTTCCTACGAGTTACATTCGTCCCGTGGGAGGTGTTGGTGCCACCCACGGGGCCGTTCGGGGGTTGTTTCGGGTTTTCATCCTCTAACGCAATGTTTTTAAACCTAAGTCTAGAAATATGCAAATTATCATCGTATTCTCAGAACGGGAGTCGCGCGGCTATGCGGTAAGTTCCTACGAGTTACATTGGTCCCGTCGGAGGTGTTGGTGCGACCCACAGGGCCATTCGGGGGCTGTTTCGAGTTTAGAACCTCTAACACCACATTTTCAAGCCTAAGTCTAGAAATAAGCAAATTATCAGCATATTCTCAAACCGGGAGTCCCGCGGCTATGCATGAGTTCCTATGAGTTACATTGGTCCCGTAGGAGGTGTTGGTACCACCCACGGGCCGTTCGGGGGCTGTTTCGGATTTTCACCCTCTAACGCAATATTTTTAAGCCTAAGCCTAGAAATATGAAAATTAACATCGTATTCTCAAACCGGGTGTCCCGCAGCTACGCAGTCAGTTCCTACGAGTGACATTGGTCCCGTGGGAGGCGTTCGTGCCACCCACGGGGCCGTTCGGGGGCTGTTTCGAGTTTTCATCCTCTAACGCAATGTTTTTAAGCTTAAGTCTACAAATATGTAAATTATCATCGTATTGTCAAACCAGGAGTTCTGCGGCTGCGCGATTAGTTCCTACGAGTTACATTGGTCTCGTGGGAGGTGTTGGTGCCACCCACGGGGCCGTTCGGGGGCTTTTTCGGGTTTTTATCCTCTAACGCCATGTTTTCAAGACTAAGTCTGGAAATATGCAAATTATCAGTGTATTATCAAACCGGGAGTCCCGCGGCTACGCGATCAGTTCTTATGAGTTATATTTGTCCCGTGGGAGGTGTTGGGGCCACCCACGGGGCAGTTCGGGGGTTGTTTCTGGTTTTCACCCTCCAATGCCATGTTTTTAAGCCTAAGTCTAGAAATATCCAAATTATCATCGTATTCTCAAACCGATAGTCCCGCGGCTGCGGGGTCAGTTCCTACGAGTTACAATTGTCCCATGGGAGGTGTTGGTGCCATCCACGGGGCCGTTTGGGGATGTTTTGAATTTTCACCCTCTAACGCAATATTGTTAAGCCTAAGTATAGAACTATGCAAATTATCATTGTATTCTCAAACCGGGAGTCCCGCGGCTACGCGGTCAGTTCCTACGAGTGACATTGGTCCCGTGGGAGTTGTTGGTGCTACCCACGGGGCTGTTTGGGGGCTGTTTTGGGATTTCACCCACTAACGCCATGTTTTTAAGCCTATGTCTAGAAATATGCAAATTATCATCATATTGTCAAACGGGGAGTCCCGCGGCTGTGGTTTCAGTCCCTACGAGTCACATTGGTCCCGTGGGAGGTGTTGGCGCCACCCACGGGGTCGTTCGGGGGTTATTTCAGGTTTTCACCCTCTAACGCCATGTTTTTAAGCCTAAGTCTTGAAATACGCAAATTATCGTCGTATTCTCAAACTGTGAGTCTCGTGGCTGTGGTATCAGTTCCTACGAGTTATATTGGTCCCGTGGGATTTGTTTGTGCCACCCACGTGGCCGTTCGAGGGTTGTTTCGGGTTTTTATCCTCTAACGCCATTTTTTAAACCTAAGTCTAGAAATATGCAAATTATCGTCGTATTGTCAAACTGGGAGTTCCGTGGCTGCGCGATTAGTTCCTACGAGTGACATTGGTCCCGTGGGAGGTGTTGGTGCCACCCATGGGGCCGTTTGGGGGCTGTTTTGGGTTTTCATCATCTAACGCCATGTTTTTAAGCCTATGTTCAGAAATATGCAAATTATCATCGTATTCTCAAACTGGGAGTCCCGCGGCTGGGCGGTCAGTTCCTACGAGTTATATTGGTCCCATGGGAGGTGTTGGTGCCACCCACGAGGTCGTTCGGGGGCTATTTTAGGTTTTCACCCTCTAACGCCATGTTTTTAAGTCTAAGTCTAGATATATGAAAATTATCTTCGTATTCTCAAACCAGGAGTCCCGCGGCTGCGGGGTCAGTTCGTACGAGTTACATTTGTCCCGTGGGAGGTGTGGGTGCCACCCACGTGTCTGTTCGGGTGCAATTTTGGGTTTTCACATTTTAACGCCATGTTTTTAATCCTATGTCTAGAAATATGTAAATTATCATCGTATTCTCAAATCGGGAGTCCTGCGGTTGCACGGTCAGTTCCTATGAGTTACATTGGTCCCGTGGGAGGTGTTGGTGCCACCCACGGCGTTGTTCGGGGGATGTTTTGGGTTTTCACCCTCTAACGCCTTGTTTTTAAGCCTAAGTCTAGAAATATGCAAATTATCATCGTATTCTCAAACCGGGAGTCCCGCGGCTGCGCGGTCAGTTCCTACGATTTACATTGGTCCCGTGGGACATGTTGGTGTCACCCACGGGGCCGTTCGGAGGCTGTTTCGGGTTTTCACCCTCTAACACCATGTTTTTAAGCCTAAGTCTAGAAATATGCAAATTATCATCGTATTCTCAAATCGAGAGTCCCGCTGCTACAATGTCAGTTCCTACGAGTTACATTGGTCCCGTAGGAGGTGTTGGTGCCCCCCACGGGGCCGTTCGGGGGCTATTTCGGGTTTTCACCGTCTAACGCCAAGTTCATAAGCCTAAGTCTCGAAATATGAAAATTCTCATCGTATTCTCAAACTCGGAGTCCCAGGGATACGGGGTCAGTTCGTACGAGTTACATTGGTCCCGTGGGAGGTGTTAGTACCACCCACGGGGCCGTTTGAGGGCTATTTCGAGTTTTCACCCTCTAACGACATGTTTTTAAGCGTAAGTCTTAAAATATGCAAATTTTTGTCGTATTCTCAAATCGAGAGTCCCGCGGCTGCGTGGTCAGTTCCTAAGAGTTACATTAGTCCCGTGGGAGGTGTTGGTGCCACCCCCGGGGCCGTTCGGGGGCTGTTTCGGGTTTTCACCCTCTAACGACATGTTTTTTAACCTAAGTCTAGAAATAGTCAAATTATCATCATATTCTCAAATCTGGAGTCCCGTGGCTGCACGGTCAGTTCCAACGAGTTACATTGGTCCCGTGAGAGGTGTTGGTGCCACCCACGGGGCCGTTCGGGGGATGTTTATGGTTTTCACCCTCTAACGCCATATTTTTGAGCCTCGGTGTAGAAATATGCAAATTATCATCGTATTCTCAAACCGGGAGTCCCGCAGCTGCGCGGTCAGTTCCTACGAGTTTATTTAGTCCCGTGGGAAGTGTTGGTGCCACTCACGGGGCCGTTCGGGGGCTGTTTCGGGTTTTCACCCTCTAACGACATGTTTTGCAGCCTAAGTTTAAAAATATGCAAATTATCATCGTATTCTCAAACCGAGAGTCCCGCGGCTGTGTGGTCAGTTCCTACGAGTTACATTGGTCCCGTGGGAGGTGTTGGTACCACCCGTGGGGCCGTTCGGGAGAATTTTCGGGTTTTCACCCTCTAACATCATGTTTTTAAGCCTAAGTCTAGAAATATGTAAATTATCATCGTATACATAAACTGGGAGTCCTGTGGCTGCGGGGTCAGTTCCTATGAGTTACATTTGTCCCTTGGGAGGTGTTGGTGCAACCCACGGGGCGGTTCGGGAGATGTTTCAGAATTTCACCTTTTAACGCCATGTTTTTAAGCATAAGTCTAGAAATATGAAAATTATCGTCATATTTTAAAATCGAGAGTCCCGCGGCTACGTGTTCAGTTCCTACGAGTTACATTCGTCCCGTGGGAGGTGTTGGTGCCACCCACGGGGCCGTTCGGGGGTTGTTTCGGGTTTTCATCCTCTAACGCAATGTTTTTAAACCTAAGTCTAGAAATATGCAAATTATCATCGTATTCTCAGAACGGGAGTCGCGCGGCTATGCGGTAAGTTCCTACGAGTTACATTGGTCCCGTCGGAGGTGTTGGTGCGACCCACAGGGCCATTCGGGGGCTGTTTCGAGTTTATAACCTCTAACACCACATTTTCAAGCCTAAGTCTAGAAATAAGCAAATTATCAGCATATTCTCAAACCGGGAGTCCCGCGGCTATGCATGAGTTCCTATGAGTTACATTGGTCCCGTAGGAGGTGTTGGTACCACCCACGGGCCGTTCGGGGGCTGTTTCGGATTTTCACCCTCTAACGCAATATTTTTAAGCCTAAGCCTAGAAATATGAAAATTAACATCGTATTCTCAAACCGGGTGTCCCGCAGCTACGCAGTCAGTTCCTACGAGTGACATTGGTCCCGTGGGAGGCGTTCGTGCCACCCACGGGGCCGTTCGGGGGCTGTTTCGAGTTTTCATCCTCTAACGCAATGTTTTTAAGCTTAAGTCTACAAATATGTAAATTATCATCGTATTGTCAAACCAGGAGTTCTGCGGCTGCGCGATTAGTTCCTACGAGTTACATTGGTCTCGTGGGAGGTGTTGGTGCCACCCACGGGGCCGTTCGGGGGCTTTTTCGGGTTTTTATCCTCTAACGCCATGTTTTCAAGACTAAGTCTGGAAATATGCAAATTATCAGTGTATTATCAAACCGGGAGTCCCGCGGCTACGCGATCAGTTCTTATGAGTTATATTTGTCCCGTGGGAGGTGTTGGGGCCACCCACGGGGCAGTTCGGGGGTTGTTTCTGGTTTTCACCCTCCAATGCCATGTTTTTAAGCCTAAGTCTAGAAATATCCAAATTATCATCGTATTCTCAAACTGATAGTCCCGCGGCTGCGGGGTCAGTTCCTACGAGTTACAATTGTCCCATGGGAGGTGTTGGTGCCATCCACGGGGCCGTTTGGGGATGTTTTGAATTTTCACCCTCTAACGCAATATTGTTAAGCCTAAGTATAGAACTATGCAAATTATCATTGTATTCTCAAACCGGGAGTCCCGCGGCTACGCGGTCAGTTCCTACGAGTGACATTGGTCCCGTGGGAGTTGTTGGTGCTACCCACGGGGCTGTTTGGGGGCTGTTTTGGGATTTCACCCACTAACGCCATGTTTTTAAGCCTATGTCTAGAAATATGCAAATTATCATCATATTGTCAAACGGGGAGTCCCGCGGCTGTGGTTTCAGTCCCTACGAGTCACATTGGTCCCGTGGGAGGTGTTGGCGCCACCCACGGGGTCGTTCGGGGGTTATTTCAGGTTTTCACCCTCTAACGCCATGTTTTTAAGCCTAAGTCTTGAAATACGCAAATTATCGTCGTATTCTCAAACTGTGAGTCTCGTGGCTGTGGTATCAGTTCCTACGAGTTATATTGGTCCCGTGGGATTTGTTTGTGCCACCCACGTGGCCGTTCGAGGGTTGTTTCGGGTTTTTATCCTCTAACGCCATTTTTTAAACCTAAGTCTAGAAATATGCAAATTATCGTCGTATTGTCAAACTGGGAGTTCCGTGGCTGCGCGATTAGTTCCTACGAGTGACATTGGTCCCGTGGGAGGTGTTGGTGCCACCCATGGGGCCGTTTGGGGGCTGTTTTGGGTTTTCATCATCTAACGCCATGTTTTTAAGCCTATGTTCAGAAATATGCAAATTATCATCGTATTCTCAAACTGGGAGTCCCGCGGCTGGGCGGTCAGTTCCTACGAGTTATATTGGTCCCATGGGAGGTGTTGGTGCCACCCACGAGGTCGTTCGGGGGCTATTTTAGGTTTTCACCCTCTAACGCCATGTTTTTAAGTCTAAGTCTAGATATATGAAAATTATCTTCGTATTCTCAAACCAGGAGTCCCGCGGCTGCGGGGTCAGTTCGTACGAGTTACATTTGTCCCGTGGGAGGTGTGGGTGCCACCCACGTGTCTGTTCGGGTGCAATTTTGGGTTTTCACATTTTAACGCCATGTTTTTAATCCTATGTCTAGAAATATGTAAATTATCATCGTATTCTCAAATCGGGAGTCCTGCGGTTGCACGGTCAGTTCCTATGAGTTACATTGGTCCCGTGGGAGGTGTTGGTGCCACCCACGGCGTTGTTCGGGGGATGTTTTGGGTTTTCACCCTCTAACGCCTTGCTTTTAAGCCTAAGTCTAGAAATATGCAAATTATCATCGTATTCTCAAATCGGGAGTCCCGCGGCTGCGTGGTCAGTTCCTACGATTTACATTGGTCCCGTGGGAGGTGTTGGTGTCACCCACGGGGCCGTTCGGAGGCTGTTTCGGGTTTTCACCCTCTAACGCCATGTTTTTAAGCCTAAGCCTAGAAATATGCAAACTATCATCGTATTCTCAAACTGAGAGTCCTACGGCTGTAATGTCAGTTCCTACGAGTTACATTGGTCCCGTAAGAGGTGTTGGTGCCCCCCACGGGGCCGTTCGGGTTTTCACTGTCTAACGCCAAGGTCATAAGCCTAAGTCTCGAAATATGAAAATTCTCATCGTATTCTCAAACCCGGAGTCCCAGGGATACGGGGTCAGTTCGTACGAGTTACATTGGTCCCGTGGGAGGTGTTAGTACCACCCACGGGGCCGTTTGGGGGCTATTTCGAGTTTTCACCCTCTAACGACATGTTTTTAAGCCTAAGTCTTGAAATATGCAAATTTTTGTCATATTCTGAAATCGAGAGTCCCGCGGCTGCGTGGTCAGTTCCTAAGAGTTACATTAGTCCCGTGGGAGGTGTTGGTGCCACCCCCGGGCCGTTCGGGGGCTGTTTCGGGTTTTCACCCTCTAACGGCATGTTTTTTAACCTAAGTCTAGAAATAGTCAAATTATCATCATATTCTCAAATCTGGAGTCCCGCGGCTGTACGGTCAGTTCCAACGAGTTACATTGGTCCCGTGAGAGGTGTTGGTGCCACCCACGGGGCCGTTCGGGGGATGTTTAAGGTTTTCATCCTCTAACGCCATATTTCAAAGCCTCAGTGTAGAAATATGCAAATTATCATCGTATTCTCAAACCGGGAGTCCCGCAGCTACGCGGTCAGTTCCTACGAGTTTATTTAGTCCCGTGGGAAGTGTTGGTGCCACTCACGGGGCCGTTCGGGGGTTGTTTTGGGTTTTCACCCTCTAACGACATGTTTTGCAGCCTAAGTTTAAAAATATGCAAATTATCATCGTATTCTCAAACCGAGATACCCGCGGCTGTGTGGTCAGTTCCTACGAGTTACATTGGTCCCGTGGGAGGTGTTGGTACCACCCGTGGGGCCGTTCGAGAGAATTTTCGGGTTTTCACCCTTTAACAGCATGTTTTTAAGCCTAAGTCTAGAAATATGCAAATTATCGTCGTATACATAAACTGGGAGTCCCGTGGCTGCGGGGTCAGTTTCTATGAGTTACATTTGTCCCTTGGGAGGTGTTGGTGCAACCCACGGGGAGGTTCGGGGGATGTTTCAGAATTTCACCTTTTAACGCCATGTTTTTAAGCATAAGTCTAGAAATATGAAAATTATCGTCATATTTTAAAATCGAGAGTCCCGCGGCTGCGTGTTCAGTTCCTACGAGTTACATTCGTCCCGTGGGAGGTGTTGGTGCCACCCAACGGGCCGTTCGGGGGCTGTTTCGGGTTTTCATCCTCTAACGCAATATTTTTAAACCTAAGTCTAGAAATATGCAAATTATCATCGTATTCTCATAAAGAGAGTTGTGCGGCTGCGCGGTAAGTTCCTACGAGTTACATTGGTCCCGTCGGAGGTGTTGGTGCGACCCACAGGGCCGTTCGGGGGCTGTTTCGAGTTTATAACCTCTAACACCTCGTTTTCAAGCCTAAGTCTAGAAATATGCAAATTATCAGCATATTCTCAAACCGGGAGTCCCGCGGCTATGCGTGAGTTCCTATGAGTTACATTGGTCCCGTAGGAGGTGTTGGTACCACCCACGGGCCGTTCGGGGGTTGTTTCGGATTTCCACCCTCTAACGCAATATTTTTAAGCATAAGTCTAGAAATATGAAAATTAACATCGTATTCTCAAACCGGGTGTCCCGCAGCTACGCAATCAGTTCTTATGAGTGACATTGGTCCCGTGGGAGGTGTTCGTGCCACCCACGGGGCCGTTCGGGGGCTGTTTCGAGTTTTCATCCTCTAACGCAATGTTTTTAAGCTAAAGTCTAGAAATATGTAAATTATCATCGTATTGTCAAACCAGGAGTTCTGCGGCTGCACGATTAGTTCCTACGAGTTACATTGGTCTCGTGGGAAGTGTTGGTGCCACCCACGGGGCCGTTCGGGGGCTGTTTCGGGTTTTTACCCTCTAACGCCATGTTTTCAAGACTAAGTCTAGAAATATGCAAATTATCAGTGTATTCTCAAACCGGGAGTCCCGCGGCTACGCGATCAGTTCTTATGAGTTATATTTGACCCGTGGGAGGTGTTGGTGCCACCCACGGGGCCGTTCGGGGGTTGTTTCTGGTTTTCACCCTCTAATGCCATGTTTTTAAGCCTAAGTCTAGAAATATCCAAATTATCGTCGTATTCTCAAACCGGTAGTCCCACAGCTACGGGGTCAGTTCCTATGAGTTACATTTGTCCCATGGGAGGTGTTGGTGCCACCCACGGGGCCGTTTGGGGATATTTTGAATTTTCACCCTCTAACGCAATATTTTTAAGCCTAAGTCTAGAACTATGCAAATTATCATTGTATTCTCAAATCGGGAGTCCCGCGGCTGCGCGGTCAGTTCCTACGAGTGACATTGGTCCCGTGGGAGTTGTTGGTGCTACCCACGGGGCTGTTTGGGGGTTGTTTTGGGTTTTCACCCACTAACGCCATGTTTTTAAGCCTATGTCTAGAAATATGCAAATTATCATGATATTCTCAAACGGGGAGTCCCGCAGCTGTGGTTTCAGTCCCTACGAGTCATATTGGTCCCGTGGGAGGTGTTGGCGCCACCCACGGGGTTGTTCGGGGGTTATTTCAGGTTTTCACCCTCTAACGCCATGTTTTTAAGCCTAAGTCTTGAAATATGCAAATTATCGTCCTATTCTCAAACCGAGAGTCTCGCGGCTGCGGGGTCAGTTCCTACGAGTTATATTGGTCCCGTGGGATGTGTTTGTGCCACCCACGTGGCCGTTCGAGGGTTGTTTCGGGTTTTTACCCTCTAACGCCATTTTTTAAACCTAAGTCTAGAAATATGCAAATTATCATCGTATTGTCAAACTGGGAGTCCCGTGGCTGCGCGATTAGTTCCTACGAGTGACATTGGTCCCGTGGGAGGTGTTGGTGCCACCCATGGGGCCGTTTGGGGGCTGTTTTGGGTTTTCATCATCTAACGCCATGTTTTTAAGCCTATGTTTAGAAATATGCAAATTATCATCGTATTCTCAAACCGGGAGTCCCGCGGCTGGGCGATCAGTTCCTACGAGTTATATTGGTCCCATAGGAGGTGTTGGTGCCACTCACGAGGTCGTTCGGGGGCTATTTTAGGTTTTCACCCACTAACGCCATGTTTTTAAGCCATGTTTTTAGCCTAAGTCATGAAATATGCAAATTATTATCGGATTCACAAACCGGGAGTCCCGCGGCTGCGGGGTCATTTCCTACGAGTAACATTGGTCCCGTGGGAGGTGTTGGTACCACCCACGGGGCCGTTCGGGGGTTGTTTTGGGTTTTCTCCCTCTAACGCCTTGTTTTTAAGCTTAAGGCCTCATATTTTAAAATTATCATCAGATTCTCAAATCGGGAGTCCTATGATCGCGTAGTCTATTCCTACGTGTTACATTGGTCTCGTGAGAGGTGTTGGTGCCTCTCACGGGTCCGTACGAGAGTTGTTTCATGTTTTTGCTATCTAACGTCTTGTTTTTAAGCTTAAGTCCTTATATTTTTTAATTATCGTCATATTCTCAAATCGGGGGTCCCGTGATCATGCGGTCCGTTCGTACGAGTTATATTGGTCCCGTGCGAGGTGTTGGTGCCATGTTTTTAAGTTTAAGTCTAGATATTGGCAAGTTATCATCGTATTCTGAAACTGGGAGTCTAAAGTATTTTCAATATATTATCCAACAATGAAACCAATAATTATCCCATACTCTTTCTAACATACTATCCAACAACAAACCAACAACCAATAATTATCCAACAGCCAAACCAAACAAAACCAAATAATTATCCCATACTCCTTTTATCATCTAAAAGATTTAATAGATAATGCATATCAATTATATAACTACTTTAGTTAATGTACAGAGTACCTGGTGTGTGATGAAGAACTGGTATGTAATGAAGAACTGGTATCCAATTTGTCAGATCTGCAATACGTAAACAATGTGTTATGAAGGACGGGTATATAAAATTAAATAAATTACCTCACAAAACCACTGAATTATTTTTGAAAATTAATGAAAGTACGGGACCGTACGGGGGCTGCTACAAAAAAATATAGGGGCTGCTACAAAACTTCCTTCAAACAAAATAGGGGTTGGGGTTGGCTTTTGCGTAGGTAGAGGAATGTTTGAGTTGGATTCTTTGGTTTTCTTAGGTTACATATGACCTTTGTCCATATACTAAGAGAAGAGGGATGGAATATTTTTACCTGAACTCTGCAATTCATCCTCAACACTTGTCCACTAATGCCATTGATCCTCACGGCCACGGCTTTGCTGTGCTAACCTCCACTGTACCTGCAACTGTCATGTTTATGAGTGGATGGACTATAGACCTGATCGATCATCTTGACTACAACAATCAACTACGTATAGAATTTCAAATACAATAAACGCATAACAAAACTATTAATAAATAATCAAAACTTTACATCGATGAATGTAGTGGTTCAATTAAATCAAATCGCAATAATTGTCCACGTTTGAAATGCTTTCTCTTTTATTCTTCGGTCTCTGAATGGCATCTCAGTTTGTTAAAAAATAAGGAGTGTACAATTTAATTTGTATGTTTAGCATTAATCTTCCAGAAGTGTGAGGAAAAGATGAAAAATCTTATCAATGTAATATATGAAAGGAAAAACATTAAGATAAATGATAGTATAATTACATCGCAGTAGCCTTGAATGAGTGAGTGTCAGTCAAGAATAGAGAAAAGCGATGCAACTGCTACTGAGCCTTTGGCAAGATCAGAAGTCATGCTCAGTTATGACTTTCCCATTACGAACCAGTTTGAAAAAGTCTTAAAAACATCATCCGTTGTATGCATATATGCATTCAGTAGCATATATTCTATAACTGTATGCATATATGAACATAACAACATATATGCAAATAGTAGCATATATGCATAAATATATGCAATAACTGTATATATGTTAATAACTTCTCCACGTGTCAATCCGGCATGTTAGTGAATTAAATTATCGTAGCATCGTGTATCAAATTATCCATACAACTTCAAGATAATAAAAGCATTAGTAAGGCACCTAAGGTTAGTGATGATAATGCGACGAAACGACGAAACGGATTAAAATTTTCTAACTAAATCATTAATTTCAACACATGAACACATTATGACTATTTAGAAATCCATTTTATTATGCCCATGTGAGCATCGCAAAGTTGCCCGTGTCTAAGAAATTTTGTGAGCATTTTCATATACTTAATAGAGAAAGAACCTCACGGGTATGATCATTTAACACCCAAACAACAACTAACTCAAACTATTCTAAAAAAGAGATTGGAAAAAAAGACTTTCTTTGATTTACAAAAAGAAATATTACTACAATTACCTCGACAGATTGTTGTGTGTTGGCCCAAAAGTGTCCCAAATAAAGGTCTCCATAACGTTATTATCAATTTTATCACCACCTGCGGGACAAACAACAGACAACCATGTAATGTATGACGTTAGTATAAAATTCCATGATATAACACCCCAAATGTTTGATCCTACAGTACAAATAACAAATACAACCAAATAATGTATGATGTTAGTTTAAAATTTCAAAATATAGCACACCAAATTTTTGATGAAGTGATAAACAAAATTATAGCACACCAAATTTTTTGTCGATGATATGAAAATAAAAAAAAATTACTAACTGAAATCTTCCTAAGAAAAAAGAAGATACAAATTATGAAAAGAAATTTCTAAAACTGACAAATTATGAAAACATTTAACACCCATTCTTTTACTACAGACATTACAAAATACTTTTAAAAAATAAATAACCCAAAGAACCCATTCCTCTTCCTTCACTAATCTATCAAACTCTGGCCCATCTTCAAACGCCAAAGTAGAATGGATGCTTAGACATTATCATATTCCAACCAATCAAACCCAAGCAAACTCATCAGATTTTGAGGTGCCATTGTCTCTCATAATTTTTAATTCAATGCTCAAAACACATAATTGAAAATAATCATAAAAATAAACACATACATATGAAACTTTGTGTCAATAAATGCATCTGGAGAGTAGTAGAAACCCAAAACTAAACATATTTAATCCATTGTTGGAAGCTTAGGTGGAGCATCCATCGGGTCCGCTTTGTTCACTTTTTCTCTCGCTCTCTGTCCCAAACTTTGTTCCGCCAAAGCCGACCATCTGAATCCGAACGCAACTCCACATTTGAGAGAAGATCGAACCCAAAAATACCCTCACCTCGACTCGACTAATGGAACTCACCCAACCAACTTGCCCTCCCCTCAGCATCGATCTCAAACATGTCCGCACCTTTGCCACAGTTTGGGGAAGAAACATAAACAAGATGACGGGGAAATTGAGAATTTGAGACGCTTTGTTTTGTTTTAGGATTAACAGTGGTCACGGCCTAGAGCCGTGACCCACCCACCGCGACCCATTAATGGAGCTAAGTGGGATGTATACAGCCTATTGGTCACAGCCTATAGCCGTGACCCATATAAAGAAATGGTCACGGCCCATATCCGTGACCCTCAATCTGTGATTCGTGACCCTTTTTTATCAACCCTAGTGCTTGAATGAGGAATGCTCACGGCCCATAGCCGTGACCCACACACAGAAATGGTCATGGCCCTAAGCCATGACGCTCAATGTGTTTACTCTCTTCTTCGTCATACCATGGGTCACGGACTTGGGTCGTGACCCATCTGCGACCAAGCTTGGAGGGAATTTTGGCGCGAGTTTGGCACCAAGATGGTCACGACTTGGTCACAGCCCAAGTCCGCGACCACTGTGACAGACTTGGGCCGTGACCACTTCAAGAGCATCGATAATTTAGTGTGATAATAAATATGGTCACGCCAAATGTTGAGTGGGTCACGACTTAAGTCCGCGATCAGCTGGTCGCGGACTTGGGGCGTGACCATTCGCAGGATTTGGTGTAGTGGAAGAATTGAACAAAGTCAAAGAAGACCTCATGATGCTCACCAAGAAGTTTGACCAAGTCAGAATCTCAGTAAATTACATGGACTACACCCACATGTCTCCTTATTCTAAAGAGAGGTTGCTCGAGAAGTTCAAGATGCCAAATATCAAGAAATTAGGAGGAAGTGGACCCCTCATTATTCATCTCCGAAGTTATCACCGTTCCATGACTCTACTAGGGGCTTCAGAAGAAGTGATGGCCCAGTTATTTCAACAAACTTTAAAGGATACCGCCCTCCGATGGTTTTTGTCTCTCGAAGAGTGTAGAATTCGTAGTTAGGAGGATGTAACACGGGAATTCATGTCACAGTATAAATACAATGAAGAGCTTGAGGTCACCCACCGTGATTTAGAGATGCTCAAGTAGAACCCTGGAGAATCAGTCAGTAACTTTATCACCCGGTGGAGGGAAAAAGTAGCAACCATGACCAATCGACCATCCGAGGAAGAACAAGTCAGCATAGTGAAGATAAACTTCTTACCCCATGTTCGAGCAACGATGGAAGGACAATACTATCCCCATTTTTGAGCTCTCAGAGAAGCAGGAGTAGAAATCGAGGAGGGTCTTGCCAAGACAGAAGTTGAACCAAAGAAGGTGTTCGGATAGTTCACCCCCAGAAAATATGACAAGCCTACCAGTGTCGCAGTCTCAACCATCAATAACATATCTCAACCAACCACATTATGGGCACCAGAATGCCGCCATGTCCCAGTCTGAAAGGAATACACTGAGCTCCATGCTCCCCTATCCAAAGTTCAAGAAGCCTTATTAAGACGAAACCTTATCAATCCTTTGGACCCCCGTCCATTGACAAATCCACTCGCAAGCAACTTCAAGGCAGATGCTCACTGTGCCTTTCACCAAACTGCTGGCCATACCACCAACCAATGCTTTCACCTCAAAAATGTAATCCAAGGTCTAATTGACAGGGTACCATCGCCCCACCAGCCAATGCTAAGATAAACACGACTCACAACCCACTTCCAAATCATACCAATGCCATCTTCTTAGAAAATAACCCAAAATTTGATCCCTCAACTCAAATCACGCCCATATAATCTCCTATACCTCCCCAAATTTGCCCATATTTCCTCCAACATCCTAGTAGCCTCACTGATCTGGCACGGTCACTCCTTACCAGAGCATGCATCGCTGTCCGTACCAGTTCTGAAAATGGAAGCATGGAATTTCCAGAAGTCTTAAACCAACTCCTAGAGTTCGGGCTGAAATTACCCTGACAGATGGTCATTGATTGCCCAAGGTTCAGTACGCTATTCTTAGAAGCACGGAAATGGTCTCGAGAGTCAGATAGATGGGTAGTACCAACCAATGAAGTCAGTCTGGATAATGTTGTCCGAATCATGGTAGAATTATTCAGGAAAACTAACAACATTTGTAGTAGTATCAAGTTATTCGATGCTTTGAAGCTACAAGGGTGCCTGGTCCCTTCACACTTACACATCCCCACAGATTGTGAATACCTATATGAAGAGGCTGTTAAAGTTGTGGAATGCATCGACTTTACATGGAAAGACAGAATTGTTGCCACCGTATGGGGAGAAGAATTCAGAGATTCGAATGAAGAACAAGCTTCAAAGAAAACTGGCCCGGTGGCCGACATGTGTGGAATGATATCATTTGAAGAACTCCTCGGAGAAATAGACAAGGTAGCAGAACAACCCTAGATCGATAAGGAAATAGGGTTCATGTTCTTCCCTTCTTCAGTAAATCACATAACCAGATCAGGGAGGCATTACCAGATCCCAAACTCACTACCAACCAATGACAAGGAGAAGGGCATGGAAAACCTTCCTATGCCAGGGATGACCCTCGAGGAGAGCAATATCCTTGATCAACTAAAGAAAACTCATGCTAACATCACTCTATGGGGGATTTTCATGTCTTCTCAGCTACACATAAATGCTTTGATCAAGTTGCTCACTGGACCCACAGTTCATCCCTCTACCACACCAAAAGAAGCAGTAAATTTGGCCGGATCCTTGACCTCTACCCGAATTCTATCCTTTTATGAAGAAGAAATCCCCAAGATTGGGCCAAACCATAATCATGCACTCAATATCTCCATCAAAGTTATAGGGAAGGTTGTGCCACTCTCTCTTGTCGATAATGGATCCGCCCTGAATGTTTGCCCACTAAGAACCTTCAAATATTTAGGCCTGATAGAAAGAGACCTCGCTCCAACTTCCGTTGATGTGCGTGCATATGATAATACCCGTCGGGAGGTGATGGGATCCATAAATCTTGTAATAGGGGATGGCCCTATAAACCTTACAAGTTATTGACATCCCAGCTTATTTCAACCTGTTACTCGGACGACCTTGGCTCCATGGTATCAAGGGTGTGTCTTACTCACTCCATCAGAAATTAAAGTTCTTCATCGACGGACGGGTCATTACCATCTTGGGCGATGACGACAATGCCGATAGTGCAAGTACAACCAGTCCAATCCTTGAGATACAGCACGGGTAAAATAATATGCTCCTATCAGGATTTTGAGTTGAACCACTTCTACTCCCGGCAAGGGACGACTTCAAAGAAAGAGTTTATCCGGAATACGACCTTCATGGCAACATCAATGTGATCCAGATGTTAAGAAACATATACTTCATGCCCAGACTGGGGCTAGGACAAAGACAATAAGGAATACTGGAGCCGATTGAACTAAAGAAGGCTACTCCCTGGGGTTTGGGGTATCAACCATCAGAACAAGAGATCAAAAAGATCCGCCAGTCCTGATCAAAGAGGAGACTAGAAAACGTCCAGACTATCCCAGGTGACTCCTTGAACGAACGATTCATCAGAGAGGGTGAGGACTTCCCCTTTTGCGGCTTTTCAGAACCATGGTGTGACCATACAGACAAGAAGATAAAGCCTAGAATGGAGATCTTCTTCCATGACAGCTACCCATGGACCGAGAGTTCCCAACATCATGTACAACCACTCATTATAGATATCGAAGAGACTGAGGAAAGTGACGCCGAAGATTCCTTCAACTTACAGACACTAGGGCTGGCACTCTACATGGTTCACTCAGGCACTACATCACTGGATCCATCCTACCTGATTAAAGTTGTTGATACACCTCTCCTCAACTGGCATGCTGCGCCAGTTCTACCTGTTGAAATCTCCCCTAATCCTAATGTTTACCCCTTTTCTTCTTCTGTTGTCTATCCTTGTTCAAATGTAATTGAGTCCTCTTTTAACGAGGTTCTCAGTGCTGTTTTTCCTATCAATGACATGAATGAAGATTTTGAGTATCTTGATGTGCCTTACATTAACTGTTTGGATTCTAATCAAACTTTTGATGATGATGGTTTTAGAAATGAACAATTCTTAACTGATCTAAATAAGGTTAATAATAAACAACATAACCGCGTTCAAGTTAATGAAGAAGATACTGTTGTTATTAACCTCGGTTCTAGTATCCAACTACATGAGATTAGGATAGGGGCTACCCTCAACCAGCATAAGCGTGCACAACTCGAATAATTGCTAAAGGAATTTATGGATGTCTTCGCATGGTCCTATGATGATATGCTCGCCATTGATCCTGAAATAGCTCAGCATGAGATTCCCACTCTCCCATATTACAAGCCAGTTAAACAAAAGCTGAGAAAGCTCCACATCGAATGGTCTCTCAAAGTCAAAGAAGAGGTGGAAAAACAGTTAAACGTAGGCTTCATTCGTGTGATCGAATATCCCATTTGGTTAGCCAATATAGTGCCCGTGCCAAAATCAGGAGGAAAAGTTCGGATGTGTGTAGACTATCGGGATTTGAACAAAGCCTCTCCTAAGGATGATTATCTTCTACCCAGTATCGACATTATCGTGGACAACACAGCCAATCATGATCTCAAGTCCTTCTTCGATGGGTTTGTCGGGTACAACCAAATAAAAATGCACCCAGATCACCAAGAAAAAACCGCATTCATCACCCCATGGGGAACCTTTTGCTACACTTTCATTCCATTTGGTCTCAAGAACGCTGGGGCTACCTACCAGAGGGCTAACACAACTATCTTGCACGATCTGATTCACAAAAAAGTAGAGGTTTATATGGATGATATGATTATCAAATCCAAAACTAGAGAAGGTCATGTCCCCGCTCTCCGAAAGTTCTTCGAACGACTACGACAGTATCAGATGAGACTCAATCCGCAGAAATGCACCTTCGGTGTCACAAAGGGAAAACTCTTGGGATTCATGGTCAGTGAGAAGGGGATATGAAAAGATCCCGCCAATCTAAAAGCTATACTCGAGATGACACCACCCCGAACAGAGAAAGAAGTCTGAGGCTTCCTTAGGAAATTACAATACATTAGCCGGTTCATCAACCAGTTAACCTCCATCTCCGAACCTATCTTCAAACTCCTCCGAAAGGACTCAACCAAGGTTTGGAACGAGGCCTACTAAGAAGATTTTGACCGAATCAAATAATATCTGACCCAACCCCCGGTACTCATGCCACCACAACCTGGTCTCTTTCTCCTATACCTAACCATAACCAACACTGTAGCTGGGGCTTTTCTAGCCCAGTACCTTGAAAATTCTCGCAAAGAAAGAGCCATCTATTATGCCAGTCAAAATTTGGCCGGGTGTGAGGTTAACTACACCGCTTTGGAAAAGGCTTGCGTCGCACTTATCTGGGTCACCCAAAAGTTGCGGCACTACATGCTCGCCTTCCCCATCAAACTTGTATCCCGAATAGACCCCATCAAATACCAGCTAGGGAAACCCGCTTTATCCATCAGAATGGCCCAATGGTTGATGCTCCTAGCCGAGTTTGATATTGTATACGTCACGCAGAAATCCATGAAAGGAAGAGCCCTCTCTGACTACCTCGCTGATCACCCCGTAAAAGAAGCCAATGTCTGGATCTATGAATTCCCAGATGAAAACATCTTTTGCACTACTCAGGACAACCTTCGATGGAAAATTTTCTTTGGCCGCGTCGCCAACAAGAACCTCAAAGCCATCATCATCAAGATGACCGAAAGTTCTCGATATTGGGCCAACCGGATCTTGTACACGCTTTGGGGCTACCGAACCTCAATTTGATCCTTAACTGGGGCTACCCCTTACTCTCTGGTTTACGGTATGGAAGCAGTCCTACCTGTGGAGCTAGAAATACCCTCATTATGCATCATGCTTGAAAGAGAGGTCAGTGAAGAAGACTGGTACCAAAGCCGTCTTGACGAGCTGACCCTCCTAGAAGAAAGAAGAGTAAAGTCACTATACCACATACAAGGGTACCATCACCAAATAGCGCGTTCATTCAACAAGAGAGTCAAGGGCCGTGGTGTTCGAGAAGGGAACCTAGACCTCAAAGAAATCTTAGAACCCATCTGGGACCCAGAGGAAAATTCAAGCCCAATTGGAGTGGCCCCTACATTGTCAAGAAGATCTTATCCGGCGGTGCCGCCATGCTCATCGACTTAGATGGGGAAGAGATGGACCGTCCAATAAACCTGGACCGTATCAGAAAGTTCTACCCCTAGTCCTAAATCTCGGCACGCTACGACTCTTCTTGTCCCCCTCTATTCTAAAAAAAATCTTCATTTCCCCCTTACCCAGAACTACGTGGTCCCGATCCTCTGCAAAAATCATTTTCAAACAAATTAAAAAATTTCAAAAACCCCAGAGGTACATAGGCAACTCATTCACCTTACATGAGCATGTCCCGTTCTTTTCATAAAATATTATTCTTTTCTTACCTCCGAGAATGACAGTCAATTCCAACATATATTTTAACAAAAGGATTATTTATGCCTTAGTGATCGGTATAGATAATTCAAAAAACACGAACTCATCAAAGGCACAACTGGATGATCAGAAACTTGTTTATTTCCTTAATAAGAAATTACGGTAAAAATTACATAAGAAAAGGAATGGATAACTCCCTTCCCCCTACCTTCCTAAAAAGCCATAATAAAATCCCCATATTTATCCCCCGTTACAGAATAAACTCTCCAAGAGTCCTATCCACAGCTACCAGAGGAGCCTGTTCCGTCATCATCATCTGCATCCTGGGGTCCCCAAGTTTCCCCTGCCTGAACTAAGTGTCACAGACTCTACACGGACCGATAAGCTCGAACCAGCTTCGAAAAAAACACAACACCTCCTTCCATGGTGTCAAAAGAGACAAGCCACTTTTGTCCAGTCTCCACTGCCAACATCTTGCTAACTAATTTCCTCCACATCCACTTTATATAATCCCTAGGGATATGCCATACTCTCCCAACAGACTAAGAGGGACGGGTCGACAGACGCCGATTCTCCCACAGAGAGCCAAACCGCATGCGCAGACGCTCAGTCAAATCCTCTACCGGAAAGAAATTTAGTGTCCGAGGTGGCACGACCTGTGCCCAGCAAAATTAGCACAGAAGCCGCCAAGGGAAATAAAAAGAGGTCTGTTCGAGGCCGACTAGCCGCACATACGGATATTCTCCTACCTCCAGAACAGGCAGCAATTGTCCCCACCAAGGCACTGACCAGTACAGATTCTGAGCCCCATGCTCCACAAGCCAATTGTCCCAACTTTCAATATCCAGGACAACATAGAAAAAGTGACACGAAAGAAAGTTGGGTACAACCGACAAAGGATATTCTGGAAGAATCACTAGGCGGAGACTTTAAGACAGGCATATGAATAGCATCACGGGACTACCTCGCAGGAAGTCAGAACGACCTTCTCGCCAGGCATCCAGACCATTCAGGGTCTCCGCCAGTATCACCGTCGCAGGATTGTAACGGTATGACATCCATAAAGTAATAGCTGCAAGTTGCGGATCCACCAGCAGTTCCCCAGTCACCAGCAGCAATTTTGAAACGAAGCCCATAGCAGTGGCTCCAGCATATCCAGCATCACCAGCTTCCTGCAAATGCACGGAGTGCAACACCGCCAGGAGGGAAATCATTCCTCTAGCAACCAGTGATCTAGCCGCCGAAGGCAAAATGCGAAGAAGCCCAACTAGCAAATCCATGGGAAAATGGGAAAATTCGGGTAAAGCCGCAGCAACACAGGGATTTATCCCCAGCATGGCAAAAAATTCCTCGTAGGTAGGACAAACTTCATCCAACCCAAAGCGAAAGACATGGTCTTCGTGGT
The DNA here is from genome assembly GCA_949130495.1 of Sambucus nigra. Lineage (NCBI taxonomy): Eukaryota > Viridiplantae > Streptophyta > Magnoliopsida > Dipsacales > Adoxaceae > Sambucus > Sambucus nigra. Next base: position 635,940,139 of record OX422211.1, on the reverse strand, counting down.
ACCAGAATTCTATCGTCGCCATCAACATATTCCACTCAATGGACCGATTGTGCCACAATGAGACTCGATGCATGTTGAAAGCATCGTAGTCAACATTATAAGAGCACATCGCTTCCAAGGATTTGAGGTAATTTGCAAACTCAATGCTACCAGGGAGAGCCATCTTGCAAGACTAAGAAACAGTAGACAAGTGAAGGTGTGTTGAAAACACTCCACCCTTCCCCTTTTTATACTTGAGAACCCTCACAAAAGACACAATCCCTGCAGAAATTGGAGGGAATCCGACCACACAAAAGTACCAAAGGCTGAAGAGGGCACTAATCAAAGCTTTGAATTGATGGGACTAGACTTGACTGCCGATAGGCAGGATAAGGTGCTTGCCTATCGGTAACCTATCTTTGGAAATTTTCCTTTTTCCTCTTTTGTCAAAATTCAGAAGACTAAAAATAAATTAATGTTCTCAATAGAATTTCAAAAATCCTTTTCCACCCTTATATAATTTCCTATTTTTCTCCAAAATACCAAAAATAACTCTTTTATGATCTCAGCAGCAAAGTAAAAAGCGCATGTGCATGCATCCACTCATTCATCATTAACAAAGATAATAAAATCTCCATTTGCATTGCATATATATATTCTTCTGTGTTAGATCAAATTTTACAGGAAATAAAAGAAAAGAAAAAAACAACGGGACTCAGCCCAAACCCACATCCTCTCTCTCTCACCTACCCTTCACCCCTCTCTTTAAGAGCTTCCACCCCTGCGACGTGCTCTCATTCCCCTACGATGAGATGATGCACCACTGCTAATCGAGCCAGAGTCCTCCCTGGATGAAGCAGACGGCACCAAGAAAGAAGGAATCATGACCGCATCCCTAATATGGGCAGTCACCAAAGATATCCTGTCTCTAATATCTCTCAGCCAAGTGGTCGACACCCGAACTTACTACAGAGAAAAAGGCCAAAATTTGTATCAAAGAGGAATCAAAATAGAAAAAGAACCAAAAAAGAGCAAGAAGGTATACCTCAGGACGAAGAACCTCCTCTGTCAAACCCAACTCCTCCGGAGCCATCGCATGAGGACGGTGCAACATAGGCACCATCCCTCCATCAACTCGCTGAATGTTGTAAGAAGGAGTGTGCAATCGCACGAAAGGAACCTCTGAAGTCATCGCCACCGCCATCGTCGGACCACCGCCGTTGTGGGAGAACCCCACCGCCCGACTCGAACCCACAGGAGGGAAAGGCAGGGCATCATATATGTTGGGCGCCATCAAGCATCTTGTCCCAATGTCCATATAGTCATACGACGCTGTCGTATCAGTATACAATAAGTAGGACTCACCGATTATCGTCGCGATCCTCGCATCCTCTGGCAACAGTCGCTCCCGCTTCATAGACATAGGAGGCTGCGCGGATGCCACCACCACCTCCTCCTCAGTAATCTATCAAACCACCCGCTCCCTGAGATACCAAGAATGGGAAAACTCATGCTCTAGTAAGCGCCGCATCTGCGCGTTCACCCCGGTCACCCCCGTATCCTGAATGGTTATCCCCCAAGGGTAAAATGTCAATTGAAAATCCCCAAGCAAGCATAAGTCAGTACAGAATCAGAACATGCCAAAACCAAGACTGAAAAGGAAGGACTCTTACCCTACCACTGATCAGGCCATTAAAGACCTGACGCACCACCTCCAGAGAGAGAGATCCCTTAGACTACCGATTGGCCTTTCGCCATCGATACAATCGGGAAAAGTCCCCAATGGTATCATCCTTCAGAGCGATCAGCGGGGTATTACACCCGATCACCTCATAGAACCACGTCTGCCAAAGACAGGAATTCCCAATAAAAAAGAGATGCATAAGGAAAATGCGAAAAATTAAAGGATACCTCAAGGAGATACGTGGCTCCAGTAAAAGTTTGCCGGCAACACCGATTGAATGCATCCAAATTAAAATAAAGGGTTGCCAAAGTCAGGCTCCCCAAATCTTAGAGAGGGATGTTCGAAAACATCCTCAAGAACGGAAAGAACAACAAATGGATGACGTCGCCGCTCGACGCCACCATAAAGCCTCCCAGCACCAACAAGATGAACAACCGGTCCATCTGCCTCACCTGCAGCCCGTTCTCCACATTGACCACTCTACTCAGCAAGATATCCTTCAGCAAGGACAAATGGATGAAATCCCCAGAAACTATCCTCCCAACATCGCCGAGTGTCGCCCTCACCGCCTCCGGCCTCACCCGCAAAGAGCGATCCACCTCTATCTCCCCCTTATCGCATTTCAACCCCAGTAGCTGCTGCATGTCTATGGGAGTCATGGTCATCTCCTCAAAACCAAAATGGAAGGTGTGGGTAGTATCCCACCATCTCTCCCCCAAAGCACGCACGACCGCTGTCGACCGAGGCGTCTCATCGAGCGCAGACCCCAACCTCCCAAAACCCGCTGATGATACCACACAATGCACCACAGGTGGAAGATGCTCCTAGACATCCTTAAGCCCCGTCGTCCCACGACACGCATGTTCTTCAAAGAGATATCAGACTGTCAAAAGGAGAAATGTTGTCAAAATTAAAGAAAAGGAAAATCGCCAAAAAAAAGAGAGAGAGGAATGCCAAAAGTGAGGTTACTTACATAACCACCAGGGCTCACCACCTTAGAAGACCGATGACGCAACGGCTCCCGTAGCAAAGTTCGCTCATCTACAACCGTCTTGAATGCATCAAAGGATTTCTCACTCCCCAAAGTAAGAGGCGCCCTAGCCCTCCACTCCACGTTCACCCAATCATCGACAGCCAACCATTCCCTATGCGCTGCAATGCTCACAAATGCGGCCATTACTTAGAGATCGGAATACTAGAATGATTTACAGAGGAAAATCGCAGAGAGAAAGAAAGCAAAAAGATCTGAAAAATGAAGGGAATTCCCCCCTTTATATAGGATGCCAAGCGTCATGCCGATCGACATCGACTCCCCACCCACCGATCGTCACTGTCTCCTTACCTTCCCGAGGCAATCCAAAAGTCCGTTCCACTGTCGAATGGCACCCCCTACACCATGTCGACCGATACCCTCTTGAAATTTCGTACAAAAATTCCCAGAAGATACCAAAACTCCCCGAAAAATCCTCGAAAAATTCCTAAAAATCCCAAGAAGGATTTAAAACATTTTCACTAAGAAAATTTCGCACTCCCTCAAGAGAAACCCCCATTTTCCCCAGCAGAACTCTCAAAAAAATAAGTCAAACTCCTCCCAGCAATGTCCGCGGAGGATCTCTAGAGGTCCCAAACCTCCTCGAGCAACACGTCCAATACCTGGAACACCTAATCACTTCCTGAGTGAAGTTTACGGCATCAAACTCGTCTCTCCTCCGCAGGTCACAAACACTTCCCCAGAAATCAGCTCCCCGGTTCAAAATAACGCCACGAGGTAATTTCCCCAGCGGAACTCCATAAAGTCATTTTCAAAGTCTCCAAAGGACACTCTATTTTTTCCCATCTCATTCGTTATTCCCCAGCGAAATCCAAAATCTAATCTTTACCCCTAGTAGAATACTTGATTATCCCCAAAGGGTATGTAGGCCAGAATTGACCTCGATCTTGGATCGTCACCTCTATTAGGTCAGAATTGATCTCGGTCTTGGATCGTCATCTTAACTTAAGCCCTCAGAATTGGCTTCGACCCACAGAATTGGTCATCTCATACTTAAGCCCACAGAATTGGCTTCGACCCGCAAAATTGGTCATCTCAACATAAGCACGCTGAATTGGCTTCGACCAGCAAAATTGTTCATCTCGACTTAAGCCCTCAGAATTGGCTTCGACCCACGAAATAGTCATTTCATACTTAAGCCCGTAGAATCGGCTTTGACCTACATAATTGGTCACCTCTACATAAGCCCGCAGAATTGGCTTTGACCCACAGAATTAGTCATCTCCACTTATGGCCGCAGAATTGGCTTCGACTTGCAGAATTGGTCATCTCATACTTAAGTCCGCAGAATAGGCTTCGACCCGCAGAATTGGTCATCTCCACTTAAGCCCTCAGAGTTAGCTTCGACCCGTGGAATTGGTCATCTCTACTTAAGCTAGCAGAATTGGCTCCGAACTGCAGAATCGGTCACCCTCATCTTCAAGCGCGTAGAATCGGCTTTTGCCCACAGAATTGGTTATCCCGAGCAAACTCCTAGGCCCTCAGAATTAACCTCGACCCTCTGAATCGGTCGTCTTTGCTCCCTTAAGTCCTCAGAATCATCCTCGACCCTCTGAATTGGTCGTTTTCGCTACCTTAGGCCCTCAGAATTGGCCTCGACCCTCTGAATTAATCGTCTTTGCTCCCTTAGGTCCTCAGAATCGGCCTCGACCCTCTGAATTGGTCGTCTTCACTCCATTAGGTCCTCAGAATTGGCCCCGACCCTATGACTTGGTCATCTATGCTCCCTTAGGTCCTCAGAATCGGCCTCGACCCTCTGAATTGGTCATCCTCCTTCAAAGAATCATGCGGTGTCTATTGGACGGCTATCATTTGTTCCAAACTCACCCATCGAGGGGCTCTATAGACACCCCATTATGTTACCCCATAAACTCTCCTTAGGTCCCTAGCACCTCCCTTCATCACTACAAACTCAGGTCATATCCCGAGTACTGACCTAGAAGCCATCGGGCACTCCCAGGCTCCATTTGACCAAAATTCAAAGTCTTCAGCTCGATCGAGACTGAATGAATCTCTGAAGGGCACTGAAACCCCTTTCCAACGGTCTGCTCTATGCACAATTCTGACTTACGGTACGAACGAACGATCCATTTTCCTCGAGACTTAATTAGAAGGCCACTGGGTGCTCCCCGGCTCTGTTTGACCTAGGTTAACTCTTCAGCTTGACCAAGACTGAATGAATCTTTGAAGGTCACTGAATCCCCTTTCCAACGGTCCATCCCGTGCGCAATTCTGGCTTACGGTACGGACGAATGATCCATTTTACTTTTAAGGGTCACCGAATGCTTCCAGGGCTTGGTTGGCCAAAGTCAACTCCCCGAACCTAATCAAACTCTTTGTAATGTCAAAGTAAATCTCCTAACCTTTTGAACGTTCTACCCCATAAGTGATCTGGGCTTACCATGCGGACGAACGATCCGTTTGCGTCCGACGATTCCCCGTACAATGGACTGACGAATGCTTCCGAGCCATATTTGACCCAAAGTCAACTCCCAGACTGGGGATCAGTCCAAGGAGTTTCGAAGGTCTCTGAACTACCTATTCATCGGTCCTCCCGTTCACAATTCTGATCAATGGTTTGCGTTATGTAGCCAATTTTCCAAAAAGGTCTGAAAAATACTGCCAAACGACAGGTCCCAGACCCTGCCTATCGACAGTGCGCCTAAGCGCACCTTCTGAATGGAAGGAACAGGGCTATGCCGATCCGCAATGCCCTGGGCCTATAAAAAGGAGGCCCTAACCTCACTTGGAAAGAGAGCCCATATCTGATAGAAATCACTCTCAGCAAATCCTGAAAACCTCTCTCGAAGTCAGCGTGATTTCCACACCCAAATCCCTTTCCAACCTTCACTTTTCATCATCCTTTTCATCAAACTTGATGAATTCACTACCCTCCATCATCATCCAAGTCTAAGGGATGCTCTCCAACATTCAAATCAAGCTCAAGATCTTCAAGAATGTCCAATTTTCTCAACTCTCTCCTTAAATTCTCATAAATTTGCAATAACTTGTTTTATTACTTAGCACTTTTTTTATTTCATCTTACACATCCTAATATACTTTTTACTTAGTATTATTGCACATCTCTTATTTTCATATAAATAAAAACCCAAAAAATAAGAAAAAGAGGGTTTTCACATAAATTCCAAACGGGAATTCTCACACTTCTCTTACACTTTTCTCACAACTAAAACACTTTTTCCTACACACACACATACACACAAATAAGATAATCCCCCGGTTGGATTTATGGGTTAAACCCCACCCCTCATTTTGTATGCAAACTACGTGGATTTTGATGCCTCTATAGGCTACGTAGGTGTCTTGGGGTAAAACCCGAGACTCGAGTAATATTTTTACTTTTTCTCTCATTTCCTATCTTCTCAAACCTCCATTCTCTTATATTATATTTTATATATATATTCGTTCTTAGTAGCGTATTATTCTACGTACGTTATCGTTCCATCATAACGGTCAACGTAGGGATAATCGCGTAAATCCTATTTTCTAATATTATTTTTAAACCTTCCTATGGATGACTCTCTTTATCTCTTCCATGGTATAAGTCAATGATTCATATCTCCATTATATAAACACATGCACACACATCACGGGGAACATAAAAGGAAAATAGCATCACGGGACTACCCCGCAGGAAGTCAGAACGACCTTCTTGTCAGGCATCCAGACCATTAAGGGTCTCCGCCAGTATCATCGTCGCAGGATTGTAACGGTATGACATCCATAAAGTAATAGCTGCAAGTTGCGGATCCACCACCAGTTCCCCAGTCACCAGCAGCAATTTTGAAACCAAGTCCGTAGCAATGGCTCCAGCATATCCAGCATCACCAGCATCCTGCAAATGCACGGACTGCAACACCGCTAGGAGGGAAATCATTCCTCTAGCAACCAGTGATCTAGCCGCCGAAGGCAAAATGCGAAGAAGCCCAACTAGCAAATCCCTGGGAGAATGGGAAAATTCGGGTAAAGCCGCAGCAACACTGGGATTTATCCCCAGTATGGCAGAAAATTCCTCGTAGGTAGGACAAACTTCATCCAACCCAAAGCGGAAGACATGGTCTTCGTGGTACCAGAATTGTATCGTCGCCATCAACATGTTCCACTCAATGGACTGATTGTGCCACAATGAGACTCGATGCATGTTGAAAGCATCATAGTCAACATTATAAGAGCACATCGCTTCCAAGGCTTTGAGGTAATTTGCAAACTCAATGCTACCAGGGAGAGCCATCTTGCAAGACTAAGAAACAGCAGACAAGTGAAGGTGTGCTGAAAACACTCCACCCTTCCCCTTTTTATACTTGAGAACCCTCACAAAAGACACAATCCCTGCAGAAATTGGAGGGAATCCGACCACACAAAAGTACCAAAGGCTGAAGAGGGCACTAATCAAAGCTTTGAATTGATGGGACTAGACTTGATTGCCGATAGGCAGGACAAGGTGCTTGCCTATCGGTAACCCCCTATCTTTGGAAATTTTCCTTTTTCCTCTTTTGTCAAAATTCAGAACAGTAAAAATAAATTAATGGTCTCAATAGAATTTCAAAAATCCTTTTCTACCCTTATATAATTTCTTATTTTACTCCAAAATACCAAAAATAACTCTTTTTATGGTCTCAGCAGCAAAGTAAAAAGCGCATGTGCATGCATCCACTCATTCATCATTAACAAAGATAATAAAATCTCCATTTGCATTGCATATATATATTCTTCTGTGTTACGTCAAATTTTATAGGAAATAAAAGAAAGGAAAAAAACAACGGGACTCAGCCCAAACCCACATCCTCTCTCTCTCACCTACCCTTCACCCCTCTCTTTAAGAGCTTCCACCTCTGCGACGTGCTCTCTTTCCCCTACGACGAGATGACGCACCACTGCTAATCGAGCCAGAGTCCTCCCTGGATGAAGCAGACGGCACCAAGCAAGAAGGAATCATGACCGCATCCCTAATATGGGCAGTCGCCGAAGATATCCTATCTCTAATATCCCTCAGCCAAGTGGTCGACACCCGAACTTACTACAGAGAAAAAGGCCAAAATCTGTATCAAAGAGGAATCAAAAAAGAAAAAGAACCAAAAAAGAGCATGAAGGTATACCTCAAGACGAAGAACCTCCTCTATCAAACCCAACTCCTCCGGAGCCATCGCACGAGGACAGTGAAACATAGGGACCATCCCTCCATCATCTCTCTGAATGTTGTAAGAAGGAGTGTGCAATCGCACTAAAGGAACCTCTTAAGTCATCGCCACGACCATCGTCGGGCCACCGCCATTATGGGAGAACCCCACCGCCCGACTCGAACCCACAGGAGGGAAAGACAGGGCATCATATATGTTGGGCGCCATCAAGCCCCTTGTCCCAAAGTCCATATAGTCATACGACGCTGTCGTATCAGTATACAATAAGTAGGACTCACCGATTATCGTCGCGATCCTCGCATCCTCCGATAGCAGTCGCTCCCAACTCATAGACATAGGAGGCTACGCGGGTGCCACCACCACCTCCTCCTCAGTAATCAGTCGAACCACCCGCTCCCCGAGATACCAAGAATGGGAAAACTCATGCTTTAGTAAGCGCCGCATCTGCACGTTCACCTCCGTATCCTGAATGGTTGTACCGCAAGGGTAAAATGTCACCTGAAAATCCCCGAGCAAGCATAAGTCAGTACAGAATCAGAACATGCCAAAACCAAGACTGAAAAGGAAAGACTCTTACCCTACCACTGATCAGGCCATTCAAGACCTGACGCACCACCTCCATAGAGAGAGATCCCTTAGACTATCGATTGGCCTTTCGCCATCGATACAATCGGCAAAAGTCCCCAATGGTATCATCCTTCAGAGCGATCAGCGGGGTATTACACCCAATCACCTCGTAGAACCACGTCTGCCAAAGACATTATTTCCCAATCAAAAAGAGACGCATAAGGAAAATGCGAATGCGTGAAAGGAAAATGCGCAAAATTAAAGGATACCTCAAGGAGATACGTGGCTCTAGTAAAAGTTTACCGGCAACACCGATTGAATGCATCCAAAGAAAAATAAAGGGTTGCCAAAGTCAAGCTCCCCAAATCATAGAGAGGGATGTTCGAAAACATCCTCAAGAATGGAAAGAACAAGAAATGGACGACGTCGCCGCTCGACGCCACCATAAAGCCTCCCAGCACCAACAAGATGAACAACCGGTCCATCTGCCTCACCTGTAGCCCGTTCTCCACATCGACCACTCTACTCAGCAAGACATCCTTCAGCAAGGACAAATGGATGAAATCCCCAGAAACTATCCTCCCAACATCATCGAGTGCCGCCCTCACCGCCTCCGGCCTCACCCTCAAAGAGCGATCCACCTCTATCTCCTCCTTATCGCAATCCAACCCCAGCAGCTGCTGCATGTCTATAGGAGTCACGGTCATCTCCTCAAAACCAAAATGGAAGGTGTGGGTAGTATCCCACCATATCTACCCCAAAGCGCGCACGACCGCTGTCGACCGAGGCGTCTCATTGAGCGCAGACCCCAACCTCTCAAAACCCGCTGATGATACCACCCAATGCACCACAAGTGGAAGATGCTCCTAGACATCCTTAAGCCCCGTCGTCCCACGGAACGCATGTTCTTCAAAGAGATATCAGACTGTCAAAAGGATAAATGTTATCAAAATTAAAGAAAGGGAAAATCGCCGAAAAAAATAGAGAGAGGAATGCCAAAAGGGAGGTTACTTATATAACCGCCAGGGCTCACCACCTTAGAAGACCGATGACACAACGGCTCCCGTAGCAAAGTTCACTCATCTACAACCGGCTTGAATGCATCAAAGGAGTTCTCACTCCCCAAAGTAAGAGGCGCCCTAGCCCTCCACTCCACGTTCGCCCAATCATCGACAGCCAACCATTCCCTATGCGATGCAATGCTCACAAAAGCGGCCATTACTTAGAGATCGGAATACTAGAATGATTTACAGAGGAAAATCGCAGAGAGAAACAAAGAAAAAAGCTGTGAAAAATGAAGGGAATTCACCCCCTTTATATAGGATGTCAAGCGTCATGCTGATCGACATCGACCCCCCACCCACCGATCGTCACTGTCTCCTTACCTTCCCGAGGCAATCCAAAAGTCCGTTCCCCTGTCGAATGGCACCCCCTGCACCATGTCGACCGACACCCTCTTGAAATTTCGTACAAAAATTCCCAGAAGATACCAAAACTCTCTGAAAAATCCTTAAAAAATTCCTAAAAATCCCAAGAAGGATTTAAAACATTTTCACTAAGAAAATTTCGCACTCCCTCAAGAGAAAACCCCATTTTCCCCAGTAGAACTCTCAAAAAAATAAGTCAAACTCCTCCCAGCGATGTCCCCGGAGGATCTCTAGAGGTCCCAAACATCCTCGAGCAACACGTCCAATACCTGGAACACCTAATCACTTACTGAGTGAAGTTTACGGCATCAAACTCGCCTCTCCTCCGCAGGTCACAAACACTTCCCCGAAAATCAGCTCCTCGGTTCAAAACAACTCCACGAGGTAATTTCCCCAGCGGAACTCCATAAAGTCATTTTCAAAGTCTCCAAAGGACACTCTGTTTTTTCCCAGCTCATTCGTTATTCCCCAGCGGAATCCAAAATCTAATCTTTACCCTCTGTAGAATCCTTGATTATCCCCAAAGGGAATGTAGGCCAGAATTGACCTCGATCTTAGATCGTCACCTCTATTAGGTCAGAATTGATCTCGGTCTTGGATCGTCATCTCAACTTAAGCCCTCAGAATTGGCTTCGACCCACAGAATTGGTCATCTCAACATAAGCACGCTGAATTGGCTTCGACCTGCAAAATTGTTCATCTCGACTTAAGCCCTCAGAATGGTCATTTCATACTTAAGCCCGCAGAATCGGCTTTGACCTGCAGAATTGGCTTTGACACGCAGAATTGGTCATCTCCATGTATGCCCACAGAATTAGCTTCGACTTGCGAAATTGGTCATCTCAAGCTTAAGCCCGCAGAATTGGCTTTGACCCGCAGAATTGGTCATCTCCACTTAATCCCTCAGTATTGGCTTCGACCCGTGGAATTGGTCATCTCTACTTAAGCCCACAGAATTGTCTCTGAATCGCAGAATCGGTCACCCTCATCTTCAAGACCGTAGAATCGGCTTCTACCCACAGAATTGGTTATCCCGAGCACACTCCTAGGCCCTCGGAATTAACCTCAACCCTTTGAATCGGTCGTCTTTGCTCCCTTAAGTCCTCCGAATCATCCTCGACCTTCTGAATTGATCGTTTTAACTACCTTAGGGCCTCAGAATCGGCCTCGACCCTCTGAATTAATTGTCTTTGCTCCCTTAGGTCCTCAGAATCAGCCTCGACCCTCTGAATTGGTCATCTTCACTCCATTAGGTCCTCAGAATTGGCCCCGACCCTATGACTTGGTCATCTATGCTCCCTTAGGTCATCAGAATCGGCCTCGACCCTCTGAATTGGTCATCCTCCTTCAAAGAATCATGCGGTGTCTATTCGACGGCTATCATTTGTTCCAAACTCACCCATTGAAGGGCTCTATAGACACCCCCATTATGTTACCCCATAAACTCTCTTTCGGTACCTAGCACCTCCCTTCATCACTATAAACTCAGGTCATATCCCGAGTACTGACCTAGAAGCCATCGGGCACTCCCAGGATCCATTTGACCAAAATTCAAAGTCTTCAGCTCGATCAAGACTGAATGAATCTCTGAAGGGAACTAAAACCCCTTTCCAACGGTCTACTCTATGCACGATTCTAACTTACGGTACGAACGAACGATCCATTTTCCTCGAGACTTAATTAGAAGGACACTGGGTGCTCCCGAGCTCTGTTTGAGCTAGGTTAACTATTCATATTGACCAAGACTGAATGGATCTTTGAAGGTCACTGAATCCCCTTTCCAACGGTCCATCCCGTGCGCAATTCTGACTTACGGTACGGACGAATGATCCATTTTACTCTGAAGGGTCACCGAATGCTTCCAGGGCTTGGTTGGCCAAAGTCAACTCCCCGAACCTAATCAAACTCTTTGTAATGTTGACATAAATCTCCTAACCTTTTGAACGGTCTACCCCATAAGTGATCTGGGCTTACCATGCGGACGAACGATCCGTTTGCGTCCGATGATTCCCCGTCCAATGGACTGACGAATGCTTCCGAGCCATATTTGACCCAAAGTCAACTCCCGGACCGGGGATCAGTCCAAGGAGTTTTGAAGGTCTCTGAACTACCTATTCAGCGGTCCTCCCGTTCATAATTCTGATCAATGGTTTGCGTTATGTAGCCAATTTTCCAAAAAGGCCTGAAAAATACTGCCAAACGATAGGTCCCAGACCCTGCCTATCGGCAGTGCGCCTAAACGCACCTGCCGAATGGAAGGAACAGGGCTATGCCGATCCGCAATGCCCTGGGCCTATAAAAAGGAGGCCCTAACCTCACTTGGAAAGAGAGCCCAGATCTGATAGAAATCACTCTCAGCAAATCCTGAAAACCTCTCTCGAATTCAGTGTGATTTCCACACCCAAATCCCTTTCCAACCTTCACTTTTCATCATCCTTTTCATCAAACTTGGTGAATTCACTACCCTCCATCATCATCCAAGTCTAAGGGCTGCTCTCCAACATTCAAATCAAGCTCAAGATCTTCAAGAATGTCCAATTTTCTCAACTCTCTCCTTAAATTCTCATAAATTTGCAATAACTTGTTTTATTACTTAGCACTTTTGTTATCTCATCTCACACATCCTAATATACTTTTTACTTAGTATTATTGCACATCTCTTATTTTCATATAAATAAAAACCCAAAAAATAAGAAATAGAGGGTTTTCTCATAACTTCCAAATGGGAATTCTCACACTTCTCTTACACTTTTCTCATAACAAAAACACTTTTTCCTACACACACACATACACACAAATAATAGAATCCCCCGGTTGGATTTATGGGTTAAACCCCACCCCTCATTTTGTATGCAAACTACGTGGACTTTGATGCCTCTATAGGCTACGTAGGCGTCTTGGGGTAAAACCCGAGACTCGAGTCCTATTTTTACTTTTTCTCTCATTTCCTATCTTCTCTAACCTCCATTCTCTTATATTATATTTTATATATATATTCGTTCTTAGTAGCGTATTATTCTACGTACGTTATCATTCCATCATAACGGTCAACGTAGGGATAATCGCGTAAATCCTATTTTCTAATATTATTTTTAAACCTTCCTACGGATTACTCGCTTTATCTCTTCCATGGTATAAGTCAACGATTCCTATCTCCATTATATATACACATGCACACACATCACGGGGAACATAAAAGGAAAATAGCACAAATCTATGAGAGACCGAAAGAGCGGAATGGGTGCCTAACACCTTCCCATTTCGTAACTTAGCCTCCGGACCCTTTTCGAATCATTTTGGTTTCGTATGCACCAGTCTGTCTTTGGATGCTATCCTTCGGGATGGCTTACCCTCTTTTTTTATCTATTTTGAGTAAAATAGACTAGAGACTCTAATCTCTCTACATTTACCACCTCACCTCAAATGACACCGGTCGAATTGCTCCTGAGAGGGACGCGCGAGACCCGAGATCCTCCCTCACGCTCATTCACTCCCGCGATGAGGATCGAGGATGGCCACAGAATCGTTCTTCATAGCTCGATGCGAGTAGCTGAGGCTGACCGAGCTAGTGTGACTACTCTCGCATTTTCTAATCTTAGTATTCTGATCAATTGGACTGCTGTAAAAGTGCACACAATCTCCATAGCTTTGGAGTGATAATTTGACATTAAGTCTCCCTTCGCTTCATACAACCCAAGAATTTGATTTATAATTAACTGCGAGTCACTAAACACAACAACTTGCTCTGCATTCAGTGTTTTGGCTAAACTGAGGCCCACGATCATAGATTCATATTCAGCTTCACTGTTGGAAGCTTTAAATAGGAAATGCAACGCATATTCCATATCCAATCCATCTAGGTTGTGAAGAATTATACTGGCTCCACTTCCTGTGGCACACGAAGAGCCATCAACATACAAATTCCATATAGGGATGCCATTGTCAAATTCTTGATCTGACAAAATTCCCTGATGGAATATTTGATACTTCCTTTTATCATCTCCTAACACAGGGCTATTGCCTGATGGTTCTTGCTGCTCGGTGTTTGTTCCCTTCGTTACCTCTATTGATAGGAGTTGATCGGGCGTAGTATCCGATGATTCCCTAACGTCTATAAGCTGTCTTACATTAGGCCCTTGTTGGTTGGCAGTATCTGGGCAAGTGAATTCCGCAATGAAATATGCTACCGCCTGCCCTTTTAGTGAGGTATTTGGCTCATAAACAATATCATACTCTCCCAATTCGACTGCCCAATACATCAATCTTCCATATTTTTTTGGCTTATGCAAGCCCTGTCCGAGCGGTGTAACAGTGTACACCACTATGGTATGGGCCTGGAAATAGGGTTTCATCCTCCTACTTGCCCAATACCCATCTTTCATTATTTCACTGGCTTGATCTCTTTATTAACATTTAGCTCATGGCATAAGAAGGCTGGATCTATCCCTGGCATATCTTCGTGACTCCACGCAAAAGCATCTTTCCATGCCTTAAAAATGCCACTAACTACCGCTTTATTGACGAATCCAGTGAGGCGCCAATTTGAATTGTTCGTTCTGGACGTTCATTGTCCAGAATGATGTTCTTTGTGGTCTCCATAACCTGACCCTTCACAAGCTCGGACTCATCTCTGGGGCCCAGAGTCTCGATCTCTGCATCTTCAGACTCCTCCACTTGGTACATGGTGGTCTTTTTCTTAGCTTCCTCCAACTCTTCCTGCTCAGAAGATGAATAGTAGCATTCCCGAGCTACTTTCTGGTCACCCTTCATAACTCTAACTCTGAAATTGGTTGGAAACTTCAGGCATTGATGTACCGTGGATGGCACTGCCTCGAATTTTTCAAGCCTACCCTCCCCATGATTATATTGTAGGCTGATTGGATGTTTTTATCCATTACAAAAAAACGTACATTTTCTATTCTGCATGCAGGCCAGGTACCAATTAGCATATCCAACTTGATCGTCCCAAGTGGAAAGACTTTATTTCCAGTGAAGCCAAGGAGGGGCCTGTGATATGGCTCCAATTGGGCAAACATCAAATTGAAGCTATCAAATCACGGGTAGAACATGATTTCTGAAAAGCTACCATTATCTACCAATACTCGTGAGATCACCACATCCTTCATCCTCATCTTGATAACAAGGGATCATCGTGAGGATATAAGACACCTTCTAGATCATTTTTGGAAAAACTGATAACCAGTTTATCCTTGTTCACCTTCCTCGAGCAATTATCTTCAGTCAAATTTATGCGTTGTATATAAGAATAAGCTTGGGCCTCATTAAGGTAAGCTTTCCTTTCAGTAGTGTGATCCCCACCTCCTGCATCTCCACCTGTAATCACATTACATTCAAATGATCCAAAATGGATTGAAAATACCTCGCGTTCGGGTTGCCTTGGCCTTTTGGGAAGGTCGGGGTCATCTTCAAGATCATCTTCATGGTCCCTTTTCTTATCATCTTTTGCTCAGCGAGGAGATTTAGAACTTTGCCTTCTTTTTTCGTTTTCCTTTTCATCATTTTGATGATCAACGAACCTGCTCAATTTTCCCCGTCGAATAAGTGCTTTGATCTCATTATGGAGAGCTATACAATGCTTGGTCATATGGACATGATCTTGATGGAACTCGTAATATTTGGACTTATCCCTCTTGTCCAGGGTCGTCCTCATTTTATTCGGCCAATTTAATTCCTCATTGTTCTTAATATCCTCCAGAATATGGTTGATATCCATATTTAAGGGAGTATAATTCCCATACTTCTTCAACTGCTCTAGTGTTTGCTTGCCTTTCAGTTTCTTTCTTCCTCCATTGTGCTTCAGATCTTTCCTCTTAGTTTTAACTGCAGCTTTCGTCTCTACTTTCGCGTTAGTATTCTTTTTCGCATCCATGGCCTCCTCGGCGTTCATGATCTTAGTTGCCTTTGCCATTAGTTCTGCCATGGTCTTGGGGGGATCTTTGGCCAGTGTATAGTACAACTTATTGGGTAACAAACCACTCATCAGAGTTGTAATGGATGTCTTCTCCTCGTAGTCGATTACCTCAAGTTTCTCGTTATTAAAATAAGTGATGTAATCCCTGGTGCTCTCTCCTATTTTCTACCTTACACTCAGTAGATGTGATACTCTCTTCACTGGATTTTCTCCAAAATAGAAATTCCCTATGAAGATCTCTGCCAGCTGATGGAATATAGCAATCTTCCCTCGAGGAAGGTTGTTGTACCATATTTGGGATGACTCGGTGATAGTTCTTGAAAATGCTCTACACCTCATCTCATCAGGAGCCACATATATATCAGTAGCAGCTTGGTACTGCTCTATGTGAAGTACGGGATCAATTTTTCCATCATACTCAGGCGTTACTACAGGAGCTTTAAATTTTAATGGTGTGGGAAAATCCACAATTGCCCGTACAAAGGTTGATCCCTTGACGAAAGTTATTTGGAGAGGGTTCTTGGCCTTATCCATTTCCCCTAACCTGTCCTCCAACCTTTGAATGGAGCCCTTCCAGCCTATGTTTCCAGCCTCGAACCTATTCATCCGAGCAACATATCGCACTGAATTCGCCTCTTGGGATCTTTCAATATGAGTTATTGGTCGTGACTGGGCAGAACCTTCCCATTGATCATCTGGTCATTGAGAATTTCTTAACGCAATCCTAGGAGGATTTTTATTCCTCCTAGGTCCCAAATGATCAAAGGGAGAAGCTTTGATCAACCTCTCCAGAGCGCTTATTCGTTCTGGGGCTAGAGTAACATTTCGTTGAGAATTTGTAGCTCTTATAGAAGAGGTCCGACTAGGCTGATAAGAGGGATCATTGGTCCCCTTAGTATGATGAGACCTAGTGCGTTGGGATTGAGAAACATCTGGAAATAGCATACATCTGGTTCTTGAAGACAGCAAATGAGAGGGTCTCTGGACGCTTCGTTGACCTGACTAGGCAGGCTCACCGTTACGAACGATTTGAATGAGTTGACGCATGGTCTCTTACATATCTGTTTTCCCCTGGGCTAAATTGGCTACCATGCTAGTGAGATCCTGAAGAGTTGGGGGAGCAGATGGATTGGGGGGAACTCAGTCATTATTCCTGTTACTGGATTCTGGGATTTCAGCCATTTGTGATGAATATGTTAATGAAAACACCACGTATAGTCATTCCCACAAACGGTGCCAATATGTTGATGTAAAAAACTAGATTTGGTCTAATTAATTAATCACAAATAAATATGAAATAAGAAATAACACAAAGGACTTTTAAAGTGGTTCAGCCTTATGAAAATGGTGTACATCCACTGTTTTGTATTGCCAGATGTTTCTGCCTTAATCTCGATCAGAATTGCTAATGATCAATTACCCTATTATTGAGGGTGTTACAATGTATTTATAGCCTTAGGGCTATCAATATGAATAGACAATATGCCGTTATTTAATAGACATATGCATCTGTATAATAAGAATGTTCATTTAATTCGATGTTCATTGAATGTGCAAGTGTCGCCTGATCTTCTTGACTAGATGATATTCACGTTGAGTAGCTCAGGGTGATGAGTTGCTCGGGATGCTAGTAGCTCAGAGACTGAGTAGCTCGGTGAGTATAAGCATTTGCCACGTAAGATGACACATGTCTTCATTTAATTGGTCCACGTCAGCTGACTAATTTTTGTATCAATAATCGAAGAGGGGAAGAACCACCAGTGGACATTCATACCCAAAGGATCAGATCTTCCGTAGAGGCAAGTGATTTAATATTTGCAATATAGTTAGTGTAATGTCCATGTTAGGATAATTAGAAATGATGAGAAGTTACAAGCTTTAGTGATAACCTAGTTAGATGTTAATTCATTTTTGGAACGTAGAAATATGTAGGATTAATCTCATGTTGTTGGTAGATATTAATCCACGAAATAAACATCACATGTTGGAGAAATTTTGAGAATTATAGGATTTTTCTTGAAATATTCACATATTTTGTTTTCTGGAAAATATGAGATATACGATTTTAATCCAATGTCTTGATGATTCTAGATTGTTTAGACCAGTAAAAATCATTTACATATGTTCCTATATCATGTGGTAAGAATTATAAGAAATTTGGGATGTTAAAATAGAGGTTTGATTGATTAAAATATTGGAAACCCGTAGAACAAGAGTTGCAAAATCTTGGTTGATACCTGGGTGATCGATTGATTAACCCATGAAGCTCGATCGGCCTCGATTGATTGACCCCTGACCTTCGAGAGATAGATAATACTACGTATGGGAATTATCTTATGGTTGTGTGAATACCTTGTTGATATTATATGTACATACATATATATATATATATATATATATATATATATATATATATATATATATATATATATATATATATATATATATATATTAGTGGATATATACCTATAGTATAGTTTATTATGTGTATTACATACCTACACTACTTGCTTTCCGGGTGGAGGTTTCGCGTTGTGGATGGTCTTATCCTGTGCACCCAATTTGGGAGGATTTTAGATTCGTACCCTGAGTATAAGACCTTGGATACGTGCTATCGGTGAGATTGATAGTTTCAATGGTTGAATGGGAATGTATGTATGTGTGTGACCCATTTGGCTGGGGAGTATGCTCGCCTCCAACATATGTGTGTTATATTATTTATGATTCGGGGAAGACACCGAACCATTTTTCCTTTGTACAATGAAAATTATGACTGGACATGATAGTAGAGTATGCCTGCACCGCAGCTGTGACTGGGAGGTGCTATATTAGTATCTATTATAGAGTGAATATATATATATATATTGTGATTCAATCTACTCTGTAATATTGTAGTTGACGGTGAATAAAAGAAATTGAATTTAAGTAAAAGAATACTTAATCCTAAGGCTTGGAGATTCATATTAAAGAGAATAGAATGTGAATAATTATATTACGTGTGGTATGGGACATATGAGGTTATTATATGGGACAGAATCATGTTGTGGAATCTAGTTAAAAGGAAACCGAAATTATGAAGTTACTCGAGATGAGATGTGAGAATATCCTGTGAGAGCCTGGAATCTAAAATGTAGATAATAAATGTTTTATTGCACTTGCTATTTTAAAGTCATTTACAATCGGGCTCTGACCCGTTTCCTTGCATATTTTCTTCTTTACTATATCTACATTAATAGGTTCCCAACATCAAGGACGTGCAGCTTAGGGTATGGATGTTTGATCATAAGTTGTTGTTCCTAGAGATGCAAACTTGTTTAGATGCTTCATTTCTTTGATTCCTATGTCGGTAGTACTTGTCTTATTTAGGGCATACTGCCCAGGATTCTAGTTATTCCTTTTACCTTTTTAGATATTGTATTGGGTTTATGTTGGTACTTTCATTTTAGTTTGTTGGATTGGTATTGGATGTTTTAAACTGGGAAGTTTTATCCAGTTACATTTAATCTTGTTATTCATTATTAAGTTGTGTTATAAGACTTCTCTATTATTGTTCAGTATTGTGGTAATGGTTTTAAATTGTTGTTAATCATGAAAAATGTTTTTAACACTTAACTTAATTAAATATTGTATGAGTTATTTTAAAAAGAAAAATGTTTTTCGACAGTGACGGTGAGAATGAACCAATTGTATATTCTGTTTAATTTAATAAAGGAGTAGCTACCCGGTATTTAATTAGGTGGGGTGTTATAGGTTGTATCATAGTATCAAGTTCTAGAGTCTTTAGGATCTGTGCAGCTTACATATGCTTTCTATTTAGCATCCTTTGATATAGATCACTATCATTAGAATTATTGAGAATCATATTTGCGCATTTACAACTTCAACTATTTATGGTATTTTAAAATGCTGATTTTGATGTATCTCATTTTAGATGCCTCCTCCACGTGCACAAAGAGCCCCAGGTGCAGCACAACCTGCACCACAGCCCGCTCTAGCACAGGGCACTATAAATGAGGCAGAAGTTACTGCCATTATTGCTTAAGCAATATATGCTTCATTGGCGGCTGCCCAACAATCTCCTACACTAGCACAAGAAGTTCCACCAGCACTAGTGCATGGGTTTCCCACTGCTTGGGAACGTGTTAGGGAGGCCTTCCAAAAGGCACATCCACCAGAATTCAAATAGGGTTCCGACATCGTAACGACTATCCAATGGAAGAAAGACATCCAGCGGCATCTGCATCTGTATGAATGTACGAAGGTTCTGAAATAAATGCTAGATACATGCAAGTTGGTTGGTGCAGCTCTATAGTGGTGGGAGTATATTACTACAGAGGAGAAGAGGTATACTTAGCCTATTCAGGACTTCTGGGTGCGGTTCGATTGCAAATACTTTCCTTCTACAGTTCAGACTGAGATGCGTAGGAAACTCTTAGACCTCACCCAGGAAGGGAAATCAGTTGCTGAATACGAATAAGAGTTTATTATGATGACAAATTTGGTTCCAGAAGAGGTACCTACTGAGGAGAATAAGATTCAGTTGTTTAGGGATTGTCTTACTTGGAGGATTCGCCAGCATCTGTTAGGAAATCTTTCCTTACAGACGTATAATGATGTATTGAATGCTCCCTTACTCCACTGCCAGGACCACCGTCTTCATGTCAAGGGAAGTAACAGGGGAACTGTGTCCAGTCAGCAGGGCCGTACTGGAGGAAATAATGGCAGTGGATCATCTTCAGCTCAGGGACAGCCGAAACAAGATGATTAAAATTCGCAGCCAAGGGATTATATGAAACGTTTGAGATCGGGAGGATTTTGTTATGGGCAGGGTGATAATAGGCAAGGCCAGCAGGGCCAACAGCACAATCAGCAGGGCCATCAGGGCCAAGGCAGTGGTGGAAATGGTAAATAAGGTCATTGCCAATAGGGTCGTAATGGGGGGTAATTTGCAGGTAGATGTTTCACTTGTGGAAAAACTAGTCACAAGGAACAGGATTGCCAAGATAATAGTAACATTAGGGTGCGCACTGAGAGCCTTAGAGGCCTATGTTTCCAGCTTCTCTTCCAACACCGACTCAGATCCCGACCTCACCTGCCATTCCAGTAGTTCCGCCGCAGCAGGGGCAGCCACAGTATGGATGTGTGTACAACGTTCAACAGGTGGTAGTTCAGCATCCACCACCAGCGATTGAGGGTATATTTTCTATCTCTGGAGTTATGGGACGTATTTTGTTTGATATGGGAGCATCACATTCTTTCATATCCACTAGTTTCGCTTGGGTCACAGGATTGTTAGACACAACCAATAGTACTATTACTTATGTAGATTCACATATGGGTCATGGCATGCCTATTTTCTTTATATGCCGTAGTGTGAGTATGGAGATTAGGAGTTTGATTTTACCAGCTGATATGCTTGTATTAGAGATGTTCCAATACGATGCTATTATTGGGATGGACTGGCTAATCACTTATAGAGCCACGATCGACTGTTTTGCTAGAAGTATTATATTCGCTATCCCTAGTCAGCAGATGTTCATATTTGCGATGCCTTGTCCCGAGGGAGGATCTCCCATTCATTTATATTACTTAGAGGAGGAGACCTCTACGGGAGTTGTAATTTAACTTGATTCAATTTTGGTTGTTAGAGAATTCGTCGATGTATTTCAGGATATACCTGGGTTACCGCCTAGTAGGGAAATTGAGTTTGTGATTGACTTAGCACCGGGCACTCAACCTATAACCCGTGCTCCCTACCGTATGGCATATGCAAAGATGAGAGAATTGAGGGATCAAATCGAGCAGTTTTTAGGACAGGGTTTCATCTGTAGGAGTACCTCACCTTGGGGTACCCCAGTTCTGTTTGTAAAGAAGAGGGATTGATCCTTACGAATTTGTGTTGATTATCGGGAGCTTAATAAAGTCATGATTCAAAATAAATATCCTTTACCCTGCATCGATGACTTGTTTGATCAGTTGAGAGGTGAAACTTACTTCTCAAAGATAAATTTGAGATCTGGTTATCACCAATTAAGAATTAGAGAACAGGATGTATCGAAAACTACTTTTCTGACACGATATGGATCTTATGAGTTCTGGGTTCTATCGTTCGGATTGACCAATTCGTCGGCTGTATTTATGGACTTGATGAACCGAGTATTCATAGATTTCCTAGATCATTTTGTCATTGTCTTCATAGGTGACATCCTGGTTTACTCTAATACAGAAGAGGAGCACACCAAATATTTTCGAAAGGTCCTACAGGCACTACGTGAGCATCAGCTGTATGCTAAGTACAACAAGTGTGAGTTTTGGCTCCGACATGTTCAATTCCTGGGGCATATAATGTCAAAAAGAGGTATTTCAGTGGATCCTAGCAAAGTATCAGTAGTGAGGGAGTGGGGACAAACCACGACACCAATGGAAGTACGTAGTTTGTTGGTATTAGCTGGATACTACAGATGGTTTATCAGAGGCTTTTTAAAGATTGCGAGACCGATGACTAATCTAACCCATAAAGGCGTATCGTTGATGCATGCCAATTGGTGTTTGATGAACCGAAGGATAAGTTGACTTCTGCTTCGGTATTAGTTCTACCCAGTCCAGGAGTGGAGTACCTAGTATACACTGACGCGTCGTTACAGGGACTCGGTTGGGTTTTGTAGCAAGAATAGAAGGCTATAGCTTATGCTTCTAGAAAGCTTAAGCCTCATGAGATGAACTAGCCTACCCACGACTTAGAGCTTTCAGCGGTTGTATTTACCCTTCGGATATGGAGACACTATTTATTGGGTGAAAAGTTTCGCTTATTCACGGATCATGAGGCATTACAGTATTTTTTTCACCCATAAAGAGTTGAATATATGGTAGCGAAGGTGGCCTGAATTCGTAAAGGATTATCAATTTGAAGTACATTATCACCTGGGAAAGGATAACATAGTAGTCGATGCTTTGAGTTGTAGACCAGAGGGTGAACTACCCTCGATATGGAAGGCAAAATGGAAGGAACTAGGCCAGCGGGATGCATTTCCTAGGTCATTTATGTCTGTTATGACCATTACTCCTCAGATTATGATCATGAGGGTAGTACAGACCCAAGCAGCTGATACGTTATGTTAGGAGAAAATTCGACAACTTTTGGCCGAAGGAGTAGAGTCTTACTCAGTGAGCTCAAAGGGAGGCTTACGCTTTAATGGTAAACTGATTATTTTGGAAGGGGAAGAGTTACTGCACGCGGTGATGTCTGAGTCGCATGGTTCAAAATTTATGGTACATCCCAGGGGGGCAAAATGTACCAAGATATGCATCGACGGTATTAGTGGAGTGTAATGAAGAAAGATATTACCGAGTTTGTCTCTAAATGTGCAATGGGCCAGTTAGTGAAAGTGGATCATCAGAAGCCAGAAGGGTTTCGATGATGCTTAGATTCAGCACCACTAGATAAGTGATGATAAGCTCAAACAGTAATAATCATGGCAGCCATGGAGATATGTATATATAAGTATGTAGAATGAGGTGAGTATAAGAGGAATCAGATAATGATGTATAGTGGTTCAGCCAATTAGGCCTACATCCACTGTGAGTGTGTGATCCACTAAGTATGGGCACTAATGGCCTTGGATACAACGAACGTAAGCTCCCTTTCTCTCTCTATTGTGTGTACAAGCAGATTTTTCGCTAGGGTTTTCAATTATCCATCCCTTTGTAGGGTTGTAGGTGACAAGTATATATATCTTGAGGGGTGTAGTGTACCCCCCAAGTATGCATGGTGCATGTGAATGATAATCTAGCCAATCCCCTATTGACACCTGTAAATGCCACCTGTGATTAATGATGACATAATATTTCCTCACATGAGGGGTGATATTGTTATAACGGTCTTCCACGTGCCATGTGAGCCTCACGCGCACTGTTCCACACGTCTCTCAAACCACGCGCTGTGATGATGCATCCTCGACCTATGATATGAGGCCGAGGGAAAAGTTCCTTATGGAGGTGAGTCTGTCCTAATTTAGGCCTCGTACTATCGTACCCTCGGAGGGTCATCTGGACTATGATGAGGGGTCGGCCCCTCGAAGGGTCGTCTGGGCCTGATGAGGGGTCGTACCCTCGGAGGGTCGTTTGGGCCTGATGGGGGGTCGGCCCCTTGGAGGGTCGTCTAGGCCCAATGGGGGGTCGTACCCTCAGAGGGTCATCTGATATTGGTTGAGAGGTCATCCTGGCCCCGTCCAGGTGCAGGGCACCCTCGGCCTGGCTGAAGGTATATATGGGTATATCAATCACCCCCCAGCCCTTAGTCATCGATGTTGTTGAGATGGCTGAGGGATAGTGTTGCTTTTGAGATGAGTGTATGGTAAGTTAGATGAATGACACCTGTCAATCTGATGTGACACTTAGGCAGATATCCACAGTTGTTTTAGTTTCCTAGGCGTGGCGGCTGCATACTTTGCTTGGGACTTTGTGCCCTAATGATGCCCTCCTCGTGGGTTATGTTCTGCCTTGGTTAATGGGCCCACTCATTAGCAAGGTATTTAAACAATTTTTTGAAGTTTATTCCTCTTATTCTTCACGCCTGAACTCTCTCTCTCTCTCTATCCTCTCACCAGCTCCATTGCCATTTCTGCAACTTCATCATTTCGAGCTTTGGCAGTCTCGCTTGTTCTTTATCAGGTAATCCCTCTGCCCTAGTGCCCTCTTTATATTCCATTGCTTTTTACACTTCGACTATTTTAGGCCTGTAGGGATGGATTTTTCTTTGGTTGTTTCATGACTTTCTGACGTTCTTCTCCGGCGACTTGTTCTTGAGTGTTCTTGGTTAAAACCCTTGTTTTCCTTAGTTTTAATCCAAAAGTCCATTTTGGTCAACTGCGAACTTGTTTGTAATTAGGCTAGCCAAATTCTTTTAAGTGTAGGGTCTTCCCCTTAATGCTTAGGAGGCTTTACAATTAGGTGAGGAATTCCCATACCTGAGAGAGAAGTTCTTTGTAGATATCAGACGAGTAAAGGAAGAGGAGGAGAGAAGACGATGGGCCGACCCTAATTGGGTACGACCCATTTTTCCCATTCCATTAGCCACTATTGTACCATTTAAGTTCGGCGGATCGTCTTGTCGTCCATCCAAGAGTCATTCATACGAAGGAGAGATGGATGAGAGAGCATCGTCACCAATAGGCACTGGGCCTTTTGGGAGGAGTGAGACGTCTGATCTTAGCCCCAGCCGAGAGGCCGAGGGGGTGGTCCCTTTCGAGGTTGTTCATGTGACAACTTTATCCCCTCATGCCTTCCAGATGGACTTTCCTAGTGGACCTCTGACAGGTGATGAGGCCGAGGGAGAGGGGACTCAGAATGATAGTGAGGATTCATACGCTGACCCAGTTGACACCTCCCACACCTCAGCTTATGTTTCCACCATTAAGGATCGCGACCTCTTGCTGTAGAGACATATATTTGGTGTGCCCCCCGACATAAGTATGAGGGCTCCCTATGAGTCTGATAAAGTCTTCGAGGGTGACGAGGGAGAGATCGTTGTATATGAACATATGTTAATGGTCGACATTAGGTTCCCTCTGCACCCTGCCATAGTCAATATATTGTCAGCCCTCGGTGTTTCCCCTTCTCAACTTCCTCCCTACACCTGGAGGACTATCCTCGGCTATGTCTCCTTGTCTAAGAATGCCTTCACTGACGAGCCTTCAACCGATGTGTTCTTGGCTTGTTATAATATCACTTCCTCATCCAAACAGCCTGGGTACTATCATCTGGGGGCGAGGAAGTCTGATAAAAAACTTCTCCATATGGCACAAACCTCTAACCACGACTTAAAGAAGAGATTTTTCTTCATATCTGGGGAATGGGAATTTTCTGCCGAGGTTCAGCCTTTGGACGATGATCCGAGAGTTCCAAGGAGATGGTCTAACCCCTCTATGAAGGCCAGGTCATACCCCGAACTTAGTCTGGATGAAAAGGACATAGTCGAGTATCTGAGAGAATGAGGGAAAGAGGGTGAACTTGTAATGTTTGAAGATTTGATGACCCCTTGGTTCTTCAAAAAATCTGGTCTGAGGGTCGGCCCCTTGACAGAGCTATGTGAGTTATTATTTTTTTTTGCTCAATCTTTCATTTTTTCCAAGTGTTTCATCTTGCCTCTGTATTTTTATGATATTTTGTCTCCTTTTCAGGTCATCCTGCTAGTATCTCTGACCATCTTTGGGAAATGATGGCCCCGAGCTTACTGTCTGGTCTGGGTAAGAAGAAAGGCAAGGAGCCTCCGCAGGCTCTGAGGAAGTCAAAGGCCGTGGGCCGACACCTATTGAACCGTCTGCCGATAGCCATAAAAGAAAGGGCCCCGAAGTTCCTACTGACCCTCGGCCGGATTCGAGGATGAGGGCGAGGGTGGAGGCATCTGAGGGGTCTGGATCCTCCTCCATCATGGGGGCCTTTTGGTCCCAAAACCTAACATTCTTGAAGGCTGAGTCGTCTTCACTGATAGCCAATCTTAGGGCAGCCAAAGCTCCTATGTTCTCTGCCCCCTCAGCTACCGACTATGACTTCCTGTCGAAGATGCCCCCGACTAAGGTGTATGACTATGGTCTGCACACTCTGGCCCAGGTATTTGTTTTTACTTCACTTCCTTAGTTTGAATTTTTCACTAACTATTTCCTCGGCCTCTTAACAAGTGTATTTTTCTGTGCAGTCTGTTTGTGCCTTCACGTCTGCTACCAAGTGGATGGCTGAGAACCAACAAAAATTTCATGAACCCGAGAGGGCCATTCAGCACAAGGCTGACCTACAGACCGAGCTCGAAACTATAAGGTCCGAGTTGAAGAGTGCCAAGACCGAACATGCAAGGGTCTTGGATGAGCTGACGAAGCAACACGATGCTGATCTGAAGGCTAGGGATGATATCTTCAAGATGAAAGAAGAGTCCCTGACTACCCAATTCAAGAATGATCTAGCCGAGGCCATGAAGAAGGAAGAGGCCGATGTTGTGCAGGCCTACAAACTCCAGAGGAGTCTCAAGGCTTCGGTCTCTAATTCTTAGAGAGGGGAATTAGGACAGTCTGTTGGTGGGTCGTCCTTAAGTTCGCTGATGCAGTATCGTCTGTTCGCCTTCTCTTGAGGCAGTTCAACTGGATGATCCCCTTATTGCTGAAGCCTTAGGTCAAGTGGAATCTCAACATGTAGAAGGGACAGGCACGTATGAGGCTTGGCATGTCTTGGTCATAGAGGAATCTCCCATAGATGTTGAGGCCTTGCCCTCTGATGCCGCTCAATAGGGTGGTTGTTTATAGCCAATACCCTCTTCATGTATCACATTTTTATACCTTACTTTTGTTGAACAAACATTAACATTTTGTAATATAATGTCTCTTTCTGTCTTCTATACTTTTCTCTTGTATGATTTGCCTTGTGATGTTTCTAACTTAACAATCTCACTACCCCTCCCCCCCCCCCCCCCCCCCCCGTCTTTCTTGAGGGTGAATGAGGGGTCATCCCCACCATTGACCCTCATCATAGCCGAGGGTGGTTTTTCACCAACTTAATGGTGTTTTAAATTTCAAGTCCCCCCTCGTCTTTCTTGAGGGTGAATGCGGGGTCGTCCCCACCATTGACCTTCATCATAGCCGAGGGTGGTTTCCCACCAACTCAATGATGTTAAATTTGAAGTCCCCTAGTCTTTCTTGATGGTAAATGAGGGGTCGTCCCCACCATTGACCCTCATCATAGCCGAGGGTGGTTTCCCACCAACTGAATGATGTTAAATTTGAAGTCCCCCCTCGTCTTTCTTGAGGGTGAATGAGGGGTCTTCCCCACCATTGACCCTCATCATAGCCGAGGGTGGTTTTTCACCAACTTAATGGTTTTAAATTTCAAGTCCCCCCTCGTCTTTCTTGAGGGTGAATGAGGGGTCGTCCCCACCATTGAACCTCACCATAGCCGAGGGTGGTTTTCACCAACTTAATGGTTTTAAATTTCAAGTCCCCCCTCGTCTTTCTTGAGGGTGAATGAGGGGTCGTCCCCACCATTGACCCTCATCATAGACGAGGGTGGTTTTCACCAACTTAATGGTGTTTTAAATTTCAAGTCCCCCCTTGTCTTTCTTAAAGGTGAATGAGGGGTCGTCCCCACCATTGACCTTCATCATAGCCAAGGGTGATTTTTCACCAACATAATGGTTTTAAATTTCAAGTCCCCCCTCGTCTTTCTTGAGGGTGAATGAGGGGTCGTCCCCACCATTGACCCTCATCATAGCCGAGGGTGGTTTCCCACCAACTCAATGATGTTAAATTTGAAGTCCCCCTAGTTTTTCTTGATGGTAAATGAGGGGTCGTCCCCACCATTGACCCTCATCATAGCCGAGGGTGGTTTCCCACCAACTGAATGATGATAAATTTGAAGTCCCCCCTCGTCTTTCTTGAGGGTAAATGAGGGGTCATCCCCACCATTGACCCTCATCATATCCGAGGGTGGTCTTAACGAGTATCACCCCAACCACACTAGAATTAATCAAGCACAAAATGAGGGACCAATGTGACATTCCAAGTGTTCTGTTAGAGAAACACATTCATTACAACTGTGGTCCGATAGGACTTTACAAAACTATTTATAGTATTTCTTCAAATGATCTGAATTCCAGGGGTTAGAAAATGGTTCCCCTTCTAGGTTTTCTATAGTCTATAGGTCCCAGGGACAACTTCATCGATGACCCTATATGGGCCATGCCAATTTGGGTGGAGCTTGTTGGGCTTCTGCCAAGTCTTTTTGAGTACTAAGTCCCCCACTGCAATTGGCCTCTGCTTCACCCTCTGGATGTAAAACCTTGCAGTCCTCTACTGTTAGGCGACTTGCCTTATCTCGGTGTTCTCCCTCTTTTCCTCAATCAGGACTCAGTCAAGTCTCCTCTCTTCCATATTTCTCTTGGGCTCATACATTTGGACCCTGTGAGTAGGAATCCCAATCTCGGTGGGGATGATAGCTTCTGAGCCATAAGCCAGCATGAACGGGGTTTCCCCGGTAGAGGTCTTTGCCATCGTCCTGTAGGCCCATAGTACAACATATAACTCCTCAACCCATTTTCCTTTTGCCTCCTCAAGTCTCTTCTTGAACCCATCTAGGATTGTCCTATTTGTAACTTCCGTTTTCCCATTAGCCTGAGGTCAACCTGGGGTAGAGAAGAATTGTTTGATACTCACCCTTTCATAGTACCTCTCTAGAGATGTATTCTTGAATTGAGTCCCGTAATCTGAGATGAGGGTGTTGGGGTGACCATATCTGCATATAATATTTTTCCAGATGAACTGGAAGGTCTTCTGCTCGGTAATCATGACCATCGGCTCTGCCTCCACCCATTTTGAAAAATAGTCAATTGCCACGATGAGGAACCGATAGTTATTGATGGCCCTAGGCAAGGGGCCTACCAGGTCGATCCCCCATACTGCGAATAGCCATGGGGACGTAATGGAGGTAAGAGGCTGATGGGGTTAGAGAGGGATGGTGGCAAATCTTAGACATTTATCACTTTTTTACATATATTGTGGCATCTTTCCCCAAGGTCGGCCACCAGTACCCCTAGGTGACGACCCTTTTCGCCAAAGACCTGCCTCCAATGTGGCTTGAACATGACCCCTCGTGCATGTCTTACAAAATGCGTGAGACTTTAGATGGGTGCACACACCTGAGCAAGGGGAGTAAAAACCCCTTTTTGTACAAGGTGTCTCCGATGACAATGAACTTCGCAGCTCTGTATCTCAACTTCTTCCTTTCTTGCCTTGTTTATGGCATCTCCACCTCTTTAATGTATCTGATCAGAGGTTCCATCCATGAAGCTTCCTTAGAAACATTTAAGCAAGTGCCAAGTGTTCCCTTAGCATCTTCAATAGTTGGTCGAAGCAAAATTTCCACTGGAACTGTCTTCCTGATAGCGGTCCTAGTTGCCGAGGCCAACCTAGCAAGTGCATCATCTCGACCATTATCGATCCTAGGTATCCTCTTCAATTTTACTTCTCTGAAGCTCTTCAATAGTGACCTCACTTTTCCAAGGTATTTGTCCATTCGCTCATCCTTGGCCTCATAGGCTCC
Organism: Sambucus nigra; assembly: GCA_949130495.1. Taxonomy (NCBI): domain Eukaryota; kingdom Viridiplantae; phylum Streptophyta; class Magnoliopsida; order Dipsacales; family Adoxaceae; genus Sambucus; species Sambucus nigra. The sequence goes on along the minus strand of OX422211.1, from coordinate 635,910,261 downwards.
TAATATCTGATCCACTACTAGCCTTGAATCTATGGACCAAATCTGGCCAACACTAAGAGACTTGGCCAAGGAGAGTCCTGCTATCAAGGCCTCATATTCGGACTCATTGTTGGAGGCTTTGAAGTTAAACCTCAGGGTGTACTCAATGTTTGTTCCATCGGGTGCTGATATTATCAGTCCAGCTCCACTTCCACTGTCGCAGGAGGACCCGTCGACGAAGAGGCTCCACACAGTCTCTTCTAAAAAATTCCCCTCGATGAGGGAACCCTGTCTGAAGAGATATCTTCCCTCTTCATTTTCGACCACTTTTCCTCTAGCGGTGCTTGTCTTAGCCTTATCTGCGGGTGTGTCAGTGAGTCTGCCTTGTAGGTTATCTGTCTTCCCAAGCCTCTCTTCTTCAGCTTCATCATCTTCCCAAGTAAATTCAGCCATAAAATCTGCCAATGCTTGCCCCTTAATGGCCTTCCTAGGTTGATACACAATGTCAAACTCCCCTAACTCTATAGCCCAGGTCATTAGCCTCCCTAATTTTTCTGTCTTGTGTAAGACCTGCCTAAGAGGAGATTCAGTGAGGGTGACCATTGTATGGGATTAGAAGTATGGTTTCATCTTTCTTGATGCATGGATCAAGGCATAGGCTAACTTCTCCATCCTTGGGTATCTTTGCTCTGCCCCCTAGAGTGCCTTACTATTGAAATACACAGGCTTATGTACCCCGTCTTCGTCTCTGACGATTGTTGCACTGATGGCTAATTCTGAGACAGCTAGGTACACATAAAGTCGTTCACCCTGCACTAGTCGTGACAACAGCAAGGGAGACCCTAAGTATGACTTTAACTCTTTGAAAGCCTCATCACACTCCTCACTCCATTCGAAGGCCTTTCTGAGAATTTTGAAGAATGGTAAACACTTGTCTGTGGCTCTGGACATGAACCTATTCAAAGCAGCCATGCACCTCGTGAGCCTCTGAACGTCTTTAATGGTCTTCGGGGTCTTCATTTTTATGAGGGCCTTTTTTCACAGGATTGGCCTCAATGCCTCTTTGATTTACGATAAACCCCAAGAATTTCCCTGCACCAATCCCGAAGACGCACTTGGCCGGGTTGAGCTTCATCATGTACTTGTCCATCGTATTAAAGGTCCTCTCGAGGTCATCCACATGATCCTCTGCCTTCAAACTCTTAGTCAGCATGTCATCTACATAGAACTCCATAGACTTCCAAATTTGGTCTTCAAACATTTTATTTATAAGGTGCTTATATGTTGCCCCTGCATTCTTCAGGCCAAAGGGCATGACCCTATAACAGTATGTCCCCTTGTCGGTAATAAAAGCAGTTTTCTCCGAGTCTCCAGGGCTCATAAAGATCTAGTTATAACTTGAGTATGAAAGATGAAACTCATTAGTTCATGGCCTGCGGTAGCGTCTACCATTTGATCAATACGAGGGAGAGGGAAGTTTTCTTTAGGATAATGCTTATTGAGGTCGGTGAAGTCTACACACATTCTTCATTTCTCGTTGGCTTTTGGGACAGTGACTCGTTGGATAGCCATTCAGGGTAGATGACCTCTCTGATAAACTCGGCATCTTCTAGCTTCTTGACCTCATCCCTTATGACCTCATATTTTTCTCGAGAGTAAATTCTCCTCTTCTGCTTTACCGGATTTGCACCCTTTACCACGTTGAGCTTGTGGCACATGATTTCGGGGTCGATCCCCGACATATCTGCATGACTCCATGCAAAGACGCTCTGTCTTCTCCTCAACATCTTGATGAGGTCTTCCTTGATGTTTGACTTCAAAGTCTTACTGACTTGGATGGTTTTTTCTGGCTTATCCTCATTAAGGATTATGGATTCTACCTCTTCCACGGCTTTTCCATTCTTCAACTTTGTCTCGTCCCTAGGGTCGAGGGTACCAATATTGTAAGTGGTTATTGCCTTCTTGTGTGCCTCTCTTTCTTCGAAGGAGTTGAAATAACATTCCCGTGTTGTCGTCTGGTCTCCCTGAACTTCCCCTACCCCGTAAGGGGTTGAAAATTTAATCATCTGATGAACCGTAGATGACACAGCCTCAAAACCCTTGAGGGCTACTCGCCCCAGTATAATGTTGTAGGCCGAGAAGACATGTTCATCCATCACAAAGAAGCTAACCTTCTTGGTGAGCCATCTCGGCCACTCATCCCCCATCCTGACATCGGCCTCATACACTCCAAGGGGATGAACCTTTTCTCCACTGAACCCAATCAATGGGTGATGGTATGGGACGAGTCTAGCACGGCTGAGACCTAAGGCTTTGAAGCATGGACAAAACATCACATCTGCAGAGCTCCCCCATCTACCAAGATCCTTGGTACCTCGCATCCGTGCACCCTGGTAGTGATGACGAGAGGGTCATCATGTGGGGCTAAGAGGCCTTTGAAGTCCATTCTTGAGAACCCCACTATCAGAGTATCCATATCGACCTTCTTCCTCTTTTTTGACTTTGCCTCCAGAGAGGTTGAGTGCACAGTTTTCGTCACTGCCTTGGCTTCATCTACGTGGGCCTTCTTATCTGCGACCTCTGACCCTCCTCCTGCTAGGCCCCCGGAGATCATTCCCACAGTGAATGATATCATTTTAAGTCTCTTGACAGGGTCGTGGTCATCTCTCGGAGGGAGGTTAGGGTCGTGCTCATCATCAGAAGGGTCGTCCCCTCTTTTTGGAGGACCTTCTCTACATGCATCGCCTCTCTTCTTTCTGGGTTCATCCCCTCGACCCCTCTTAAAGGCACTCTTATCAACGTACTTCCTGAGCTTCCCTTCTTTTAACATTTTTTCAATCTCATCTTTCAGGGAAAAGCATTTGTCTGTCACGTGGCCATGGTCTTGGTGATATTCACACCACGGGTTTTTGTTCCTCTTATTGGGGGCAGCCTCAACTTCTTAGGCCACTTCAGGGTTCATTCACTATTTATCTCATTGAGAATATGTTCACAGCTGACCTTCAGAGGGGTGTAATCAGCGAACTTGTCGTCTGTAGACCTCTTCTTCCCCTCTTTATTCTTTTTATGGTACTTACCCCCACTAGTGCCTCCTTTTTCATCTTCATATTTTGCAGCCATTGCCTCTTCGACGTTCATCACCTTTTCTACTGTCGACATCAATTCAGCCATCGTCCTCAAAGGTTCTTCAGTAAGCTTCCATAACAGCTTCCCCTTCTAGAGTCCTCCAATGAGGGCAGTCATGGCTATGCTCTCCTCATAGTCTTCCACCTCTAACTTTTCTTTGTTGAATCTGGCTATGTAGTCTCTTAGACTCTCGTTCTTCACCTTCTTAACATAGAGCAGGTGTGTGGTCTTCTTCTGTGGCCTCACTCCAAAGCAAAATTTGTGGATAAATCAGTCTGCCAACTTCTTAAAGCTTTTAATGGAGTTTTTTAGAAGAGACATATACCAGACATGTGCAGCCCCAGTCAGAGTGCTAGAAAAGGCACGACACCTCATCTCATCTGAGATAGAGTATATGACTTCTACCGATTGGTACATCTCAATATGATGGATAGGGTTTATACTCCCGTCATACCTTGGGGTGACTACAGGTGGCTTAAACTTTGATGGCATTGGGAAGTTGACTATCTTCGCCACAAAGGGTGAGCCTATGGAGTATCCTTTCTGAAGAGGGTCCCAGCTCTTCAGAATATCACCAATCTTATCCTCCAGTCACTGGATCAAGTCATTCCAGGGCCACGTAGGGTCAGCTTGGCCGATGTTATCCCCCGTCGCCTCTTTGAGGTGGATGAAGGGTTCTGCTGCGGTAGGCCTGTGTCGGCTGTTTACTTCCCCCTGATCATTGTCCCATCCTAGGGGTCGAACCCCATGGGGTCGGCCATCTGCTGCCTCCCTTTTGGACCTCGCAGCACTCCTTAATCTGGTTAATTTTTCCCGCAGGTCATTTACTGGCCCAGCCTCTCAAAGGCCGACCCCCTACTCAAGCGATCAAAAGCAGAGCCTATCGGACGATCGTCAGGATTTTGCCTCCCACACTTCCCTCTTCTCTCTTGAAGAGGTTGCACAGTATTATTGGAGACCTCATATGGCTCCCAGCAGTCTATGGGGGCCTCCTCTCCCTCCAGATCATCATACATGTCCTCAGGGCAACGGTTTTCTTGCCTCCCCAGGGGTAGACGTCGGGGGTCAGCAATATCCCTCCGCACCTGCGGGGGTGGCAAGTCTTTGCATGGTGCCTGGGGTGGTCCCCTAGCCTCATGCTTCCTTGGAGCCGCTGTCGGAGTAATCATCTCAAGTGAGACCCCTCGTGGTCTTAGTATGTTCTGGCTTAGAGCTGTGAACTTCTCATGCATGATCCGCTGGCTTGCTGCCAGAGACTTCAAGGATGTTGCCACATTAGCGATCTCACACTGAGGTGGTGGCTGACTAGAACTAGGTCTTACTCCACTATCCGGTGGAGGAAGTGGTGGTGGTGGCATCTCTGGTGCCATGTGTTTGAGCTATGAAGAGCTGAACTAAAGAAAAGACTGGTGAGCTTGAGAACCTTAATGGGTTTCTTTCAATGGTGAAACATCTCCACACAGGGGGAGAACTGGCTCACCACCAGAGTGCCCAGTGAGGTCAAGTTATATCAAGGATGAGATGTCTTCTCATTCCCACAGACGGCGCCAAACTGATGATGCTTAGATTCAGCACCACCAGATAAGTGATGATGAGCTCAAATAGTAATAACCATGGCAGCCATGGAGATATGTATGTATAAGTATATAGAAGGAGGTGAGTATAAGAGGAATAAGACAATGATGTATAGTGGTTGAGCCAATTAGGCCTACATCCACTGTGAGTGTGTGATCCACTAAGTATGGGCACTAATGGCCTTAGATACAATGCACATAAGCTCCCTTTATCTCTCTACTGTGTGCACAAGCAGAGTTTTTGCTAGGGTTTTCAATTATCCATCCCTTTTTAGGGTTGTAGGTGACAAGTATATATAGGTCTTGGGGGGTGTAGTATACCCCCAAGTATGCATGGTGCATGTGAATGATGATCTAGCCAATCCCCTGTTAACACTTGTAGATGCCACATGTGATTAATGATGACATAATATTCCCTCACGTGAGGGGGTGATATTGTTATAACGGTCTTCCACGTGCCATGTGAGTCTCATGTGCACTTTTCCATGCGTCTCCCAAACCACGCGCTGTGTTGATGTCACCCTCAGCCTATGATATGAGGCCGAGGGCAAAGTTCATTCTGGCAGTGAGTCTGGCCTAATTTAGGCCTTGTACTATCATTCCCTCAGAGGGTTGTCTAGACCATGATGAGGGTTCGGCCCCTTGAAGGGTCGTCTGGGCCTAATGAGGGGCTGGACCCTTGGAGGGTCGTCTGGGCCCGATGAGGGGTCGTACCCTCGGACGGTCGTCTGGGCTCGATGGGGGGTCGACCCCTTGGAGGGTCATCTGGGCCCGATGGGGGGTCGTACCCTCGGAGGGTCATCTAATATTGGTTGAGAGGTCATCCTGGCCCCGTCCAGGTGCAAGGCGTCCTCAGCTTGGCCGAGGGTATATATGGGTATATCAAGTTTCTTCAGCCATTAGAGATTTCTATGTGGAAATGGGAGAGCATTTCCATGGATTTTATCACCGGACTACCTACCACTCAGAGGGGTCACGATTCGATATGGGTGATTGTGGATCCGTTGACTAAGGTATATCACTTATTGTCGGTATGGACTGATTATGCTACAGGGAAATATGTATAGCTCTTTATAGCCGAGATAATAAGGTTACATGGAGCTCCAATTAATATTGTGTCCGATCGAGACATGATCTTTATTTCCCAATTTTGGGAAAGTTTTCACGAGGCCATGGGTACTGAAGTACGGATGAGTAAAAACTATCACCCACAGACAGATGGTCTGACGGAACGCACTAACCAGATGTTAGAAGATATGTTACGTATGTGTATTATGAATTTTAGAGGGAGTTGGGAACAATCTCTTCCTTTGGTAGAATTTGCTTATAATAATTCCTATCAATTCACCATTTGAGGCATTATATGGTAGACTTTGTTGCTCTCCTGGATGTTGGTTAGAAGTGGGGGACAACAAGCTATTTGGGTCGAAAGTGATTCAGGATACGTCTGCCAGGATTTAAATGATCTGAAGTCGCATTCATATAGCGCAAGATAGACAGAAAAGCTATGCTGAAGCTAAGAGGTTCATCAGGGAGTTTAGCGTGGGGGACCAGGTACTTTTACTAGAATCTCCGATGAAGGGGATACTAAGACTTGGGAGAAAGGGAAATTGGCACCAAGATATGTGGGATCATTTCCTATCATAGAGAAAGTGGGACCACTAGCATACAGAATTGGGCTGTCGAAACACCTGTATCGTATACATGACGTGTTCCACATTTCTTCATTGTGAAGGTATCTTCGAGATGAGTTAGCTCACACTCATATTTCATTGGAGGAAGTGGATTTTCATCCGGATAGTTCTTACGATGAGCGACTAGTGATGATCTTAGACCATACTGAGAAACGCTTGAGGTCGAAAGTAGTTTCGCTTGTGCGTGTCCAGTGGGTGCACCATAATGTGGAGGAATCTACCTGGGAGCATGAGGATGATATGCACGAATGTTATCCAGAGTTATTTGTACCAGGTATGCTTTCATTTTTCTGAATTTCGGGACAAAATTCCAATATTAGGGGGGAAGTATGTAATACCCCGTAATTTTGATAACTTTTAAAAAGGGATTTATTGGTAATTAATTCGGATTTACTTATTACTTGAGAATATAGTAATATATGATATATGTTGAATATTACTTAGTGAATCAAATTAATATGTGGTTATGACTTTACTTATGACTAATTTTAGAAGTTGTCGCGAATAGTTAATACGGAAATTTTGGTGAATAAGTCAGACGCATGTCAAAGTAGTGTCGGGGCTGAATTTATATAAAATAGAAAGAGGAATATTGTTTAGTCACCCAAATGTTACAGTGCCAAAGTGTTCGAAAGTGTTTTTATAGTCAAAAAAGTCTACTCGGATGTTTGTATAGGGTCTCGGGGAAATTTGGAGCCGAATAGTCACCCCGGAGGGGTAATATGGTCTTTTCACTAGGAAGGTGAATAGTGTACACGAATTTGGGAGATTATTTATAAGTCTAAAGGATTTAGTTTATTCATTCATTCTAAAAACTTAGAGAGAAATAAATTGAGAGAGTGTGAGGAGAGTCTCTGGGGAAAAGGAAGAGTTTTTGTGGGAGAACCAAGAGCCAAAGGTCACCACCACCAACCACCACCGAAAGTTGACCGGATCAGATCTTCAGTAGAGGCAAATGATTTAATATTTTCAATATAGTTAGTATAATGTTCATGTTAGGATAATTAGAAATGAAGATAAGTTACATGTTTTGGAGATAACCTAGTTGGATGTTAATTCATTTCTGGAAAGTAAAAATATATAGGATTAATCTCATGTTGTTGGTAAATATTATTCCACGAAATAAACATCACATGTCGGAGAAATTATGAGAATTATAGGATTGTTCTTCAAATATTCACATATTTAATTTTCTGGAAAAATATGAGATATACAATTTTAATCCAATCTCTTGATGATTCTAGGTTGTTTAGACCAGTAGAAATCATTTACATATGTTTATATATCATGTGGTAAGAATTATAAGAGATTTAGGATGTTCAAAGAGAGGTTTGATTGATTAAAATATGGGAAACTCATAGAATAAAAGTTGCAGAATCTGGGCTGATACCTGGGTGATCAATCGATCGACCCATGAAGCTCGATCGATCGATCCCTGACCTTAGATCGACCGACCTCCCAATTCTTGATTTAATCCCAAAACTTTTAGGAATTTTTAGTGATTATTATTTGAACATAATGGGACTTATGGAATGGAGTAAGCCATAAGTAAAACCCAGATTAATGTTATTATGTTCGGGATTTAAATTGAAGATAATTATGTTAATTAATTGAATGAATTATGGTTGTTAAATTCACATTTTGGGTTGTGATTCGTTTATATAAAGATTAAGGATAGGACCAGTAGGTAAGGGATCATTTGAGTCACCTGGAAAATCTTAAGTCCATATGTTAATAAACCTAAGTGAAAGAATATATGGTTATGAGAGAATAGGTTTTATCGAATATAATTCTAATTATATATGAGTTCAATTCGTAATAATTCGGGGAGTATAATGACATGGACCAGTAGGGTAAAAGTGAGTTTCTTACTGAATATATATCAAGGAAAAACTCATTTAATCTTCGAGTAATGAGATAGGCTCGGGAATAATAAATTAAGGAGAAAAGTCATAATATTTTGTATGTAGGATTTGAGACATAGATAATATTACATATGGGAATTATCTTATGGTTGTGGCAATACCTTGTTGACATTATATATATATATATAGGTGGATATATACCGATAGTGTAGTTTATTATGTGTATGGCATACCTACGCTACCTACTATCGGGGTGGAGGTTTTGTGTTGTGGACGGTCCTATCATGTGCACCCAATCTGGGATGATTTTAGATTCGTACCCTGAACATAGGACCTTGGATACGTGTTATCAGTGAGATTAATAGTTTCGACGGTTAAATGGAAACGTAGGTATGTGCATGACCCTTTTGTCTACGGAGTATGCTCGCCTCCAACATATGTGTGTTATATTATTTATTATTCGGGGAAGACACCGAACCATTTGTCCTTTGTACAACGAAAATTATAACTGGACATGATAGCAAAGTATGCTTGCACCGCAGCTGTGACTGGGAGGTTCTATATTAGTATATATATATATATATATATATATATATATATATATATATATATATATATATATATATATATATATATATATATATATATATATATATATATATATATACTGTGATTCAATCTACTCTGTAATATTATAGTTGACGGTGAATAAAAGAAATTGAATTTAAGTAAAAGAATACTTAATCCTAAGGCTTGGAGATTCATATTAAAGAGAATAGAATGTGAATATTTATTTTACATCTGGAATGGGACATATGAGGTTATTATATGGGACTGAATCATGTTGTCGAATCTAGTTAAAAGGAAACCTTAATGAGGAAGTTACTCTAGATGAGAAGTGAGAATATCAAGTGAGAGTCTGGAATCTAACATGTACATAATAAATGACTTATTACACTTGTTAGACACTTGGTATTTTAAATTCATTTACAATCGGGCTCTGACCCGTTTCCTTGCATATTCTCTTCTCTATTATATCTATATTAACAGAAGCCTAGCATCAAGGGTGTGTAGCTTATGTTATGGATGTTTGATCATAAGTTTTTGTTCCTGGAGATGTAGACTTGTTTAGATGCTTCATTTCATTGATTCCTATGTCTGTAGTACTTCTCTTAATTAGGGTATGTTGCCCAGGATTCTAGTTATTCCATTTACCTTTTCAGATATTGTATTGGGTTTATATTGGTACTTTCATTTTAATTTGTTGGATTGGTGTTGGATGTTTTAAACTGGGAAGTTTTATCCAGTTACATTTAATCTTGTTATTCATTATTCAGTTGTGTTATGAGACTTCTCTATTATTGTTTAGTATTGTGGTAATGGTTTTAAATTGTTGTTAATCATGAAAAAAAAATTTAACACTTAACTTAATTAAGTATTGGGTGAGTTATTTTAAAAAGGAAAAAAAAATTCGACAGTGACACTGAGAATGAACCAACTGTATATTCTATTTAATTTAATAAAGGAGTAGCTACCCGGTATTTAATTAGGCGGGGTATTACAGATGATTTGAGTGAGGGAGAATGTGGTATCCCACATGCCTACATTGAACTTTACACCGATTCGTTAAAATATGAAAAGGAAAATAAAAATTTGCGTCTTATGGTGTTGTCTTTAGAGAAGGGGTTGAAGGTTTCAAGGGAGTGTAAGACCTCTATTAGGATCTCTTTGAGTTAGAAATTAGTTTCGGTGGGTAAGGATAAGAACTTGACCAACAAAGTGTCTAGTCTTACAAGAGATCTTCAAACATCATTGGAGACTCGTGAGAAACTTGAATAACATGTTTTCTAATTCAAGAAAGTTCTTAAATGTGCTCAGGAGGACAAAGTTACTTTAGAGGACACATCTTAAATGGTTCAAAAGATGTTCCTAGGTTCCGTGTTAGGTTTTAAAGAGAGGTAAGGGATAGGTTATGATGGCTCATCCACTTCCAGTATCACCCTCGAACTGATTCCCATGTATGTGATCTATCCCTATGGGCCTTGACCTAACCCACCAAGTAGAACTCATCCTATGAGTTTTAACCAATGTAAACCCAACAAATCTATATGTGTACCCACTGCAAACAACCTTAGGGAGTTTTTATACAAGATAGGTAGACTCTTGAGCAAAAATGGTCCCACACACCACTATAGCGACTTTGGTAGTCTTTGAGAGCAAGTTGAGTTTATAGTCACTACTTCCCAGAGTTTAATGAAAGAGTTTCAAAAGATGTATACACCTTTTGAGAACATTTACCACACAATGACTAGATCCAATAATAATGAGGGTAAGCAAAAGGTTGCCACCACTAGGGTACCTAAAAGTGATGAAAAATCCCTTGTTGTTCACTTTTCTCTAAAGGTTAAAGATACTTATAAATGGTATGTTGATAGTGGATGCTCTAGGAACAAGAACGGTGACAAGTCATATCTTACAACCCTTATGGATCACAGGGAAAGAAAAGTCACATTTGGGGATGGGAGTAGGTCTAGCATATTAGGACAATGTTACGTGGAGATTCCCAACTTTCCTAAGGTAGACAATTTATTGTATATTGAAGGTTTGAAAGGGAAATTAATAATCTTAAGCCAACCATACAATTCTAACTTTGTGGTAAAGTTTGACCGATTGGAATATAACGTTTATAATCAATCATGTGAAATTTTTCTACAAGGTATGAGGAGCATAAAAAATTACTGCGGTATCGTTCCCAAGTCTTCTTTATTCTGCAGTAATGCTAAGGTCTCCACCATAGACCTTTAGCAATAACTAGTAGGTCGTGTAAATTTTAAATATCTTGAGAGATTAGTCAAGAAAAAAATAGTATGTGGCTTGCCATCTATTGGAAAACCAACTTCCTCGATTTATGGTCCTTACCAATAATGGAAACAAATAAAGAGTCCCCATGGAAGTTGAATACCATTACAACATACCGTGTTCTAGAGTTGATACACATTGATCTTATGGGTCCGATGCGTACGAAAAGTATTGATGGTAAGAAGTATATTCTAGTGATGGTTGATGACTTTTAGAGATATTCTATTGTTGTATTTCTTAGAGAAAAGCCATACGTTGTTGAGTTCCTAAGAACAAAATGTCATGTTCTGTAGAATCAATATGGTGTCACAATTAATTGTATTAATAGTGACAATGACACTGAATTTCAGGAAGCTGAAGTTGATAGGTTTTTTATGAGTTTGGAATAAAACCTGAGTTTTTAGTTATTCACACACATCAGCAAAATGGAACTGTTGAGAGAAAAGATTGAACTACTAAAGAAGTGGATAAAGCCATGCTTCTTCGTAGGAATGTGCCTAGATGTTTTGGGGAGGAGGAGGTTAACACCAAATGACACATGGTGAATAATTTTTATCTTTAGACACACACTCTTTACACTTTATATGAGTGATAAGTAAGAAACCCAACCAGTCATATTTTTTAGTTTTTAGGAGTCCTTTCTATATCCTTTGAGATAAAAGAACTTAAGAAAATTCGACTCTGTAATAGATTAGGGAATATTTTTAGAGTATTCATCGTCTAGTAGAGCCTATAATGTGTTTAACCTTAAAAATTCTAAGGTCATGAAATCAATAAACATCACAATTAGAGATGATGAAAGACTGCGTTTATTGATCATGATATTGAGTGTGAGAATAATGCACACACTGATGATGATATTATTATTCTACATACCACCATGGTGGACCTCACTCTTTATATAGAGGATTCAATCTCTTCGGTTTGACAGAATCCTAACCCTACCTACATAATTTATGATCTAACACTATGTATCAACACTGATGCTCAACTACAGAATGTGGTTGGCTAATTTTTCTACACTTACATATGAGAGACCAAGAATGTGAAGTAAGCACTCAAGAATGATCATTGGATATGTGTTAAGCTATAGGAGTTACTACAATTTTTAAAAGCATGGTGTTTGGAAATTAGTCCCCCAAACTAGGGGGCTAATGTGATTGCTACCAAGTGGGTGCACAAGAATAAGATGGATGAGAATGGTATTATTATTAGCAATAAGTCTAGATTGGTTGCTCAAGGTTACACATAGATTTAGGGTTTATACTTTGACAAGATATTCTCTTATATTTCTAGGCTTAAGTTTGTCCTCTTACTACTCGACATTGTATATTATCTACGGTTGAAACTTAACTAAATGGATGTTAAGAGTGCCTTTCTCAACATCATTCTTCAGGGGAATGTTTATGTGGAACAACCAAATTTGAATTCTAAAAGAACCCAATACATGTCCTTCATTAATAAAAGTCCTTGTATGGTTTAATGCAAGCACCCCGTGCTTAGTACGAAAGGTTAACTTCTTATATCGTAGATTGTAGCTTTAAGAGAGGGATAGTTGTTAAGACCTTGTTTGTTAGGAGAGTGGGTGATGATATCTTGGTTGCCCAAGTCTATGTGGATGAAATAGTCTTTGAATCAATATATTCCTAACATGATCACACTTTTTAGGAAGAGATGATGAGTGAGTTTGAGATAAGAATTATTGTGAACTTAATTTCTTCCTAAGTCTCCAAGGGCGTCAATTCAATAATGGAATATTTATATCTTAATCTAAATATACTAGGGACCTAGTGAAGAAGTTTGGTCTAGATTCCTCTGAGAACTCACGCATGCCCATGTTTTCATCGAAAAAGTATAGCAAACATATTTTAAGTAAGGGTGTAAAGTAAACACTCTATAGGAGTATCATAGGTAGTCTCCTCTACTTGACCGATAGCCTTCCCAATATATCCTTTAGTGTTGGAGTGTGTGCACATTACCAATCATCCCAAAAGATTCACGCTTGCCTGGATATAAGCATATCATCAAATATATGAGTGACGCTCTTTCTTATGAAATTTGGTATTCCTTTGATATAGATAATTGTTTGTCATCTTGTTTAGAAGCCGATTGGACAGGGGATGTTAATGGTTGTAAAAGAACATCGGGTGGATTCTTTTACTTTTGGGGTGTTCTTGTTTCTTATTTAATCAAGAAGAAAAACTCCATTTTTTTTATCCGCAGTGGAGGCCAAGTACATCACCTCCAGGAGTTATTACAAACAACCTTTATGGATAAGGCAAATGTTGAAATATTATGCGATTACTTAAGTCACAAGGACCATTTCTTATGATAATACGAGTTCAATCAGTATTTCTCGTAATCTGGTCCAACATTACTGTTGATGTAAAAAACTAGACTATGCCTAATTAATTAATCACAGATAAAATTAAGTAAAACAAACAAGACACAAGAGATTTTTAGAGTGGTTCGGCTCTAAGAAATAGCCTACGTCCACTATTGCGTATTGACTACCTTGATTTGTTTTCTGGTACCCTCTAATAAGGGTGATACAATGTATTTATAGCCCAAGGGGGGTCTTCATCGTTGTCATGTGAAATGATGGAATTTCTTTATTTATTAGGAATTTACATCAATACACATTGAGAATTAAATATATGAATGTTGTCGCTTCATTGGCAATGCAGACTGTAAGATTGTTGTCGATTTGTCATCAATACAGGCACTTAGTCAGGCTTCCTCGTTGGTCGGTTAACAAAGTTGGTCGGGCTTCATTATTGGTCGGGATGAATTGGACTAGTTCCACATTGGATGACACGTGTTGGCTTGTGATTGGTCCACGTAGGGTGGTAGATTTTGGTATCAACAGAAGCCCTTAATGTCTTATCCTTGAAGTTGATGCGAAAGTGTGAAATATTATGCTTCAAGAGTACCTCGAGCTTCTTGGTTTAGTTTCATACCTTCCATACTTGTGAAATTTATCCACTCAATTGATGATTTTTGGGCGCGAATGGCAATTTATAAATATTTCAAATTTCCATGAATTTTTACGGGGTATCTTTGTCTTTTCCCTTATTATTCATCATAAACCCAAACGTCGTTCTCTTTAATCATTACTTTTCCCAGTTTCTAATGTGTCTTATAAAAAGGCAGTAAAACTTCGATCATCTTCTACCTCTTTCTTCTGATTCTATCGCTGTGTTCTTTGCTTTTTCGTGTGATCACTTTCTTTTCTGTTCTTTAGTTCTTGTGGAATCCTTAAATCGTTGTAAGAATTTCATTTCTCATCTTCTTTGTTTTCTTTATCATGATTTATTCTATTGAGTCGCTAGATAAGTTCAGGATTGACTATAATATTCCACCTTGGGTTGTATTAGAACACCCCAGTTTTGCTTTTGATTTTCTCTCTCTTGCTGAGGGTCATTGATTCCCTTCTATCTTTATTGCTGAATGTGGTTTCACTTTTCCTCCTAATCCCTTATGTTTGGAATTTTGTCAATATTTTAACGTTGTACCTACAAGAGTGGATCCTAACACATGGAGAGTTATAAACGGAGTTTATAGATTAAATCAAATTTATGGAACCCATTTAGGGATTTCAGAAATCATGTTTTGTTATAAGTGGGTAATTAGTGATACAAGTTTTTATTTGAAAACTAGGGCTGTTAGTAAAGCTTTGGTAGTTAATCTCCCTGATTATAATAGGGATTATTTTGATCATAGGGTAATTGTAAAAAATTGGCAACATGCCCCTTTAGTTGGAGGTGCTAAATACCAAGGACCTAGATGTCCTCTATTTGGCAATGGAATAGGTTGCTTTATGTTTTAGTAAATTTGCCTTGTTTATGTTTGATAAAATGTCATATTGATTGTTGTTTTATAAATTGATTTGCAGTTGAGAAAAAAAAAAGAAAGTGCCCCAAAGAGAGTGAATTAAATTTGAAAGAGTTGAAGTTTATCTAGGGACTTCACAAAGTAGTTGCTGACGAGCATGTTAGGTCTATCTCCTATCTGCTCTAGCACAGGAACACTGTTTCCTCTTTTATTGCCAGACCTACATCTTCTCCGGCCCTGGTAATTGATCATGACATAGAGACTATCGTTGATTCTGATACTCCTCTATCTAAAGTTATAAAGAAGAGGAAGTTTCCTAACCTCTAAAGTGGTGTTACTTCTGTCTCCCAATCTTATGTTGAAGGAGACAAGAAGAAACTAGGGGATGCTATGAAGCCCCCATCCCCTAAGGATGCTATGAAGTCCCAGCTCCTAAGGATCCAACTTCTAAAGACCTGGATCCCAAGGATGGAGATCCTACAGAGGTTGATATTCCTCTGAGGAGGCTTAGAAGAAAGGTTGCAGAAACAAATTAACCAGATGGATGATCAATTGCCATTGGTTGATTTTAATTCTTCTAATGATGCTCATTCATTAGCCCTTACTCCTGGTTTAGCCAGGAAGTTAGTCAAATCTAGTACTCTTCCAGACCATAGGGTTGTGGATACCAGGATCCCTAGAATAAGGGTTTCTGAGTTGCCTACTCTGAACCTTGCATTAGTAGGCAATTTCCATTTTCCCAGTTTTGGTTGTCTTCCATACCTTTCGTATACTTATTCATTTTCATCTTCATCTTCTGCAGTTCTTGGTACACTTCAATAATATGCTGGATTTTAATTAAGGCTTCTTCTTCTTCAAATGAGGTGGAGGAAGCCTTGTCTGGTCTGAGAAAGTCTCTACTTGAATCTCAACAGTACTTAGAGACTGAGAAAAACACTTGGGCAGAGAAAATGAAGACAGTTGAAACTGCTCATCAAATATCTGATACAAATGCCCTTGAAGCTGAGCATAGGTCCAAGGAAGTTGGGCGCCGGAAAGAGGAATCTGAGTGCAGGGCAAAGTCTACTAAAAAGCTTGTATCATATGCCAGAACTAAGAGAAAATCTATTGTGAAGGCCTCCTTCAGTGTTGTTTGGGATAAGGGCTGGAATAAAGTCATTTTTGTTACTTCAGATAAGATTGAGTATGTGAAACAAAAACACTTCAGAGATGGTTGGGTTACTTCCCTTCAAGAGTTAAACATAAGTGGAGACTCTGAACTTTTTTAGAGGTATATTCATAGTCCTCCTCCAGTTATAGAGGATAAGGTTGAAGATGAATCTTCTTCTGAAGAGTCTTCATTTGTGGTTGAGTCTGTTGCCAAATAACTTGAAGTCCATGAGTCTTCCATTCCTCCAACTGAGCAAACTGAGCAACCCCAGCCTGCAGCCCCTTTTTCTGAGCAGCGCAAGAAGGTTGAAAATGATAGGGATAAGGTGTAATGTTGTTCGGCATTTTTCTCTTTTACTTTTGTTATTTCGTTTTCCTTTGTTTTGATTGTACTTGAACTCTCTTTGTTATTAATAAAAGAACCTTTTGTTCCTTTCTTGTCTCCTATTGATTATACATGTTCTCTATCTTTGTTATTGATTGGTGGTTATTTTCTTCTTGCTAGTTTATTATTAAGATGGAACAACTGTCTTCTCATGATACCGAGCTACTGAGGAAGTGCAATACTTTTTTCAAAGCAGATAACACTCGACTTATTCGAAGAAGAAATCACTCATTTTCTCGGTGATGATGCCTCAGAGCATGTTAATGGGGCTTATCAATACTTGAAGTATATACTTGATCGGTCTATGGCAAATAATGTTGCCTACTCTGATATGATAGAAGAACTTCAAGAATAATATAAAGAATCTGCAACATCGTTACATCAGAGTTATGAGCAGAAGTATCAAAGCTTAAGTGCAGGTCGGGACTTTGATAAGTTTGTCTCCTTATATAATAAAAAGGAGTTTCTTCTTAAACTTGAGATTGAAGAAACTATATTTGTTGTCAAACTTCTAGAAGAAGAGAATAGCAATTTGAGGGATGAAGTAAATCTTTCGAAGTCTACTTCTGGATCTGTTGTTGGTGTTACTGGTGAAGGTTACTCCTTTTTAAAAGATGAGAATGTTACTTTAAGATATGAGTTGGAGGCCTTGAAGAACATTAAATCTACGTCTTCCCGATCTAGAAATAGGGCTTGCCAAGGAACCACAGAGTAACTTAGGACCCAACAGGCCCTTGCCAACCAAGCTGCACAATTAAAAGTAAAGGACCAAGCTATTCATGAGATGTCTCAAAAGCTGCAGACTTTATCTGAGCAATTATCTACTCAAACTTCACAATTGGAGGTTAAGAATGGGGTACTGAAGAAGATGCAATCACAAGTTGATAGATTGAATTTTTAATTTCATAAACAAACCAAAGAATTTTTTATGGGTGGGTATAATGAAGCTTTAGGACATTATGATGATAGACTTCAACAGACCAAGAATGAGTCCTACAAATGGGGTTGGATAAATGCTTTAACTGTGATGAAGGTGGATGGTAATGACTCTCTATGGGATTGGTATGATCCGGAATTGTTGCAGCTTGACAATCATCCCTTCAAGTTGGATGTTAATTGGGTACCTGTTCACCGTATTCCCCACTACTTGATTTCCAAGTACTTGGGGGATTACGAACTGCATGATTAACTAATGATCGTCTGTCCTCATTATTTGCTTGACTGTCCTAGTAGCAGCAATATGAGGATGCTTCAGGATCTTAACTTCATCGACTCTCCTTTTACCTTGGATGATCCTCCGGGTGGCATGGATCATGTCCCTAAAGCAGAAGGAAATTGTCCTGTAGAATAATATTTGACATTGTATTTGGAGCAACATTATGTAATAATTTGATTTGATTTTATGAAAAAAAAAAATTTTCTTGGATCAAATTTTAGTTTATCTCTGAGTGTTTAGTCTTTGACTATGAATGGATCAACTTTTTTAGTTAATCTCTAGTTTTTCACCGGTTCTATTGATATTCTTAGGATTATAATAAGTTTTATACCAATTACCAATGCTTCACTATGGTTCTACTAATGTACCTGAATTTTATGGTAATTGCATTAGTTACCCTAGTTCCCAGGCGTGGGTGAAACATTTGTCCATCTTTTAACCCAGTTTAGATGAAAATTATTCATCCGGGTCTTCATTAACCAAGAATTTGGGACTTACAATTTTTCCTTGCGTGGTTTTGGACAACCAACTTTGTTGGTAGTCTTGGTTAATACCAACCAACTTTGTTGGTGGGCTTTGTTGATGCCGACCAACTTTGTTGGTGGCTTTTATTGATGCCTACAAACTTTGTTGGTGGCTTCATAATGTTATCGACCGACTTTGTTGGTGGTTTTTATTGAAGCATACCAACTTTGTTGGTGTCTTCATAATGTTATCGACCAACTTTATTAGTGGCCTTTGTGGATACCGACCAAGTTTGTTGGTGGTTTTTGTTGATACCGACCAACTTTGTTGGTGGTCTTCATAATATTTACAAGTGCATAGCACTACTACTCTGAAAAAGAAAATAACAAAATAATAATTTTTTGAAAAGTCATGTTCTCATTAATATTGAAGTGAATTGAGTACAACATAACTACATTTACTAATAATATTTGTTCAAGTGTTCTGCATTCCATGGGTTCTTGAATTCTTTCCCTTCCAAAGTCTCAATCCGATATGTGCCTAGTCAGATAATTGCAGTAATACGATAAGGCCCATGTCAATTGGCTTCCAGCTTATGATTCTTCTGAATAAACTTTTTCAAAACATAATCTCCCTCTTTTAAGTTACTCGACATGACCCGCTTGTTGTAGAAACGTGCAGTCCTTTGTTAATAAGCTGCATTTCTTAGAGCTGCATCTTCACCGACTTCTTTCAGCATGTCTAAGTCCAGCCTTCTCATCAAATCACTGATTGGGCTGTTGAAGTTAAGAACTCTATGCGTAGGTAAACCTAGCTCAACCAGAATTACGGCTTCAATATCAAATGCCAATAAGTATGGAGTTTCTCCTATAGTTGTCCTAGAAGTTGTTCGGTAAGCCCACAGGATAGAATGCAATTCGTTGATCTAATTTCCTTTTGCATTTTCCAACCGTTTCTTCAGCCCATTTAGCAAAGTTATGTCAATGACCTATGTTTGTCCGTTGCTTTGAGGATTACCAGGGGCAGAATGGATTTTTTGGACATTAAACTGGGCACAATAAGCAGGGAATTCATCGTTGTCAAACTGGGTGCCATGATCAGTGAGAAAGGCATAAGGTAACCCATACCTGCATATGATGCATTTCCAAATAAATTGATAAACCTTTTCATAAGACATGTCGGTCAATGGTTCAACTTTGACCCACTTGGTAAAGTAATCAACAGCTACAACCAGGTATTTGAATCTTCCTCGGGTGGTTGGTCGAGGTCTAACAAAATCAATTCCTCACATAGAAAAAGGCCAGGGTGAAGTGATTGGTGTTAAGAGAACTTATGGAGCCTTGCGTATACTAGAAAACCTCTGGCACTTATCATATTTCTTGGCAAAATCTGCACAATCTGCTCGCATGGTTGGCCAGTAGTACCCTTAAGTATGTGTTCTTTGTAACAATGTTCGTCCAGCTACATGGGCTCCATAGGACCCTACATAGACTTCTTCAATCAAATCCTTTACCTCAACTGGATGCACACATCATTGTAGACCAGCAGTTAATCCTCTTCTATACAATATCCCACCCTCTAGCACGTATCTTACAGCTTTGTATTTCAGCCTTTTAGCTTCAAGTAGATTGGCTGGAAGAATTTCATCTTTAATATATGCTCTTATGGGGTCCATCCATGATGGCCCCATATCAACTGCAATAAATTTGACCATAAGATCTTCATCAGTGCTCTTATTAGCAAGTAGCTCAATAGGAATAGCTCTTCGTATCTCCGTTCTAGTTGCTGAAGCTAACCGAGAAAGTGCATCTTCTCGGGCATTCTCCAATCTTGGAATCCTGACCATCTGAACTGCTAGCAAGGTGGCAATGACTTCCAAAGTTCTAGCCAAATATCTGGTCATCAATTCTCTTTTCACTGCATATAAGCTCAACACTTGATTTACAACTAACTACGAATCACTGTAGACTACAACTTGCTCGGCGTTTAATGATTTAGTTAGATTTAAGCCAATAATCACAGCTTCGTACTCTGCTTCATTATTAGAGGCTTGAAATTGGAATTGTAGAGCGTACTCTGTATCTAGCTCATTTGGAGTATTGAGGATGATTCATGCTGCACATCCGATTACCCAAGATGACCCGTCAACCTACAAACTCCATATGGGGATATTGTTGTCAAATGTTTGGTTTGTCAGAATTCCTTGATGGAAGATTTTATCCTTTGCCTCATCATATTTCCTCCTCATTTCCTGTAGTCCACTGGATGGCTCTGGCTGATCGGTGATAACTTTCTTTGCTAATTCCCTTGCTTAGAGTTGGTCAGGCGTATCTCCAGTAGGTCTGTTGACTCCTGCATGTTAATCGGTTAGAGTCCCTTGTTCGGGGACCTCTAGATAAGTTAATTATGCAATAAAATCAGCTACATCTTGGCCTTCTAAAGCAGTCCTTGGTTCATACACAAGGTCATATTCCCCCAACTCTATAGCCCAATACATCAATCTTCTAGATTTTTCTAGCTTGGGCAAAGCCTGCCTTAATGGCATATCAATGTAGATCACTATGGTGTGGGCTTGAAAGTATGGCTTCATTAATCTACTACTTTTAATTAAAGCTTGTGCCAATTTTTCTAGTCTAAGATATCTTACTTATGCTCCTCGGAAGTCTCTGCTGGTGTAATAAACAGGCTTTTGAACTCCATTTTACTCCCTGATCAAAGCCCGTGGGTGGTGTCCACCCTCTCTCTCTCAAACAAGCCATACTCTTTCATCAATGGATTTTAACACAGACCTCATTCTAGCTTTCTAGTATGCATAATTTGACCCATAAAAAATAGGTACCCTATTATACAAATTATCCCATTAAAACCAAATTTTAAAAGTCACACAAAAACTTAGTGGAACCAGCTCTGATACCAATTTAAGAAAGCGAGTTATCATGGATAGTCCGTATATTAAGTCCTCCCACCCGAATTCAACTTTTAATCAACTTTCATCTTAATTACCAATTGGTGAACATGCAATGTTAATGTTCAAATTAATTTTCAATCAGTCACACGTTCATAAACATTCATGCAAAGAAGTCGAGAAAAATCCCTAAAAGATTAATTCAACATTATAGAGAATTTGACAGACTAGTCAAATTACATACTACTTGGAATGACTAAGTATAACACGTAGAGTCTTTAATTCTTCTATAGAATACGTCCTAGTCCGGTGCTCTCCACAGGAAGCGATCTTCCCTTGGCATCCACCGGTCAGCCTACTTCTTCTTCAGCATTAGAACCTTAGTTCCACAATTCAGTAGTAGAGATGGACTCTACAAGGGTTTATGCAAGGTGTATCGAAACTAGGTTTTCATAAACTCATAAATCACATATGGGGAAGTATGATTTGAAAAATAAAAAGTTGTTTTGAAAAACCGAATATGAGAACTTTTGGAACAGGTATTGGAAAATCATTTTCCCCAAAGTTCTTGAAATTTTTTGAACAAAATAGGTTTTTATAGCAAAAATACGAATTTAGGGGACGGGGTTGTTTGAACAAAACTAAACCTCATTCGAACGAAAACACCTTCAAATGGCATCACTTCTCATTCTAACGATAACTTCTTATCATTTGAATGCTCTCCTCATGAGCTTCATACGATAAATCTCTGTAAAGGTAGGGATGTCTCATTTGAATGTCATTTGAAGTTAGTTCAAACGAAACCACGTATATTGTTCGTATGAGATTCAATTTCATTTGAACGAGACTTAAAAAATGTCTTTTTAAATTCATTTTTATAAAAAGCTTCGATATAAAAATTAAAAAAATAGAATATGATTTGAATAAATCCGTGAAAACAACAAGTTTTATACCTCCATAAAGTGTTGGTGATGAATCCAGAATTGGAGCTCGGTCACTAATGAGTTTTCTAGATTTATATAAGTTCATGAACTTAACTCCTGTTATCGCCTACATTCTTCTCCTCTAATTAGGCGATGACTCCCAAGATTGGGGGGGAACCAATGGGTTTTCGAGGTCGGAGCCACAACGTGTAGGGAGAACTTATGAGGTAAAAAATGATCAAGTTTTTAAGACTTTGCTTCATGGATAAAACACTTTGACTAGGACCATTGATGCTCTCACTTGTTCTATCCAACAAAATGTTTCTATATCTAAACAAGTGATGAATGCCAACGAGTTTAGTCCTTCTTCTTGTAATGTATGCTTAAGTGACGATCATTTATCTCATTTGTTCCCCCTCATTCAATATGATCAAGATGATCTCGAACCCACCATGGCCCAAGCGTGTGCTTTTGATACCCCCCACCCTCGTTTACTTACAATCCCAATAATAGGAACCATCCATATTTTTCCTATAAGTACGAAAATAATCTTGCTCAATCACACCCACAATAAAGTGTAGGTGGTCCACCCGAGTTTCACCAAAACCCACAAAGGCAACATAGCCCTTCTATCCAAAACCACCCTGCTTAATACAATCAACAACACCCAACATCAATCATCAAATTATCCATTTTCCACCTCCCTCGTATGAGTATTCACCACCGCTTAGTTATCATCGTGAGTTGGTCCCCCAACACCATATCCCCTACGCACCAATATCCTACCTCCTCTCTTGAGAATCTTCTCACTCAATTTATCACGACTCAACAACAACCCACACAAGCGCAGACTCAGGCCATCTAAAGGCTTGAGCAACATCTTAAGCAGTTTGAGTCCGAGCGCGATAAAGGTCATTTTTCGAGCCAACCCATTGCTAACCCTAAAGGGAATGGAAAAGAGTCGGCTTATGAGGTGGGATACACTTCCACTCCACCCACATACTAAGTGGATATGAAAGTGGTGAATACTCTAAGATCCGGAAAATAGGTTGACAGTGGTGTTGATGTTCCCTGTGATGTGAAATTCATGCCCACCCATAATGGTCCATTAGAACCTCTCCCTAAGGTTCCACAACCCAACAAATCCATGGAAATTAATGAGTCTAAACCTAATAATCCCAACACTATCTATGTGCCCAAATCACCCTTCCCTCATAGGTTGGCTTCGATAAAGAAATCCTAACAATTTGATGATATCAGGCAAGTATTTCAGAATGTTCACACAAAAATTCCATTCCTCACCGCGATTCAACAAGTTACCTCTTATGCCAAATTCTCAAAGGACTTGTGCACTGTGAAGCGTCGAACGAATGTGCCCCATGATGCCTTCGTTACCGAGAAAGCCACGTCCCTTATCCATGATAACGATGTTATGAAGTATAAAGACCCCGATCATCCTACTATCTATTGCATGTTAGGAGATAAGTTCATTACTCGGGCTTTGCTTAATCTTAGGGCTAGTATTAATTTGTTACCTTACTCCCTCTACCTTGAGATAGGTTTATAAAACATGAAACCTACACGGGCCACTCTTCAACTTGCTGATTGTTCCATGTAAGTGCCTTAAGGAATAGTTGAAGATGTTTTAGTGAAAGTTTTAGAATTTTACTACCCTGTGGATTTCATCATCTTAGACACTCCGGCTCCCGACCTAACCAATATTCTTATCATCTTGGATTGCCCCTTTTTGGCAATTACAAATGCCATCTTTAATTGTCGTGGAGGGTCTATGAATCTTTCTTTTGGCAACATGACCATTGAAGTAAATATCTTCCACCTTATGCAACAAAAAGTCGACGTTGATTCTATTAATGAGGTGTGTGTGATTTACTCCTTGGTCCAAGAGATGTTGGATCAAACATACCCCGGAGATCCTATCCATCAATGTTTTTCTCACTTTGGGTCTGACTTTGATACTGATTCCTCCATCTCTGAAGTGAATGCCTTGGTATATTCCACACCACTGATGGACATGTCCATTTGGGCAACTCCATTTGAGCCTCTCTCTATTGACACTCTTCTTTATGTGAATGACCCAATTAACCCATGCCCCTATATTTCCCCAAACTCTATTTTTCCGTATGAGTCACCACCTAGTTTGGAGCTTAAGCCATTACCTTAGGCTCAAACCAACATCACCCAGTCATAATTACTTCCGACTTAACCCCGAATCAAGAAGAGAAATTGATCCACACTCTCACTAAGCATAACAATGCTATCAGTTGGACCATTTATGACATTCATGGTGTGAACCTTAATGTTTATAGCGATCGCATTAATTTGGAGGAGAATGCCAAGACTTGTCGTGAGCCACAATGTTGACTCAATCCAGCAATGAAAGAAGTCGTGAGAGCTAAAATTTTAAAATTTCTTGATGCATGTATTATTTACCCCATATCGGATAGCCAATGGGTTAGTCCCATTCATGTGGTGCCTAAAAAGTCTGGCATCACCAACGTCAAAAATAGTGATGATGAGCTTGTACCCACCCACATAGAAATCGACTGGCGTGTTTGTATTGATTATAGAAAGTCCAACGTTGTCACTCGCAAGGAACACTTTCCTCTCCCATACATTGACCAGTTGCTTGAATGCTTTGCTGGACATGCTTACTACTGCTTCGTTGACAGATATTCGGGATACAACCAAATACCCATTGCCCCCGAATACTAAGAGAAGACTACCTTTACTTTTCCCTTTGGCACATTTGATTACTCTCATATGCCTTTTGGCCTTTGCAATGCACCTATAACTTTTTAAAGGTGTATGACTAATATTTTCAGTAACATGGTAGAATGTTTTCTCAAAGCCTTTGTGGATGATTTTTTTGTGTTTGGTTCATCATTTGAACAATGCATGTCTCACCTCACTATGGTCCTTCAGCGATCTAAAGAAAAGAAGTTGGTCCTCAATTGGGGAAAATGCCATTTCATGGTGACAAAGGGTATTATTTTAGGTAACGTTGTTTGTAGCTCCGATATTGAGGTAGATAAAGAGAAAATCGACTTGATTTCCATGCTTCACATTCCTAAGTTTATTAAGGACATTTGCTCCTTCTTAGGACATACGAGCTTCTATCGACGCTTCATTAAGGACTTTTTGAAAATCACTCGACCTTTAACAACCCTTTTATCCAAATATGTCCCATTTGGATTTGACAATGCATGTGTTGTAGCTTTTGAGCGCCTCTAAGCCGAGCTCACTTCTGCTCCTATCATGAAACCTCTTAATTGGTCTCTCCCATTTGATCTCATGTGTGATGCATCTAATTTTTCACTTGGTGTCGTGCTTGGACATAGGGTTAACAAGCACCCCCACGTCATCTATTATGCTAGAAAAACCCTTCATGATTCTCAACTTAATTACACGACCACCGAAAGGAGTTATTGGTGGTAGTGTTTGACCTTGATAAGTTTCGATCATGATTCATAGGTTTCGATGTCATCTTGTACACTGACCATGCTACCCTAAGGCACCTTATTCATAAGAAGGATTCAAAACCACGATTGATACGGTGGATTCTCTTATTACAAGAGTTTAACTTGAAATTCGCAACAAGAAAGGTTGTGAAAATGTAGTCGCTGGCCATATTTCCCGCATTACTATTACGTCTAGCTCTAATCATGTCCCTATTTTCGATTCATTTCCCAATGAATAATTTCTCTCCATCTCCACCTTGCCTTGGTATGCCGATATTGTCAATTTTCTCATTACCGTCCAACTTTCCAATCATTGGTTAAAACAGGATCACTCCAAATTCATGGCAAATGTGAAGTTTTAATCTTGGGATGACCCATTCCTTTTCAATTATTGCACTTTTCAAGTCATTCATCGTTGTGTTCCCAAGTGTTAACAACTAAGTATCATGTCCTTCTGTCATAATGGTGATTGTGGTGGCCACTTTAGCTCAAATAAAATTGCCGCCAAAATTTTGCAAAGTGGTTTCTATTGGCCCACCCTTTTTCAAGATGCACATCACTATTTCCCGATTTGTTCCAAATGCCAATAATTTGGGCGTCTCTCTAGTCGTCATATGATGCCTCTCACACCTATCCTCATTGTTAAAATCTTTTATGTGTGGGTTATTGATTTCATGGGACCATTTCCTTCCTCTCATGGTTTCTAATATATTCTAGTTGCAGTTGACTATGTCTCCAAATGGATTGAAGCAATCATTTGCCGTATAAATGACCATCGCGTTATGGTCGCATTTCTTAAAGAGCTTGTTTTAAACCCCAAAGATATCATTAATGATAGGGGTAAACATTTTTGTGATCGAGTCTTTGAACACCTTGTCAAAAAGTATGGTGTTACCCACAAGGTTGGTCTCTCTTACGATCCTCAAACTAGTGGTCAAGTCGAGGTCTCCAACTGCAAGATAAAGAAAATTCTTGAAAAAAAAAATCAATACTAATAGGAAACATTGGTCCTTACACTCAAATGATGCATTGCGGGCATACTATAATGCTTATAAGACTCCGATTGGCATGTCTCCTTATCATTTGGTCTTCGGCAAGCCTTGCACCACCCTGTTAAACTCGAACATCATTCATATTGAGTTGTCAAAGCCCTTAATTTTGATATAGACGAGGCAGGAGTTCGTAAGAAGCTATAACTTAATGAATTGGAGGAGATAAGAAATGATGCTTATGATTTGTCCAAGAAATATAAGAACAAGATGAAGTGAATCCATGACCAAAGCATCATGAGAAAAGAATTATATCCTGGTCAAAAAGTTTTGTTATATAATTCTCGTCTTCATCTCTTTCTTGAGAAGCTGAAAACTAGGTAGTCTTGACCCTTCATTGTTAAGTCAGTTACTCCTTATGGTGCCATCACCGTTCAAAATCTCATGGATAGTAGACTTTTTCAAGTCAACAATCAATGTTTAAAGCCTTTCTTAGAGTTAGGCCCCACTCAAGTTAAAGAAATTGATCTTGTTGACCCAATCTATGAAGACTGAAGCTTCAGTCTTGTTTGGGGTGATTATCATCACTCAATTTTTCTGTCACCCTGTGCTTTCATAGTTCTTATCTTTAAGATGACTTCCCTTCGATTTGGCTGAAGACATTAAACTTAGCTCTATTGGGAGGAAACCCATTATTTCTGAGTATGAGTCTTATCCTATTTAGGGGGGGGGGGTGTTTGACACCACCAGATGCTTTACCATATTTATAGACTTGTACACTTTTTTTTCATCACTTATTTAGGTTCATATGAGATACATCTGATACACTTCATTAGCGATTGATTATGTTAATCTCTTTCCTATCTTATGCTCTCAATTTTTAAAATAATTTTATTCAACATTGTGGACGATGTTCCTTTTTATTTAGGGGTGGGAAATTTTATCAAAATCGTACCTCTTTTGAAAAAAATTCAAAACCAGATTTTTAAATTTTTCGTGAAGTTTCTTTCATCTCACTCATTGACGTGAATTTTCTATCATCCATCTTTTAAGTCTAGGAATCAAGCTAGAGGATATTATTTTTTCTAAATAGCTTATGTAATACATACCAATGCATTTTGCACCATGAAATTCTAGGCTCAACAAAAAAAAATCACTTATCACGTCAATATGGTTTAGAGTTTAAGAGTACTACAATTATCAAGAAAACCTTAAGGATCACCAGTGGAGACTTTAGATTGTGAGACTCTTCCTTTCACCCTTTCAGAGAGTTTTACGCACTTAGTTGTTGCATGATCTCATTATTCAAATTTTTTTTCTTGATCACTGAGAACAAAATCACTTTTGAGTCATAAGAAACATGTGTCATATAGTTTCTCTCGAGCACTAGACCATTCTTTACCATGCCACATTACCATTCACTTCACCCATTACCTTCCCATATTTCCCTTCTCCACATATATTTCCCACACCATCCATATATCATTTTCAATCACTTCCATCCATCATTTTTGAGAAAAAGAATGTTTGAAATTCCAAATGTAAAATGTATTCATTGTTAGAAAAATGCATCGCAACAAAAAAAGACAAGAAAAAAAGAAAGAAAAAAAGAAGAAGAGAAAGCATGTTGCAATCATAGTTTTATAAAATGAAGACATTTATTATTCAGATTGTGTTCCACCCTTATCAAAAGCTCTGCCATCATCATCCATCTTCTTCATTTCATTTTCCCATCATTCCTTACACATACAATATTTTTTCATCTTGGTAAGGTGCTCGAGCAAATAAGAAGTCTACATAGTGAATGACCTGACGTTCTCAATATAGTGATTAACATTCATTCATGAGATTATTTTTCTTTCTAAAATGTTCGTTATTTATTATATGTGTTTGAGACATTTGGCCTTGCTGACATTTACTCACCTCCTCACATACAAGAGCAGTACACTCTACCCAAATCTCGTGAGTTAGTTTGAGAGAGATATATTCGTGAGATTTTGAAGTTGAAGCATTGATTCTGAAAAGGTGATCTAGGAATTACTCTTATGATATTCGACCCATTTTGACTTATTCACACCACACATGTTGAGTTTTAGGAAGGAT